>AP028442.1:2706230-3079262 GCA_036509395.1 Antheraea yamamai
TTGATAATGTGTTAAATATTTAGTTTCGTTGTTCTCGAAATTATGATGTGGTTCAGAGTAGTTAAATTGTGTAAAAACATTTTTTTTATATTGACGGTAAAGAAAATAATCAGTCTCGATAAATTTAATAATATTTAGGTATGTATCTAAATTTTAACACTAATTGCAAAAAACAAAATTTCACATTTCAAAATAAATGATAATAAGGGAAAAGCTTATAGAGAATGTTATGTTAAATAGTGAAAACGTATAAAATTCTAATGATTAAACAGAAACGTATCTACATATACGTAACGCATCAATCTTAAACCTCCGATAGTTTCAAAATACATGCATATTAATATTTCCCTTAAAAATCCTTAGGTTAGTCTATATTACAATGAATTCAAGTATCAATAATTACCTAATTTCAAAATAACTGAACAATCACACACGCGGCATTTAGCAATGTATTCCAATAAAACTATAAGGAACACAAATTAAATCACTGTACAAAAAACATTTCTACCACAATATCAACCTCAGTATCACCAGATTACAATTTACCTCATAAACTGACTAGATCACAACTTTCAAAACAAATAATAAGCGTGTAACTTCAACAATTTTTCAACATCATCCAAACGTACAACGTCAAACAAACTGCAGATAGATAAAGACTTATCACTACGTTTGTAATTAAATACATCCTCTGCAGAATCGCAATGAGTAAGTGCGTACAGAACGACAACTTCATACGTTCCACGCAACGGCAACCAAATCCTCATACGTTCCACGCAAAGGCAACCAAATCCTGATAAAGTACGCGTACCGTCACAAAGAGTGATACAGACGCGACGAGCCACGAAACTAAAGATTGTGTCGATACATTTTAAAATGAACTAAATCCTACTTTAATCGTCATATAACATGCTTATTGAAGTTGTTATGTATGTATTGATGTATATGTACACGTACAGTGACTGCGCTCACTGTTAGTTCTCGTAATAAACGTCAGTGCGTATTCAACTAGCTGTTGTTTTACTCGTGTCGTATCATACACAACAGTGGCGACGAACTACCCGCGTATAAAAAAAATAAAGTGCATTATCATGGCTCAAATTGGGATTTTGCCTAATTTTGATCATAATACACAGACGTGGCAAGTGTATAAAGGGCGGCTAACGCAATGGTTTATTGCGAACGATATTAATGAAGCTAAGGATCCGTCGGGACACAAGCGACGGGCGATACTGTTGAGCGCACTCGCGGATGCCACATATCAGCTTGCATTGGATTTGGCTTTACCTAAGGAACTCCAGTCGGTGCCATTTCAAGACATACTGAAGCTTCTCGACAATCACTTCATTCCCAAGAGATGTGGGTTTAGCGAGAGGCATACGTTTTACACAGCATCACAGTATGATGGTGAAAGCTACGCGGATTGGGCGGCGAGACTTCGCGGGCTGACGGCACATTGTGGATTTTTAAACGTGGAAGAAGCATTGAGAGATCGTTTTGTGATCGCGATGCTACCAGGCGCGGAACGAGAAAAGTTATTCGCTCAGGATTTTGCTGATTTAACTTTGGCTAAGGCGTTACAAATCGCGGAAAGTATCAAGAGTGCACGTACAGGGGCAGCAGCGCCGTCGGAGCGGAACTCTACTCATACCCAGCATATGTTTAAGATTGCTTCTAAACAATCATACAGTGATAAATTACAATGTGTAGTGTGTGGTTTCCGGAATCATAAGGAAGAACAATGCCGGTTTGCTAATTATAAATGTACAAAATGTAATAAGAAAGGACACCTACGTCGTATGTGCAAAAAAATTAATTTCATGGTTAAGGAGAGTGTAGGTGAGAACGGCGATGACGGTGAGTTATACAATATTCGTACAGTTCGTGGTGAGCCTATGAGAGAGGTCGTTAGTGTGCATGGGGTTCAAATTGAATTTCAAATTGACAGTGGGTCAGCAGTTACTGCGATCTCTGAGCAAACTTATTTAAAACACTTCAAACATGTACCATTATCGAAACCTAGTCAACGGTTACTAACATACAATGGTATTACAATAAAATGTATAGGAGTTGCAAAACTATGTTTTACATACGTAGGTAGAACCTATACATTAAATGTGTATGTAATTAGAGACGGCGGTCCGCCGCTCTTAGGTAGGGATTTCATATCTTTATATAAAATAGAAATGCTGCCAATTAATTATTGTGAAGAGTCGGGAAATATCGTGACAATGTTAAAATCACGATATCGTAATGTATTTTCAAACACCTTAGGAACCTTTAATAAATATAAAGTAAAACTTAATTTAAAAGAAGACGCTAAACCGATATTTTTCAAGCCGCGACCAGTGGCCTATGCATTGCGTAATAAAATAAACGAAGAGATAGATCGCTTAGTGCGCGATGGCATATTAAAACCGGTTTTGCACTCGGAGTATGCGTCACCCATTGTACCTGTGCTGAAGCGGGACGGAACGATTCGTTTGTGTGCGGATTATTCCGTAACGGTAAATAAACAGCTGTTAGTTGATCAATATCCTTTACCGACGGCTCAGGAATTGTTTACTAAATTGCACGGCGGTCAACAATTTAGTAAGTTGGATCTTTCTCAGGCATATGCACAATGTGTTTTAGATGACGAATCACAAAAAATTACTTGCATAAATACTCATAAAGGATTATTTAACTATACTCGATTAGCGTTCGGGTTAGCTAGCGCGCCGGCCATTTTTCAACGCGTTATGGAGGGGGTGTTAGCGGGAATGGACGGTGTATTATGCATGTTAGACGATGTCTTAATTACAGGCCCCAATAAGTCGGTTCATTTAAATAGGCTTTATTCTGTACTCCGACGATTACAGGATGCGGGATTAACTGTTCAGGAATCGAAATGCGATTTTTTTAAAGATGAAGTCGAATATTTAGGGTACGTTATTGATAAAAATGGTTTGAAAAAGTCACCACAGAAAGTTAACGCTATATTAAATGCGCTGCCACCCGAAAATGTTAACAAATTACAGTCTTTTCTAGGTCTTATTAATTATTACAGGAATTTTGTACCAAATGCGTCTTCAATTCTCAGTCCATTATACAAATTATTAGAGAAAAAAATGAAGTGGCATTGGAACGCAGATCATGAACACGCATTTAACACAATAAAAAAGATTTTAGTGTCAGATCAAGTTTTGGCTCATTTTAATAGTGACGCGATGATTATTTTAACGGTGGATGCGTCCCCTAGTGGTCTAGGCGCGATATTGTCACAAGTTGAAGACGACGGCCTGGAGCGGCCGGTGTCATTTGCTTCTCGCACGTTAAATTCGGCTGAAAAGAATTATTCACAAATACAAAAGGAAGCGACAGCCATTATATTTGGAGTACGTCGTTTTCATCAATACCTGTATGGTAGATCGGTCCCTTTTATACTTAGAACAGATCACAAGCCATTAATTACTATATTTGGATCTCATCGCGGCATACCCGAGGTGTCAGCAAATCGATTACAACGATATGCAATGTTTCTAAGCGGTTATAACTTTAAAATAAAATACATACGTAGTGCTGATAACTACGCCGACTATTTATCTCGTGCAAGCGGGATCGGGTGCGAACAACCCAGAGTAGAAAGCCACGTAACGGAAAAATTTATTGAAGATAGGGCTTCATACGTTAATTTTGTTGTGGACGATAGTTTACCTATAAAATTCAATGAATTATGCCATGAAACAAGTAATGATCCGCAGTTGAAAATAATTTCTAAATATATATTAAATGGTTGGCCTAGGGAAATCTCAAACGAAAGTATTCGGCCATACTGGCTATGCAAAACCCAACTTTCTTGTGAAAATGGTGTTATCATGCGAGGTCATAGGGTTGTTGTACCGAAACTACTACAGGCGAAAGTATTGTCAGAACTGCACAAGTCACACCTGGGTATTGTAAAATGTAAATCCGAAGCACGGGGTAAGGTTTGGTTTCCAGGTATAGATAAGTCAATCGAAGAAATGATCAGAGGCTGCTATATATGCACACAGCTTCGAACATCGCCGACACGTGCGCCGCTAGCAGTGTGGCCACATCCTCCCAGACCATTTTATAGAGTACACCTTGATTTTCTCGGTCCCATAAACAAACAGTTGTATTTAGTTATCGTAGATGCGTACTCTAAATGGGTAGAAGCACTTAAGGTAAACAGCACCTCATCTAATATTGTAATAGCCAAATTATACGAGTTTATGTCAAGGTTTGGACTAGTGCACACAGTAGTTAGTGATAATGCTACATGTTTTTTATCGGAAGAGTTTACTAAATTTTGTACTGTTAACGGGATATCACATATCACATCACCCGCCTATCATCCGGCCAGCAATGGACAAGCGGAGAGTTATGTGAAAGTGATTAAAAAGGGTATCAAAGCTTGTTTACTTAGTAGTAGTAATGTAAAAAGAAACGACGAAGAGTTGTTAAAATTTCTTTTTGACTACCGAAATTCTATACATGTCACAACTAACACCTCTCCTGCGGAATTAGTTTTTGGCAGGAAACTTCGTTCGCGTCTGGACCTTATTATTCCAGAGAGATCATCATTGCCGTCCTCATCTGACACTCTCATTAAAACGGTGAAACATAATCAGTGTTTACAGAGTAAGACTTATAGAGGTACAAATAAAACTAGTTTTAAAATAGGAGATAAAGTTATGTTTAAAAAATATCAAGCTAATAAGCATTATACCTGGAATCGAGGCATTATTGTTAAAAGATTAGGTAAAGTTATATATATCGTAAAAGATTGCGAAACTTCATTAAATGTAAAAAAACATCATAATCAACTTATATTAAATAGAATTATTGATCGCAATAACGTAATAGGAGATGGTGAGGAATGCCGTAGACCACAAGCAGTCACGACAGACTCATACGACCCATGGGATTTTTCGGTTGAGCCATCACCAAAGGCAAATGAAATCTGTAACCCGTGCGACAATGAAGAAGGAAGTGGGTGTGAACCCTCGACACCGTCTGCGAAAGAACAGGCTGTACTACCAGAGCCCTCAGACGCTGACGAGTTTTTTGAGACTGCTAGTAATGCTGAGGATTTACCAGGAGTGGAACACCAATCGGAGCAGTCCATTTGTCCAAGATCTGGGTCGTCAAACATGGTATTGCGATCAATTCCGAAGTACAATTTTAAATCCTTCTTTTATAATAGTATATAACTAAAAGGGGGAGAGATGTTATGTATGTATTGATGTATATGTACACGTACAGTGACTGCGCTCACTGTTAGTTCTCGTAATAAACGTCAGTGCGTATTCAACTAGCTGTTGTTTTACTCGTGTCGTATCATACACAACAGAAGTTATACTTCTTTTGGTGCGTTAGGGAAAAATGATGAGAGTAAATTTTTACGATGCGCGCGCACACCTTCACGAAAAACCGACACCCTGAAGTTAGCTATAGTCAACATTTTGTTTCTTTGTATTTGTTGTTTGTATTTCTTTGTATTAAAACTTTCAATGTATTAATTACTTTTTTTCCATTGTTAGTGTCGTTTTTTTTACAAACGTAGAATAAGGCGAAAGATAAATATTTTGAAAATATTTTTATCTTGTTACGCCATAGAAGTATAATACACACAAGTACACACACACTTTTTTATTATCTTCATATTTTACTTGTTCAAAATTTGAAGATTTTGTAAGATAACGTAAAATATTAGAAATAGCTAAAATTGGATTTAGCTAATTTTAAAATGTAACAACACAATCATTTCATACTATCGCAATCAAAGACAAACACAAAGAGTTTCGCAGATTATGCCAACAATAAGTACCATATTTGGAGTTTTTGGCGGGATCTCCGAGTGTCATGTAGTTAATTTTATATTTTATGCATAATCTGATGTCATTTGTCTCTTTATTTTGTATAATTCGTGGTGTTTTACGTAATATAGTTTTGTTATCGTGTACAAATGAAGTGGATGATGATACTATACGATTGTGATCAAATATTTTATATCTAGATAAAAAATATAACCATACAATAATTTTAAAAAAAGCTTATCAAAATAAAGATTACGAGATCAATTTTTTTCTAAAACAAACTCATCGAAACGATTTTTTTAATAAGATCGATTTTTTTTCGATTTAGTCATGAATCGATTCCACAGACCACGATTCGGATCGACTATTTCTGCGAAGAATCGTCATCCCTACAACTGGCTGTCTAGTGTCTACCAACAATAAAAAGAATGTCCGTATTGTAACAAAAACAAAGCAAAAATTTTATTATTGATACAATATTTCGGCTACTAAACTAAAAGGGATAAGGCGAGATTATGGCCAAGCGCGTACCTGTCGAACATAAAAAAAAAACAGTTTTTTTTGTAAATCGGTTACATTGTGTAAACTGCGCTCGCTCCGACACAGCTACATAGGTACATAACTTAATAAATACCATAATATTTTATATATAGTTTTTTCATAGCAGGCCTTTTTTGTCACTTCTTTTAGGAGTTCGCTAATTTTTGAAAATTTTTATTTACGACCCCTGCTATGGAGACAAACCACTGTGCGACGCCATAACTGTTCAAGAAAGATTGAATGAATTTTGTATTTGGATAACTTTCACCTATAAAAAACTATACAAAGGTTAACCAAGAGTGTTTTTTTTTCAAACTCTGTCATTTTTTTCAATTTTTATGGATTTTTTTCGATATTTTCGAAAATCCCTTTAACGGCACTGCGCTCCCCTGCGTACCTCCATAAAAAAGGCCCTGTTTACATGTACCTAGTCTTGCCATAAATACTGAAACAAAGAAAAAAAAATGTTCTATTGCAAATAACATTTATTACTTTTACAGTGTGTTAGTTTAATACATAAATATAAAACAATTTAAAATATGAAAAGCTTATTCCAAGTGGTCTCCATTGGCTGCAATATAGTCTTTTAAACGTTGAGGCCAGTTATCAATAGAA
Organism: Antheraea yamamai; assembly: GCA_036509395.1. Classification (NCBI taxonomy): domain Eukaryota; kingdom Metazoa; phylum Arthropoda; class Insecta; order Lepidoptera; family Saturniidae; genus Antheraea; species Antheraea yamamai. The sequence goes on from AP028442.1 coordinate 2,713,208, forward strand.
GCACGCACTCTTTCCATGGAAAAATTCTTCACTGCTAATCGTACGGATTGTTTTAGGGACTCCAAATTATCATGGCGTTTAGAGCAAGCCGTACTCTCTAAAACTGACCATAAATCATAATCCAGCGGATTAGGATCGGGACTAGACGACGGCCAGTCTTCAGCACTGATGAAGTCCGAAACGTTTGTTTCCAATCAAGACTGCGTAGACCGAGCTTTATGTCCCATTTATGGACCATTCTTGATTATTGAACATGGTGTTGTTAAGGGGCTTCATTACCTTCTCAAGAATGGTATCTTGATACACTTGTATTGATACCTTTCTCACAAAAGTATGGCTCAGTCCCTCCTTCATAGCTAATACCCCACCAAACCATCACTGAAGTCGGATAGTGCCCACGTTACACTCTGTCGACTAATCCTTAGAGCTTTGAGCATAAATACGGTCATTTTGTTTGTTAAAATGTTGCTCAATTGTAAAAAATTTCTCATCCGTAAACAAAAATTTTCTGTGACCTCCCTTTGCGTACCGCTTCAGTAGTTGTTTCGATTATACCATCCTATTCTTTTTTAAATTATCAGTTAAGAAATGGCCAGTACGTCTCTTATAGGCTGCAAGTCCTAAGTTATATTTTAAAATACGCAACATGGTTCTAGGTGCTATCTTCCGAGATAAAATCTTTTGCTTTCGGACAGGATTTCTTCGAATTCTTTCCCTTACTGCTTTGACCACCTTTTTCGTACGAACACTACGTGGACGGCCAGATTTTTTCTGTCACAAACAGAGGAGGTCTCATTGTACCTATTAATAGCCCGGTACACAAACATTTTACTAATACCAAGCGTATGGAGAGTTTTTAATATTGCATTTGGCTCCATACCTACTCTGTGTAATGCAATCACAGCGATTCGGTTCTCTTTATCACCCCACTCCATTTTAACATCGCAAAATATTGTACAATGTATTGGCGCCAAAATGAGAAAACTCAATGAATAATCATATAAAAATGACAGATTCCAAATTCAAATGTTATATTTTGTTTATTTTTAATTGTAACAGTATTTATGGCCAGACTAAGTATATGTATTCATAATTACATCATATTTTTTACCGTTTTACTTATTCTATATGACACGCTAATTTTATATGTACGGACCTACCATTAAAACCCTTATGTTTTGAGTTCTCTTTTATGTACTTATAACGCTTACGCACTCACAGAATTCGAGACTGGGGGCGACGTATAGATATCACGAGACAAAGGCGACTGATTTCTATATATGTTGTGTACAATATCATTCTAAAGTAGGAACCAATGTCGCCAGACACCTAACCAGCGACACGACTTCTGCCAGACGCTTTAAAGCAGACAAAAAAATGAATGAAATTAGCTTTTTTTTAAATACTTCATTTTTTTAAAGTTATTCTGGCAACTATCATGAATCTATATTTCATCACTATCATGAATCTATATTTCATCAGCCAGACAGATTGTAAGGGGCAAACATTCCGCCAGACGGTTCCATCCATTTAAAAATAAGATAGGTCTGGCAGCTCTGGGATCTTGGTCTATTAACGAACCTTATCATTGCTAATATGAATGACCGATAACTAATAATTCACAGATAAATAATAATATATTAAATAATTTGTTATCCATTACGTAGAATTGATGTATTCTATTTCATTGCTGACTATCTTACGCGTAAATGGATCACGTAATCGTGTTTGAACATAAATATTCAAATAGATCGGGCGTTCTGGTACATTATTTATTCGTGTAACAGAGTTACGTAGCGTGTGTTTGTGTGTGTAATAAAGTTGTCAAACATAAGGATTAATTTTCTTCAACTTTATTGAGAACTTTCAATGTTAGTTTGACATTCATTTAAAATAAAAGAAATATTTGGCAATAATAATATCACTACATATTATAAAACAAAGTCGTCTGGTACGTCTGTGTGTTCGCGATAAACTCATAAAACTACGGAAGGGATTTTCATGCGGTTTTACACCAGTAGATAAAGTGATTCATGAGGAAGGTTTAGGTATATAATTTGTTAAGGATTTTTTTTTATTATAAGGGCGGGACAACGTCCGCCGGTCCCGCTAATTTTATATAGAAAATAGAATAATAGTGAAGACAACATCACTGAAGGACGTTTAGTCATTAATAACTTGGTATTAATTTATTTAAACAAACAAGGGGAAAAATTCACTGTATATTGTACAGTAAAGTTACTTAAGCAAAAGCGATAATAACTCATCTTTTTATTATGAACTAGCTATGCCCCCGACTCCGTCCACCTAACCTAATGTAAAAAAAACAGTGACTAATAAAATCATCTGAATGTATTAAGTTACTACTTATCTACTTTTCTCTCGTACTTAAGTCGCGTCGTCATTACAATTATAATAACTTTTGATAGAGTGAACCGATTTCAATGAAACTAAGACTAAATGTTACTCGAGGATAGGCTTTATCATTTTCTTGAGGATTTTCTTTTATCGTGAACGCAGTAGCAGTGATGCGTGTTCAAACAAACACACAGACATATCTAAAATGATTGAAATGTACATATTTTTCACTTATTCCTAGACATCTGAAATCATTTTTTTTACTAAAATCTAATTAGTAGTCATGTTAAATTTATATTCTTATTATATGTATAGATGATAGCTGATACCCGTGATTAACAGAGGAAAAACAATACGCACCATACCGTTTGCCCCACTTCTGTAAGATAAGAAAACACGACGCTGAAAGCGTAGTGCTTATAAAACTTTAATAACATCATTATATTAAATGAAGTTAACGTTATACTTAATTTTTAGACAAGTTCAAAGTGTCCTAAAATAAAATATAAATAAAAAACTATCGAATCTATTAAGTCGTTTTTGAGTGATGCGTGTAAAAAAGCAGCAGATCCTGACTAATTTTATATATATTTAAAATAGATTTTCGATATCTAAATAAAATTACTTTTATTTTTATTATATTTATGTACCCATGATATATGAGCCATTCTGTTTACAGTACGTCACAATAATGTTATTTTTCATTCATTTTTGTAACTTATAATTATTCTATGCACTTTTACTAAAACTACTACTACTAAAACTTTTACTAAAAACAACATTTTCCAATCAAAGTAAATATTCTTGCTCTGCTACAACGACCTAATTATTAAACTAAATAAAATGTGTAAGAAACTTTATCATTTCATAGTATTTAAGCCTAAGAGATGTAGAGACTTATTTTATGGTTACACATCGCATGGATAATTGGGTTAAAGTCTAGACTTGATATAGGCGACAGTTGTATCAGACAGGGCATCGTTGCCAAAGCAATAAAGAATATCATTCGACTTTTAATACCATCGGCGACCTCGATTCTATATCTGCAGACTAAACAATTGGTAGCACTTTTGAGTTTGTTCTAAAAATAATTATGCCATTAAAAACAAAACTTATAAAAAAAACCGTCTCGCAACTCAGTTCATCTACCGTAAAAAATTGTGAGATCCATATAATACCAACTCGGTTACTTTATTAAGTCCCTACTTAAGGGACCTTTTTCTTAAGTTATTACGTAATTAGCTAACCTAACAACTTCTTATAGTGACTATATCAATGTTAAAAATCTTTTATGTTTTAAATAAAGTAGATTGACTTGGCCATCACATGAAAACACTCTCACATGTAATACATATTATCATCTATACATATAATAAGAATGTAAACCTATTCCATGTTATTACAAAAAAGTTAAATACTTATTAAATACTTGGTTTTAAAAAGTTTCCTAATAAAAGCACCGTACTCGCCCGAGGCAAATTCGTGTTATCCGTTTTCACATGTCTAAACTAACGTAACCAAAGCGAGACAAAATAACAAGATGGCGACCGTGGTGCATTTAATATGAGACCTTTTTAAAGCCAGGGTTCAATACGTATTTAACTTTTTTGTAATAAAACCGAACGTGTCTGTACTTTTTGATCTTCGTGAAAAAAATTGTTGCAGGTGTCTAGGAATAAGTAATAGAATACATTTCAAACAATTTTAGGAATGCCTGTCTGTCTGTCAGTTCACAATAATACCAATAACATCATAAAGTATATCCTCAAGAGTAACGTAGTTTTTGTTTCATTACAATCTATACACTCTATCAAAAGTTATTGTAATTTGAATGACGGCTCGAAGTAAGTACGAGAGAAGAGTCGTAATCTATAAGCATACTAATATTATAAAGCCTATTTGTTTAGTTGAGCACGCTAATTATCTTCTAAATTATTACAGTATTAAATAGCTTATTTATCGACAAAGGCGGCTATATGTCATCATGCTAAGATCAATGGGAGCGGCGCAACTGTGAAGAATAATTCAAAATCGGGTTTTTTTTCCTTTTGAAAGCTACCACTGCTTGTAGTTAGCCCAAAGTAACTATTCCACGCGGACGAAGTCGCGGGCAGAAGCTAGTATTAAATAAGACTGTTTAGTGCGATTGCCAAGTCAATCTATTTTATTTAAAACAAATTCAGGCTTCTAGTTTTATCCACAACGAAGTTATAGGGTCGAAATGGCCTGAACTGCTTCGAGAAAAAGATGGGACGACCGTGCCGCTCTTTTGCTCGACTTGGTGGGGGCACTGCCGTGCCCCCAAAGGTTTATAATTTAAATGCTGACTACGTCTTTTCCCCCTGTTACAAAATGGTCAATACGAAAAATGCTGCCAATAGTCTGTTGACCAGTGCATCATAAGATCTACATTCGTTTGTATGGAACTTAAAACTTATAGTTTTGGACATTAAAGGGTTAACGCGGGCGAAATTGCAGGCCGGTGCTAGTAATAATTGAATTGTATTTTAACAATATCATCATCTTCTTACCCTTGTCCCACCTAAATAGGTTTGGCACAACGTGTTTTCCTTTTTTACTCTCTCCTATCAGATGTCATCTAAGTATCCACACATTTTACACTTACAGTGGTGGTCATATAATTAGAAACACTTCTTATGCGTTGAGAAAGTATAACTTCAATGTACAGATGTTCGTAAAAAATATACACATTCAATAATTAATAATCATGCAATAATATATCCACTCAAATAAAAAACTCATTAAATATATAAAATATAAAACATATCTTACTTTTAATTACAAAATGAGTCTTACATATGTAGGAGTTTATTTTCTGTTACTGGCCCCTTGGACGCCTAATTAGAAACATTTTAAAAAAGCCCCAATAGCGCGTTCCTCTTTGGATATTGGAGAATAACGTTTCTTTCTTGGTTTTTTGTATTATTTTGGCGTCAATTCAAAATATAATCTCAATTTTATTTTGTTCAAAATAGGCAAAAATAAAAGTTGTGACGCATCAACTAGGCAAATCATTGTTAACTTGCATATAGATCATAAGTGGGCGTACAGAAGAATAGCTGAGCATTTACGTTGTTCTGTTAAGAAAGTTTTTAATGCAATTGATATTTATAACACACATAGAACTGTTGAAAATGTTCTTAGAAAGACTAGGCCAAGAAAGAGACGATACGCTAATCGTTCATGTTGCTAAAAAAGACACAATTAAAATGAGGTTTTTTCGCCTGATGACCCGAGAAACATCTCGTCAAGACTCATACGCCGAATATTAGTGGAAGCTAAATTGTTTGGAAGAATCTCTCGAAAGGCTTATTACTAAGCAACACCGAGAGAAGCGATTATTACTCGCTAAAAAATATGTTAATTAGACGGCACGAGAATGGAAAAAAGTGTTATTTACAGATGAAACAAAAATGTATATCGTAAACTCCGATGGAAAACGCTATGTCAGACGTCCGGTAAACAATACTTTAAATTATAAATACACAAGCACGGTGGCGGTAACATTAAAGTTTGGGGGTGTTTTTCCGGATGTGAAGTTGGACCCGTTCGGAAGATTAAAGGTACAATGGATCAATGACAATAGAAAAATATCTTAGAGCATACAATCATTTCCTACTCAGATAATCATTTGCCTGTAACCTGGATCTTTCAGCATGACAATGACCCTACACACGACTAATAGCGTCAAATGTTTTCTTAGCGAACAGCGTATATGCGTTTTAGACTGGCCAGCAAATACTCCGGATTTAAACCCGATAGAAAATCTTTGGTATATTGTTAAAAAAAAAGCCTCAACGTAACACCAGTCAAAACGACCTATATAAAGCATGACTTCAATCCCCCTAGAAAAATGTTTCATACATTCGATTTGATTTGATTGAATCAATGCCACGCCTTGCAGTGCTGATAACGAAAATAAGGGATACGCCACTAAATATTAATTATAACTATTGGTAGGCTGTGGATAATAGCTATTTCGTAAATAACAGTACCAATTACTAATACTTAGAAAAATATTGTTTTTTATACTTTTGTTGTTGTTGTTTCTAATTAGATGACCATTATTGTTCATACCTTAGAACTGATTTAAATGTTTGTCCATAATGTAAAATTGAAACTGCACTTGTGTAGTGGGATTTATATTGTTTTTGTAATAAATGATAAATCATTGAACACATTGTTGTCCTATTTATTGTTTAATTCCAAAACAAAAACGATTGCGGTGAAGTATCTTAAATAATGTCATGGACCGTTGGTAGTGTTTCTAATTATACGACCACCACTGTATATTGTGTTTCACACAATCTATCCATACCTTTTTCGCTCTTCCTCTACTCTTATATCCGTCTACCGTCATAGTCAAAACTTTTAGTTATATGGTTTTCATCACTCCTTATAATATGCCGGTACCATTCTAACCTATAATATAACTAAAAATCATTACATAGTATAAAAGAAAGTCCCCTACCGCGTCTGTCTGTCTGTCTGTTCGCGATAAACTCAAAAACTACCGAACAGATTTTCATGCGGTTTTCACCGGTAGATAGAGTGATTGATGAGGAACGTTTTAGTATATAATTTGTCAAGGATTTTTTCATAATCAGGGCGGGACAACGTCTGCCGGGCCCGCTATTAATATTATATAACCATGGTATACTTCTCAACTTCTGTGTCAAAGGTGCTATTTTCAAACTTCCTTTGATATACTAATACTTAATCTTATAAATTGAACTGTATTAACAATATCTAGTTCTAAATTCCTTGAATATTTAAAATTATCATATTAACTTGAAGACATTACTTACACGCGTATCTGTGAATTAAATTTTGTTTACCTTATATTTTAAATAATTAAACTTGTTTTTTTTTTGTTTGTATTTAGGCTTATAATGTATTAGTAATGCAAATATGAACATTAGGGCGATTCAAAAAAAAAAAAATTTTTTCCTCGGAACCACGCTCAATAGTTTCGTTTTAATGCCAAAATAGGCCTCTGAAAATATGAGCCCTTAATATTAATATTTAGGTTGTCCGCATCGCACTTTTCGATTTCCCATAAGAATAACACAGGAAAAAAGTTTTTTTTTCTTTTGATTTTTATAACTAATGAACGATATATCGTATTGCAATACCCATTCATTATTTTTGTAGATAATTTAACGCTCTACAAAAAAGGTCTGAAGTCAATTTTTGATAAATCAACTCAGTCAAAAGTTATTCAAGATCAAAGTTTAACTTACCCTCAATTCAGCTGTTTTATTGACTGATTTGGCAGAATATTATGTTTTTAGAAAAATTGAAATCAAAACATTTTATAAAATATAAATTAGATATCTGAAAACTGTTAATCTTTATTTCCTGCTTTATAGTAAATGTGAACAGGGTACTTAAAACGAATTATTATTGACAGTTAACCCGACATTTGAAAATTATGGTTGTTGAAAATTAACATCAATCGTTCAATTGAGATCCTTTTTTTTAACATTAGTTTGAAGTTTTTTTTAAAATTGTTATGGCAATTAAAAATCGAGAAAGTTCTTCAGCAATGCGTCAACGGTATGAAGTTACTGAAAAAAATCTAGAACCTTTATTGCAAAAAGATTTGAGTGACTTTGTCTCCAAAAATTCCGTAGAGTTGTTCAGCAAATTCGATTTGCCATGCGATTTTTTGGAAAATGATGTTTCAACATGGTGCAGTAATGATTCATATAAGGAATGTTTAGAACATTTTAATACCTTAAAAGTGACAAATGACGTAGCTGAACGAGGGGTCGCTTTGATTGAGGAATACAACAACTACCTCACAAAAGATGAAGAACAACTGCAATACTTATTGCAAGTAGTTCGCGAACATCGGCTGAGATATCCTAATTATAATAAGACAACTCTACAGCAAGATCAATTTAATGCAAATGTATAAAAATTATTTTTAGATAAAAAAAAAATGCAAATTTAATAAAAGTAATATATTTCTAAATTGTTATAAGCAATAAAAACTTAAAAACACTGATAACTTTACAAAACATACATAAAATTTCAGCTATTTTCAAGTGCAAATTATATAAAAATATTTTTTCAATAACATTACAGTAATATTCGAGAACGAAAGATAATAGTTGTAATTTTTTTTAACTCTGAGAACTTAGAAATAAACTTTTCGTTTGTTTTGAAACCCGTAAACTTATAAATTTGAGAGTATTATAAAAAAAACAGCTGAATTGAGGGTAAGTTAAACTTTGATCTTGAATAACTTTTGACTGAGTTGATTTATCAAAAATTGACTTCAAACCTTTTTTGTAGAACGTTAAATTCTCTACAAAAATAATGAATGGGTATTGCAATACGATATATCGTTCATTAGTTATATAAATCAAAAGAAAAAAATCTTTTTTCCTGTGTTATTCTTATGGGAAATCGAAAAGTGCGATGCGGACAACCTAAATATTAATATTAAGGGCTCATATTTTCAGAGGCCTATTTTGGCATTAAAACAAAACTTTTGAGCGTGGTTCCGAGGAAATTTTTTTTTTTTTTTTTAAACACCCTAATGAACATAGCGTTTGATTTCCTAGTTCTAGCGATTCCTATGTCCCTATGAACATGGTAACGTCTTTTAATAATATCAGACTCCAAATATAACCTAAATTTCAGCTTTGTCATTGATACAAAGTTACTTATATGATATTGTCTAAGAGAAGAAATGTGTAGTCAGAGATGTCAATGATAAAGATAACAGTGCTATTTTCTTATCGTAAATACTTTGGATATTGTTGTTTGATTTTTGAAGACGCTGTTCAAAATTATCTATATACAAATAGCCTGTAATGAAACAGTTATGTATTTACATGCCCCTTTTCTCAAGGGATTTTCTTTTTTTTTTTTGTTTAGTAGATATAGTAAATATATATACAAGCTTTAATGTTATCAATAAAAAAATTAAAAAGCTTAGCATACGTTATTAGTTGTTGTAATTGACTTAGAATAAATACTTCAGTATATAACAGAATGAGATGTTCACATATAGGTGAATGAGATGTTCCGCTAAGATTAACTTACTGCAGTTTTGTAAAGCGTTTTCTCTATTGCACAGCACAATAACTGTGGAAGATAAGGATAACCCTAAACCGAAACAGAAAATCTCTCTTTCCCCTGACGTGCCAAATCAAAAGCCAGGTACTGTTATTACTATTCCTAATATTTTTCACTAGCTTTTGCACGTGGCTTCGTTTGTGGTTAATGTACATTTCATACATCCCTCGGCAATAGTACAACGAGTTATGTCAGCATGAAAAGTCCCTGTCCTTCCCTGAGAATCTTTCCGCAAAATTTCATCATGATCGTTGAGAACATAAGGCGTGAAAGCGTAACAAAGAAACTCACTGTCGCATTCCTAATAATATTAGAAATTATTAGTTAGGATATTCAAATACCTACATATATCAATTGTAATTACAGTCGAGTGAACTGTACAGAAGCAGAAGTACTGCAGCGTCGTCTAACCGCTCTATTAAAAAAAACCTTGTAGGTTCCTACCTTTTCATGATGAACCGTTAGAAGATTTTAGAACTTATCGGTATCGAAGGATTAAATACTCTTTTTTTCGTCTTTACACAAGATATGTTGTTAAAATAATAAACACAGGTAAAGTTGCGAGTATCGGCTAGTATATAATATAATAAGATAGAATAGATATTGACGACGAAAAGGCAGTATGACTAACATGCAAAAAGGTAAAGTGAGGAATTTGGAAAGACTTAATTGGCCATTCCACCTTATTGTATATACAGTCACTAATTACATAATTGATGCATAATTAGTGTTTGAGATAAGCTTATGTAACATTATGTTATGAGTAAATGACAAGAAAAATAAACAATATATACCTATGGAAGCAAAAGCTGAAGGTCATGGAGACCCAATCACGAGTATTAAATAGAAAGGGGTCATAAAATATTCATGCCATACTGTAAGTTAAAGTACCATGTCAAAGGGGTTTTAGTGTCAAAAGGTTATTAAAGAGTAGATCAATATGTGAATGATAGTGATGTCTTAAATCGACTCTTCTCTTATGTTATTGTGTTAAAAAGATAAACTAGATCAAGTTTCTTGCCGGTTCCTCTCAATGAGTGAGTTGTTTTAAGAACGGGTGATAGTTTTGATGTTCATAAGTGCCTTCTTATTGTCTATATTGAATAAAGTATTTTTTATTTCGATCTTAAATTATTTCTTTGTGAATTTAGAATCTGCATACTATACCAGTATTTCCAAAATAATTGTTACCTTATCCAGATATCCTTTTCCGGTGGGATCAGAAAGGTCCCAGATCTTACTGAGGACCACATCACTGAGACGGGATTTCTTAAGGAATCTGGCAGCATCTAAAGCCTGGATGATTCCACTGCCGTTTGGATCCACCTGCAAATTCATATCAACAATTTAACAAAAGGAAACAAATATATTATAAATTATAAATATTATATATTATTAAAACTTTAATTGAAATAAATCTTCAAGGAATCATGCTGTTCTGTGAGTTCAGTCTTTTTAATAACATTACAACAGGCACAATTGAAATCCCCAAGATTTAATTTAGACGGGTATTTAATTGGGAATTCAGTAACAATGAACTGTTTTTCTCTTTAATCGAACAAGGTGTATCTGGTAACCACTGCACAATCCAAAAACAGTAAGATCAACCAAAAGATATTGCCAATTATTCAGCGGTTATCACTGTCATGACAATTTACAAAACCTATGACTGCTAAAAAAACACTGGGTGGTCTAGAAATACATCAAATAAAAAAAATGCCACTTGATGGATAATATATTGAGTATAAATCCCTACATTTCCACATGATTACTTAATATAACAGCTGATCCTATGACATCACACACAACTAAGAGTATGACTATAGCAAATGTTACAACTGATTAATTCTGTTCACTATCATGTCAAGCACAATTGGCATGCTCTACCTATATGTATTGATTAGTATTGTTTATAAGAATCAACAATTTTTTAAAAGCTATTTATCATCTCTTTAGTCTCATGTCATACTAAGAAGGGTTGATGCAAAATGTTTTTTCCACTCATCCCCATATTTATAAGTCTATTACATAATTTCTTACACAATCCAACCACATCTCCTTTTGTTTTTCTGTAACCCTGTATCTATTCACCATTTTACTTAACACAATGATTTACTAGTAACCTCTACTCTGAATATATTAATGCTTATATGTAAATTAATAAGAATACATAGCCTACATCAATTGGGTGTAATATATATATTCCTATTACTGATATAATTCTGGAGATTATCTCTTATGAATAAACAAATTTGACCACATTATAATAATAGTATAGATTAATCTATTCTTTTAACTTAGATACTAATACAAAAACAAATAAACTCATTGTCTTAAATATATACCATATTTATGGTACAGTTTCATAAGGGTTATATAATTCAATTTGTAATAATGCAGTTGGGAGTGAAAACTTTTATGATATATCAATATTTTCAACATATATTATGTAATTACTACAAAGCAGTCAATCACAATAAAGCTCAATACTTTATCTTCAATTTAATAGAAAAACTTTAATAGTGACAAGGTTTTCAGAAAATCCATTTTAAATAAAAATCATAGAATATTTAAAATATATCAAAATGAGCAGACTTTTAGTTCTTATAAGTAAAATAATTTGTTTATAACAATTACATATGAATACTGAAAACAAATATATTTATATAATACTGTTTTTTTGTATGTATTCTGTACAAAAAATATTCATTTCACACATATACTACACAAATTTCACAAATATTTTATAACAAGATCAGTAGTATATCCCATTTAACATCTCTTTGCATTTCCACAGTTCTGTATTATTCCCAAATTAGTATCATTTGATCTGAGTATCACACATATATGGTGAAATTTTGAAGTCACCATTCACACAAAACATATTTTATGAACATGTTCTAAGTTTTCATATGTTAGTTAGTATTTTATGGTGTTTCAGTGCCAGTTAGACAAATCGCAAGAGATCGAAAGGTAAGAAAATTAGCACTTGCATTCGCTAATCGATTGTGAACTCCAATAATAGTATTAATTAAGAAAAAAGCTCACCTGATGATAATAAGCTTCATATATCGCGCTGTGCGACCCTGCCACCTGCAAGGATCCAACCCACATTTTTTAAGAGGCTAAAGAAATGTTCAAGTAGTTCTTGTTATGGGTGTGACGTCTGATTACTCCTAACATTCGTAGGAAATCTAAGATTACAAGATCAGTACATAACGAAATTCAGAGTATCCATTGGATTCAATACAAGAATAGACTCATAGACCATTAATAACTATCCTCATTTTAAGATAAATGTATAAATTGCTGCTATTTTTTGAAGTTATGAAATTAATTCACAGTCCACCAAACTTTATTATGGATTTTTATTAAAAGATCGTATTTTTATAAAACTTGCACCGCACCATTTAATGTATTTAGTTATATATTTTACGCTACGATTTAAAACACTGGGTTTAAACTACAGTATTCACACAAATCTCAAGAAAATCTACCTGAGTAGGAGAAGGCAAGGCAGCCATTTTTCACATCTCCTCGTCGACCAATCAATAAGCAGGCTAACAGATATAGACTAAATACACATTTTGACGTTTTTAGAGATAATACCAGGTTCCAAATGTGACATTACTATTATTATCACTGGTAACACAAATTGGTATATTCATTCTAAATTATTTTACTACTGTTGCTACTTTTTCCTTCCTATTTTAACACACAATTATCACTATTCAAAATATTATTACTATCACTATTATATTGGTAATGATTTCGAGGTATAAAGCCAGTGCCGTCTAGTAACTTAAATAGCTAAAAGAATAATAAGCCCTCTTACTATAACTAGAAAATAGTTTGCAATAAAAAGTTATTCTGACTACTTCAAATTAGTTTTCATCATATAATTTCAAAACCAATTCGATTTTAGATTATTTTACTCAAAACGTCAGCAATATCAAATACTACAGAATGAAATAACATAAGCTGATAAATAGAATTACTAAACTAAAAAAATAAAAACTCTCATTCAATTCAATCATCTCATTCTATAATTAATTTTAATAAAGAGATTATTAAAACAAAAAGGAATACAAATAATAATAATTAAAAAGCATTACAAAAACATTTATTTTTCAGATGAAATATTTTTTAAGAAACATTGAATTATATCGAAGTTTATTTTTTAAATATATTTACAAAATTATTCAACCGTTTCAAACCCTTTCTATTAATTTCAAAGCAGGGTAATTTTTCCAATTCCTCCATCCATTCTTTGAGACGAGTAAACTTGTCGAAACTAGGTATAAGCAATTCTAAAGAGCTGACAGTCGTCGCACAACAAAGATCACACAATTGCATCTGAAAAATTGAAATGGGAAAGACATGCCAGCTAATCTTTAAATCATAATATTTACTAATTAAACACATAATAATGAAATACTACCTGATCACACGCGAGCCATTTATTCTTTGTAAGTCTATATTCGAGGTAATTTAAATAAGAAAGCCATTGATTAACCTTATCTTGAGTAACAGGCCATCTCCTCGCAAAATATTCAGACTGAAATGGTACAAGGATTAGAGTTAAAATATTTAGATCCTAAAGATACATTTTAACATACCTATTACAATATTATTTTAGAACAAATAAAATTAAATAAACAATTATAACTTACAAATATGTAACTGTCAACTGGAAACAAGTTTGCAGCATTAAAAAATAACATAAGATCAACTTTAGCTCTAATTTCATTGTTTTTAATGTATAAATCTTGATTTGCGCTTTTTCTGCAAAGGTATAAGCCAATCGCATGACTGTCACACAGTACATCTCCATCAATAGATAAGGCCGGCACTTTTTGAATTGGATTAATCTGAAAATAATTGATAACTTTAATGTAACAAAATGTGTTATTTATATACGATTTCTTTATTAAAAGCGCTGTACGTATCAACAGTTATAGTTAAATTTATTGGTGGATTCCGATGTGACGCTCGCACTCCTCCAATCATATTTTAAACGTAATTTCCTTCTTTGCCACCTTCAATCTGTTTATTTTGGCACCTTCTATTGTCATAAGTTATTTGACAAAAAATACAAATATAAAGCAAGTTTAGTAACACTTGATAATTTTGCATTTATAAATACTACAATTTATTTGCTATTTTATTTTAAGAATGCAATAATCCCAGATGGATGATATTTTCTAAATATGTTCTTTTGATTTACCTTAGTATAAAACACCGTTTTATTTTCACCTTTGAAAAGGTCGATATTGTAAAAATCCAACTGAATATCAAGAATCGATGCTGTCATCATAGTAAAGCGTACTGGTGGAGACGCTACATCACCATAAAGGATCAATTTTTCAGGCATAGAAGTTTTCCTTTGAATAATGATATTAATTATAAAGTTATAAATGAAAAAGATATCTTATATTTACAAATAATTACCCAAGTATCATTTTTATAGATTTAAGTGACAAGTTTGAATTATTTATTTAATCAAAATCGACAAACAAGACCACGGCATTGTAATCTTTAAAATATTGGACAAAAACATCTTCAAATATATATTCATATATATATATATCATTATATACTACATAGTATAAAATAAAGTAAATTTTCAAAAAAAAGTATTAACCGACTTCAATATCAATCAAAAACCCATAAGGCACTAAAAAGCGGAAAATAAATAGTTTATCAAATTAACCAAATTAAATAAAACGTATGAATATGTGTGCTACCTAGAGATGTATTGGAAATCGGTGCCAACCGAAATTTCAAATTTGTTCCAGGTAGAAAAGTATTACAGAGACGCGAGAGTGAACTTAAACTTTTTGTACCTATGTAGATGATACGATTTTCAGTTGGCACCGACTTCTAATATATCTCTAGGTAGCACACATATTCATATGTTTTATTTAATTTGGTTAATTTGATAAACTATTTATTTTCCGCTTTTTAGTGCCTTATTTGTTTTTGATTGATATTGAAGTCGGTTAATACTTTTTTTTGAAAATTTACTTTATTTTTCCATTTTTTGTGTACATAAATATATTTTATTAACAGTGCCCGCGAACTCCGTTCCGCCTTAAGTATATTAAAATATGCGCATTTTTGCGGTATGGTATGCGATATGATTTCAATTGGTTGTACAATAAGTAACGTTTGGTACGAACGCAACCTTATCAATAATCCGCGATAGTTTTTTCTACCACCAACTCGGCTACCATCGCTTCACACATATTACACCTTAAGTAATGTAATTACAATACTTGCGTCATGTTGCAACACAGCAACGAACATAAGCACAATAGGCTCCTAAGAATTGAAGAGTTTTTTTTATAATATTGGTGGCAAACGAACATACGGGTCACCTGATGGTAAGTGATCACGGCCGCCCATGGACACCTGCGACACGAGAGGAAACACAGATGCGTTGCCGGCCCTTAAGAAAGGAGTAGGCTCGTTTCTTGAAAGTTTTCTTACTTTGTCACGGATCCCATAATCAGAACCTAACCAAACTCTCGTCAAACTACCCTTGAAGTACGTCCTTTCCAATAAAAAATGAATCATCAAAATCGGTTACCGTGATATTGAGTTATTCGTCTATTTGTCGTGTACATACTTAATGCAAATTTAAAACTTATACGGTTTTGCACTGGATGCCGTTGTCGGAGCTGGTCCAAATTAAAATGGGACCACACGGGAAGTATCAGCTTTCAAATAAAAAAAGAATAATCAAAATCGGTTCACCCAGTCCAAAGTTATGAGGTAACAAACATAAAGAAAAAAAAAAATATAGTCGAATTGATAACCTCCTCCTTTTTTTGAAGTCGGTTAATAAAGTTCCCTACCCCGTCTGTCTGTCTGTTTGTTCGCGATAAACTCAAAAACTACTGAACGGATCTTCATGCGGTTTTCACCAGTGGATAAAGTAATTCATGAGGAACATTTTGGTATATAATTTGTCAAGGTTATTGTCCGCCGGTCCCGCTAGTATATGTATGTATTATGTATTTACCGCCAGTATCATCTTTATTATAAAAAAATAATGGGTTACCGACTCTATCTTGATAAACATTTTATTTATAATCCTTGCCGTTTACAACATATCATTTCAATAAATAACATAAGAGATATCATAGATTTCAAATTACACGTAATAATTTTTTTTTTATATGAAAATGGCTACGTAACTCCTTGACTTTGGGGAACCGTAAATATACCAAATATACCAAAAAATAAACTAAATTATTTAGACGCTTATAACACCATATTAGTATATTGCATTCGTGGGAAGCCGGATGGGTCGCTAGTGAATATCTTAAAACCTTGAACTGACTAAAACCAAAAAATTTTAAGATTTATACAAACGAATGTAGACCTCATGAGACACAGCTCAACAGATTGTTGGCAGCAGAAAACGTTATAAAATTACAAATCATGAATTTTAAAATCACGATTTTCATGTAAAATGTATTTTTTAATTATTTCTCATTTCTACGAACTTTTTTACTAGACCGGATTTTACAATTTCGGATGTCGTAAAGTAAACAAGGAATTAGAAACAATATATACTATTTTGTAAATCTGGGTCTTAAAAAATAAGCCGAGGGGTTTATGTAGTTTTTTCACAACGAGAAACTTAGTATAATCTATGTTATACATACTGCATCTACGTAATAAATATTAATTAGTTACTTACCCGTTGTTTAACACTTTTATTTTACTAGAATATCGTCGGAAATTAGCAATAGAACTAAATAATAAACCACGTCTTGATAGAATCATTATAATAATTTCCTTAGCCCAAGTGGTTCTCCAGAACGTAGCAGTGATACTACAGGCTTCTTTACAACGATGTAATAAAAGCAATATGTATAATAGTTCTGAATAACTGTTACATTATGCATGATACGACCTGGGAATCTGATTTTCAAGGGATATAAGTAAATATAATGGTACAATATAAAATTTAAAAAAATCTTGTTATGATAATTTGGAAGATCGGTGATGTTTTTTAAAATTTAATTATTTATGAGATCTTCAGTGTTTTTCATTCAAAGTTACGTACCCACGGCCTTCGCTAGGAGGGGGCATTGGGCATTGTGGGACAATGCTCTATCTTAAAAATACCAAGAGCTAAGATAAATTATTAAAATTAAATTGTTTGTTCACAATTTGGAGAAAAAAAATTGTAGCGATAGGTATCTAAACTTTTCCAAACATACCACAGTTTGTGACATTCGAGGTAGATCAATTATGATATTTTTTTAATATTAATTAATTTTTTAATTTTAACCAATGCTGCCCTACCTCAAATTCGACTCTAGCTAGAGCCCTGTACCTACTACTACCATTTCTCAAATTTTATACTGATATTTCAGTTGATGTCTACTTACAAGGAATGTTATTGTATTTTATATTATACGTATAATGTTTGTAGATATGTAGGTAAATTTACATATAGCCAACGTTTTTAAAACTCTACCCTGGCAATGTGTGAAGCAGGAATTACGCTTCCATAGGGTGCCTCCATACCTTGGTAAGATCGTTGGCTCTTACTTGGAATGCAGGCGTATAACTTGGCTTGGTTCAGATGGCAGCACCTTCCAGAGGGAGACGTCGTGCGGTGTTTCACAGGGGTCGGTCCTTGGGTCACTCCTGTGGAACATCGGTTATGATTGGGTGCTGAGGGGAGTTCTTTTGCCCGGAGCAACCATGATCTGCTATGCAGATGATACGTTGGTGACGGCTCGAGGGAATACACTTGGACATGCCCTGCGTTTGGTCACGGTGAGTGTCGAGCAGGTAGTGGAAAGAATAAGGTGGTTGTGCTTGGAATTCGCCCTGGAAAATACCCAAGCCATATGCTTCCACGGACCACGGAGAGCTCTTCCGCCCGACATACATCTGAGCGTAGGATGAACCAACATTCATGTGGGTAAAACGCTTAAATACTTGGGCGTCATACTAGACAGCAGGTGGAATTTCCGGGAGCATTTCAAGCAGCTGGCTCCCAAAGCCATACATACGGCCTGAGTATTGGCAGGAATTTTACCGAACCTTCGAGGCGCTGGTGATACGTGCCGCTGTCTGTACACAAATGTCATCAGATCGATGGCTCTATATGGAGCGCCGGTGTGGTACGAATCCTTGTCGGCTCCAAATCGCACTTGGCTACGTCAGTTGCACAGGACAATGGCAATAAAAGCTATACGCGGCTACCGCACCGTCTCGTATGAGGCAGCTTGCCTCATTGCGAACTCCACACCGTAGGCACTGGTGGCCCACTACCAGGCGCAACTGTATATTTGGTGCTCAGCGAAAATAGCCAGGGGAGAGACTATTGTTCCCAGAGAAAGGTAGGCTGAAAGAGCACAACTGCAAGGAATGATGTTGCGGATATGGCGGGAGAATCTGAAATGGCCTAGTGCTGGCTTTCGGTTTATCGAAGCTATTCACCCTGTAATTAATGACTGGGTCAACAGGAAGCACGGCTCAGTAACCTATAGGCTGATGCAGATGCTTACCGGACATGGATGTTTTCGCCATTGTGACGAGATACTGGACAGGGCTCAACATACCTTTGAGATATGTCCAGCATGGGCGGAAGAACGGGCCGTGCTCACGACCATTATTGGCCGTTCTCTTTATCGGCCGTGATCAAGGTCATGGTGAAGAGGGATGAACGGGCATGGAGCGCAGTCACTTTATTCTGTGAGCATGTTATGTTACAGAAAGAAGATGCAGAGCGAGGAGGGGAAAGAGAGGGCAGAGCTTCTTTGAGTCGACATCGCAGAACCGGCCGTGGGAGAAGAAGAAGAGAAGGTGGCGTGTATCATCACATGCTCCCTTGAGGAAAGCTTCGAAACAGGCTAAGTAGGGTGGGGGAGCAGCATAGGAAAACCTTAACTTGACCTCGTAAGTAGGCAAGACTAGGGGTTAGGTGGGCTTAGGGTGAAGTAGGTAGGTAAGTCTGCGGACAGGGTTTGCTGGGGGGAGCAAGGTAATCTCTAGCTTGTCTACTTGTTGGATGGGTAGGCAAGACTAGGGGTTAGGAGCGTAGGGTTGAGTAGGTAGGTAGGCTACGACGGTTGCGTTAGAGCGTGGGGGGCTATATTAGGAGTAGGTTAGTCTAGGACGGAGGGGCCTTCTTGGAGGCATGTGGTGGTGATGACGAGCTAACTGCGTTAAAAAATCAACAGCGGGGTAGTGGCGGAAGTATCTTCTTTTCTGCTGCCAGCTGAACCCAGGGGGAAGGGGCGGGGGATCTGACCTCCCATTGCACGGGTTGGCAGACTGGGAGGCAGTCGGAGAACCGGGCTGCCTGAGTCGGGTGTGGCGTGGGTTAAACGCCTGCAGAGGCCCCCGGGCCGCTGGACGTCCCATGCAGGATTCTTCTCTACTTAAAAAAAAAGTACACATATATACACATATTTTACACACATATAGTTCCTACATATTCATTGATGATATTTTTTTGATAGATTATCCCATTCATATACGAAACACTGTACCCGTCATTAAACAACCAATATTTTCGAAATTGTGAACAAATTTATAAACATAATATTAGTAAATAACACCGGTCAACACGATTTTTGGGTCTAACTTCTACATGTTAAATTTTGGTTTCTCCTACGAGAAAAATAAGGAAAAAAAGTTTGCTGTTGTAGAAACTGGAACAATTTTTCAATTTTTCGGCAAAAATTATTGATTTTTATATTTTTTCTACACTTCCACTGTAAATTATAATTAGAAAACATTTTTTTAGATACAAGAGTTTTTTTTATTCAAGATTTGTGATAAACAATAACATATAGATGTAAAATAACAAGAAACTAATGTCTAAAAGTGAATATTTTTCATATTTCTTTTATGCTCGTATGAGCTCTCTCGTATTAAACCCCAAATGTAATCTCCCATCATATTCTCGTTGTACTGCCCTTGATATCGCCGTTCAAAGTCCATCACATCTTGGTGAAAACGTTCTCCTTGTTCCTCGGAGTAGGCCCCCATGTTGTCTTTAAATTCGTTCAGATGTAGTAGTAATCTTTTGTTTATGAAATAAATTAAATCATACTTATCGTCGTAAATCAGACCAAAGCAAACTTTATGAACTAAATATGAATATTTAAGTGTTTTTCAATGTCTAGAATCAGAATTTAAGCAAGAGAACAGAAACCCAAAAAAAATTTTTTTTTGTTGACCTGTGTAATCAAGAGATTTGTAGGAACGTAGTCCGGCGAAGCTGTTAATGTGGCTGTTAAGACCACAGAGTACATTATATAAAGTTAAGACCTTGCTAGGTCAATAGCGTAATCAGTGCGAATGAAATAAAAAAGATTTGTAGGAACTTAAGCCGGTTCGATGAGCGTAATAATGGAACTCAGAGTGCGTAAAATAGACAGTCTATATTTGATTCCATATAATGCGTAGAGAGAGAAACTTATTCTATGTTTACGATATAATGGCTCTTATAGTTACAAAAGAGTTTTCATTTATTTGATTGACATATTCGATAGATATACATAAAAAAAAATCAACCAGTCTGCGTAAAGATGACATTCTCGAGTCGTGATAGAGTCGAGTCGAATAATCAAGCTATCAATTTTGTACACGGGAACAATAATTGTATATCATTCTAGAAATGACAGCATGTCAATATTTTTAAATGTTATTATATCAATTCATATATTCATACAATAACATCGTGAAAATACATAAAATAATTAATACAGTGTAAACTGTTTATAACGAATTTTAAGGACTGAGCATTTTTTTCGTATAAAGAGTTTGCGTTATACTAAGGGAAGAGAACAAATAAATGGTTTTGTGGTAATACCAACTAAATTGAACTAAATTCTACGTTATATAAATATTTTCGTCGTAACGAACGACGTTCTAAAGAGCAAAAACTGCCGCGGAGCCGCTGGCCGTTGCTATAAACTTTATGGTCTTGTTTGACCGAATGATGTGATTTTTTATGTGTATAAATAATAACACAAGTTTTTATGTCTTTTGTAATTATGCACTTAAAGTTATTTGTCACAGAAATGTATAAGAATTATCTTTGAAAAAGCAATTCAAAGTTGAAGTTTCTAGTTTTGAGATTTTGTTTTTATTTGTTATGAAATCAAAGCAACGTATATTCCTGAATACCGCGATTATTTTATTTTTTTTCGGTTTTATTTTCTGAAAATTATTTTTCTATTTATCCGATATATTCAGCATACGAACCATAACTCGTATATTTAGCTTTAATTAGCTTTTTTAATCCTTAATACGTCCATTTCACATTGAGATATCGTACTATGGATGGAAAAGGGTCATTTTGTACTAGACCATCGATATCTCAGCAACCAATGATTGCACAACTTTTTTTTATGTTCAACAGGTACGCACACAGGCCACAGTCTCACCTGATGGTAAGTGACGATGAGGCCGACGATGTATCGCGTTTACCCACTAGATGCCTTGTTCACTCTACTCTTGAAGACTCCCAAGTTATAATATGACGGGAAGACAGACGCCGGGAGTGAATTCCACTCCTTAGCCGTACGTATAATAAATGTGGAAGCAAATCGCGTCGTACGAATTACGGGAATATCAACCAAGTGATAGTGGAAACCCTCATGGCATCTAGTTGTCTTCTGATGGAATTATATTATGTAATTTCTCTGCACACTCTCCAAAGTGTAACCTATAAAACACTGTGAGACAAGCCACTTTTCGTACCGATGCTCTAAACTGAGCATTCTTTTCTCCCACAGCGTTTCATGACCGACAAGCCGACGAGCATGACGCTCAATGGAGTCAAGAGCAGCTAGCTGATATTTGGCTGATCCATCCCATAAGTGGTAGCAATATTCCACGCATGAGCGTACTTGAGCTTGGTACAGGCTGAGAAGTTGTTCTGGTGTGAAATATCTCTTAACTTTAAAGAGGTTCCCAAGTTTCCTCGAAGCTGTTCTTGCTTTCTGTTCAATTGAGCGCCCGAAATTAAGATCCGATGTTAGCTGGATCCCAAGAAGCTCGAGGTTGTTAGTCACTTGCAGGGAAACACCTTGAATAGTAGGAGTCAAGTTACACGGCTACCGTTTTGTAGAGAAGAGACACGCCCGTGTCTTTTTGGCGTTAAATTTAACCAGGTTTAAATTTGCCCAATCAGAAACAAACCTAATGTTCTTATTCAAACGTTGGACCATGGCCTCATCTGTTAATAAGGATTTCTGGTAAGCTAGCTCAAGGACTGAATATATATACCTCTCAGATACAGTGCTGTCATCCGCGTACCCAAAGATTCCAGGTATAAACAGATCATTGATGTGCAGCAAAAATAAGGTTGTTGAGAATATAGATCTCAGCAACCAATGATTGCGCAACGAATTAATACTAGGACTTATCGAAAAAAATATCTCATACTCTACATGAATTTCGAATATTATAAAGAGTTTTGGCTTTTTGGAATATCAAGGGCTAGATAAAAAATATTAGGAATACTATTAATTTTAATTGTCTTTTACCATTTAATATTCCCCCAAAAACTCCACAAACTTACAATTGAATCCTTCCAGTCGTTTGTTTTTTGTTTCATTCTATTACATTTTTGAAAACATTTAAGCTTCAGGTTTTTTGTTTTCAAACGCTCATAATCGCGCATTGTGAGGAAATTTTTCTCTATATCGCTATAGTTCCAGTTGGCGAAAGTACATTGCCCATTTTTAAATTAATATGTATATTTTTTGTGTAGTATATGGATATAATAAATATTATACGAATATGTATAACATAGAAACAACTAAAGAATCAACAAATGCGTGTTTTAGATTTCTGTAATAACATTTTAATTTTGTCTTTTAGTCTCTGATATGTACCGAACTTATTGATATATTCAAAATAGTTGAAAAGGTTGATGAGGACTGTAAATTATATTAAGAGAAAGTATTTAAGTATGATTTAAACCCAAAATCCATAAAAGGTTTATTTTAATGTGTTATTATAAGATAAATTTACAAAAATACTTCTACAAGTCAGTACATCACTATTATGGAATTCACCTGTCAGTCGATTGTCATGTTTTCAGAGCTTACCTGTTATAATTGGCGTATGTAATTTGATAGATTACGATTGAACGAGTTATGAGAAGGTATGTGCTTACCTATATACATAATAATTATTATGGGAGGAATGTCTATGTATACCAATGGTAAATCGTTGCCGCGTCGTCGTTTACGAAGATAATAATCTATGGAATACTGCTCTCTATTGTTCATACAGGGATGTGTGAAAAGTTCTCATAACGTTAGTTACAAAAGAAAGTACCTGACTATGTGTAAAAGTATTTTTTAATGCGTGTCGTAATTATAAACATGGAGCTGGTGCGATCGTGACTTTGATGCGTCTGTCGTGCTGACACACAATAAAGTCTTGTAATAATATAATGTAACTCTGTGTTGTGTTTATTTCGAAAGTGAGAACTTTCTCGACTAATGCTCGTACGATGGCAGGTTTCCATGCTCGAGACACTATGCCGAAGTTCGGTCACGTTACAGACCTCCGGGAGCAGTGGCTGGTTCGCACTGACGGAGCCCTCGCTCATAGATTACAGGACCGTGAGATTTCCTCTCATCTCTGCGAAAATAGATATCGAAATCAACAGATACGTGAAGATTTTCCCGTAGCTTTACATGAACAGCAAGGTTTAGAATACGAGGCTCAATTAAGAGAACTCGCGCGTGTTCATCAAGCTGAAATCGATGCTGAAATAGCTAGAGAAATGGCTCAGATAAATCTCAGAAAACAGAGGCGTCAACATTCTGAAATGTTGCAACAACCAAGTTCATCTTGCGTACCTGTTGTACAGTCACAAACAAGCTCGCCTGACTGTCTAAATCCTGAAGAATTGGGGCTGTCACCTTCAGAGCTTGAAGAGATTAAGATACGTATGGAGCAAGAAGAGAGAGATGCTCAACTAGCTAGAGAGCTAAGTCATCAAGCACAAGGTCATGATGCTCTTTTAGCAGATATGAGATGTGCTGTCGAAGCTCAGGATAGCGAACTTGCTAGATTGTTGCAAGAACGAGAATATAAGAAGCTGCAGAGAGCAAAAGAGAAGGCAAGACAAAAAGCTATGTTGAAAAAACAGCAACGATTGGCAGCGCAGCAACTGCAAGCAGAGGATGAAGAGACACAGCAACAAACAACTCTGTGTGATGCATACTGTAACCCAAGGGACATGATAAGGGAGAACCGTCTCAGATTGTGCAAGTCTGTAGACTCTGATCTGAATTACGTTGAGCCCTTTGAAAAAGAGCACATAGAATCAAGAGCAAGTGCGTTGCAAGCTAAAGATATGTCCAAACAGTATTTCCCACGACAGACAGAGGCAGCAGTTTCAAATATGCATGTTTCTCACAATCATTCAAGATCTATAGACTCTGATCATTGGACGACAAGCGCTCATGTCGCATTACAACATCGACACCCACCTCCGCCACCTGCAACAAGTAAAAAGCCTCGATTTCCTGACCCTGTCAGCATCAGACCAGCTTCCCATTACCCTGCAGATAATCATACCAATGAAAATACACCAAATTGTTCTATAACTCATAGTTATAGTGAAAATAATAATTTGTATAGTTCTACATTCCCTTCTGATAATGAAAACATAAATACCTCCACATCGGGCCAAGAACACTTTGACTCATCTAAAAGATTGTCTGTTATATCTGACATTACAGCTGACAGTTTAACAAAGAAGAAAAACAGGCAATCTGAACTGAACAGGAAGAGAAAAGGTTGCAAAATACAGTAAATTACTATGATATGTTTTCCACTAACATTTTATGTAGATTTTTGTAGAACATTAAGTGTTTTGATAAGATTTACATAATATTATCTTAAAATTTTATTATTATAACAATATAGACTTACAATTTCATCTTTTTACTAAAATAGATGAGATGAATTTAATTTTGACTGACAAAACCTACTTTGCCTACCTAGCCTACAGTAAAGTATCTTCTGCTCTTACTATATAAATTAAGAGAAACAAACATTCCAGTTTATTTTTTATAAAATGTATACAGTCATATAAAAAAAGTTGTTCTTCAATTCTATAAAAAAGTTCTCTTTAATTCTAAATAGTTTAATAAAACTTATAGAAGTGAATAAATATGACTGGTTTTTCAGTCATTTGGTACAAACAAGGTTATCACTGATTCCGGAAACTCTGTCTCTATATAACAACTAGGTCATTATTGTGGGATGCTGAGTCTATGATAAAGTATATTTTTTTTTTTTGTTGTTTTTTTTTTATTTTTTTTTATTTTTTTTTTTATAAAAGATTTTCCCTATATTTTTCTTACTATTTCTACACATACTTTTGCTTTTATTGGGGGGGGTATTTTTTTTCCGAGAGGCTAAAAGAGTTTTAAATTCCCCCCCCAGGGGGTTGGGGGGAATCGGGGGGGAAAAAGCCACCCGGGCCCCTGTTTTTTATAAAAGTAAATAAAAAATTTATAAAAGTGAAGCAGATAGTTGTTCATAGGGTGGGTATCGAGATTTCTCATTTTACTGTTGAATCATACTGTGCTTATCCTGAGGTGTGGATCTTGGGGCCACTAGGACCAAAAACACTATTATTATTTTTGTTACGTTATTACCAAATCACTTCACTTCAACATTTAAATAATGACTCTCATAGATAGAGTTCTGCCAGTGTCAAGTTAGTCATGAAAGAGTCACTTTATAGGTAGTGTTAAATATTAATTGTATCATTTTGCTCTTCCACATTAGGCCAGTGTAATATCCAAGGACAAATACAATGAATATCATGCTTAAATAAATAAATATAAATTTACATACTTAGTGTTAGTCACTGCATTTTGTTAAAGTTTAATTTTGTTACTAGTTATAAAATTGGCCGAGTATAGACAAACGGAGAAAACACATACAAAAGCAAAGGTTTAAAATCAGATGGATGGGCTAAACTATCAGGCAAAACATCATAAAAGGAATATACTAAAGTAGGACAATTGAAAAAGATGTGTTCTAGAGGGCCATCGTCTAGCTCCCATATTGAGTTGTTCCTGATTCTGAGCTTTGTAAGATGGACTGGAGAGCATACGTGACCTATCCTCAGTCTAAAGATAGTAGATGCAGCAAATTTACAACAGTCACAATACTTATAGAACTCAATTCAATTCAATTCAAAACACTTTATTCAATTTAGGCCCTAAGAAGGCACTTATGAACGTCAAAACTACCACCGGTTCGGAAAACAACCCAGTCATCGAGAAGAACCGGCAAGAAACTCGATCTGGTTTATCTTTTTAACAAATATATATAATATTTAGAATAATAATATATTCTATATAATAGTAAATTTCACAAACTTTTTAATGGATGCACAGAGATGAATGAGTCAATTCCAGACATCACCATCGTTCACATATTGATCCACTCTATAATAGCCTTTTGACACCAAAACCCGCTTGACATGGCGCTTAAATTCACAAACCATGGCTCACTCGGGATATTATCTTGAATGGAAGCATATGATTTGCCTTTAATTTGTTTGGATACATTTCAGTTTGAGGTCCATGATACAAAAAGATCAGTTTAGGCTATAGTACATAAATCCTGAACATATATTACCAAGTCTTTTAATAATGAGAATATGAAGTGACAGGTATTTAAGAATTGTGATTACTCTCATTAGAACCTCTGTAGCTCAGGAGCTCATTTCATTATTATAACTTATATCATGGTAGCTATATCTCTGGTCTCTAACTTCAGACTCTCTAATTTTTTTATATTTCTGTAAGGGTTATAGGGTATGTAGAAATTAAGGAAATCATTTTTATTGTTTATAAATCTTGTTTTGAACTTGTATTACCTAATAATACATATTTCAATGTACTTAATCTTTGTAAATTATAAGACTGATTTGTCGATAACCACCTTTTATAATGAATCATGTTTGTGTGAGCATTATGTTTAAGTGTATTATATTGTCTTTGGAGATTATAGAAATTATAATATAATCTCTTTGATTAACCTTTAAAAATGGATAAATGAAAATAAACAGCTTTCAGTAACAATAACAGAAGTAACATATTATAATACCTTATAAATAAAATACTGTAAAATAGTCTTGTACTAATTTTGGAAGATATGTTTACCTTAAACTGTTTTTTATAGTATGTGATTTAGTTTTTGTATCGAAGTATACACTTTATTCATTTTGGTAAAAAAAAATCAGGCTTTGAAGTTTCCATTATATTATTTGTTGTCTATATAATTCAAGTTTATTGAAAATATTGGGGAAGGGAAAAGCAAGAATATTACCCAACCAAAAATAATGGATCTAAATAAAGTTACATAAATTCAAATATTTATATTTTAATTTTTAATCATGCATAATTATTCAAATCAAGTTTTTTCACATTTCCTTTCTTCCTGGAAGCAAGTACTCATTAAAACAGCATTTCCTAAACCTAGACAACTATGGAAAACACATTAATATTATTGTATGGATTCCTTTACTAAATTAAAACTGAGATACTGTGAAATATGAAATAAGAATTGTAAAAGCCTTATAGGAACAATTACGCTATTTTCAAAATATTATTTGTAACAGTGGACAATAGTAATAGTAGACAGTAATAAAATTTACAAAAATAATGTTGCAAACATGTATGTATGTAAGTTTTTCATATGTTGTATTCTGGCCATGTCTAGACATATGAATGTCACCTTTAAAATATAATAATCATTTACACAAATGTTTCAACTGAGTGTAGCTGGAGTAGATTAATATAGGTAGGTATTTCATAATATGTACCTCTTTTTATAACATTTTGTGTAGATAATTTAACATGACTAAAATAAATTAGGTCACAATATTTATTAGACTAATTAGTGTCATAAGTACATTGTTGTAATAAATACATTTTGTGTGGACACAATACATTAGTCTGATAAGCCATTGGACGATTTTATATGTTGAAGTATTTTTAAAGATTTTTAAAAATTTAAACATATGGAAATTGATAGTGATGGGTATGTGATAAATGAAAAATATAATGTATACATTCATGTTTCGATGGAATCCTCAGGTCCATGACCACTTCAAAGATAAAATATGAGTCTAGCATATGTATAACACCTATGGTTTATCATTCTACTGTTTATCACAACGATGTAAGCTTTAAATTGCAATGTATGGCCTTTATCGTGCCTTAAGGGAACTAAACCAAACTCGAATATATTTTGTAGTGACATTTAGTTTTATTATACGTAATTGTTAATGTATGTATAATTGTGTATGTATTATAGGAGCATATTTATGTTTACTCAATGTGCAAATTGTGCAGTTTTTCTCTCATTTGTCATATGTAAGACAGCTATTTTAACTGTGTACATTATTGATTTCGCAGTTGCATGTTTTATTTATCCTGTACCTTATTACTATTATTCTAGGAGCTTATACATTTGGATACGAGTTTCTTGTTATTATCAATAAATTTTATGACAAGATGTGGTGGCTTTTATTTTAAAAACCGGATGTTATTTTGAATAGTTTAACATATTTTGACTAAATCTACCAGTGCTTTTACTCCCAACAAAAGATGAGCATAATATTCGAAGGTATACATTCTCTAAATTAGTCCTTATGAACAATATCATTACTGTGCAGATGAAGTAGTCCGATGAAGCTGTTAAGACCTTGATAGCCAATAGCATAGTCAGTTCGAAAAAAAAAACAAGTGCAGATGAATATAGATAAGTGTTTTATCATGTCAATTGTCAAATTATAACAATTATCCGAGCTGGATACATATATCCAGAATTCTAAGGCGTTCCAGCTACTATAAATTGCAGATACGAGTGGAGCGAAGACTTCTCTATCTTACTTGGTAGATATGAGACGAATATTTAAAGGAACGAAAAAGTAACATTTATGAATACTATTTTGTTTATCTGTAATTATTATTACCCTACTATACTATATTTCAATCATGTGCAGGAATCGAAAGAGCTACCTGTGCTCAAGAATCCTCTTCAAACTTTGTAACCGCTCTGAAACAGCTGCGCGGAACACAAATTTCTGTTTAAAAACGTATTATATTATGCGAATAACATTGAGACAACTTAAAGATAAGTACTAATAATAGATTCCTACAATATTTTATTTTTGTTTTAGAATAAACTCTGGACGATATTATACGTAAGGACGAATTTATGGCTATTTTCAGAGCGGCCAAAAAACTGACTAGGATTGTAGGTCTTTATTCCCATAGTATCATAATTTAGTAAATATATGGGCGACACCGAGTAAAAAGTGTATACAGTATACAATTTTTTTTAATATTTTTAAATATTTTTTTTAATAATATTAACTGTTTTATCAGTTTTTATCAGTCAGGCTTACTAATGACCGGGCCTGGGAAGATTGGTCGGACGGCTGATGTGTATACGGTCGACTCCTGAAAAGGTCAAGGCCTGGCGACGCGACGTTTTATACCGAACTTACCACAGGGGCGGCACGATGAATGCTGTAGAGAACTCGTGCCACCACACTACAGTGGCGGATGTGCATTCTACGGTTTTAGTTGGTAAAAATCCGACATTTCCCGCGAGGGTGGTGTGTCCATGCAGAATTTTCCCACGCTAAAAAAGGCTTACTAATGATAGAATTTGAGTAGATGATAGTAGTAGTGTAGGTGGTAGAACCACGCTGAAGCTACTACTGGTTTCAGCATGAATGGGTCGGCTCGTCGTTTCGTTAGGTCAATGAGAGCGCCGGAGGCCCACTTCCTCTCTTCTCTGCCCCTCCCACCCTTTCCCGCAAACAAGCTGGCAACGCACTTTCGACTCCCCTGGTGTTAGTATCTATGGTCGATGGTGATTACTTAACATCAGATGAACCACATGTTCGTTTGTCTACTATGACATTAAAAAAAAAACATTTCTTCACAAGTTTAAATCTGCCATTATAGACATTGTATATAAATTATTTTCACTGTTACACTTTATACTTACATTTTTAAAGGCATCTTTTCTAGAACCATATAAATCTCATTTCTTCGTTAATATGATAAAGTATTACCTACAACTTCCTACAGATTACCCGTACCTGATTTAGCATAACCTGTTTTTTTTTTTAATGATGGCACCATTCGTTATCTGTAGCACATGCCGAGATAACACTCAAATGGTCAATTTTATTCAAATGTAACTTGACAAATATACTTTTATTTTGATCAACATTATCTTTGTAAAGTATAATTTATTCATTTTTGTTATGTATACGACGAACTACTGGAAAATTTCAACGAAATCCCTTCTTTAAAAATATACATAGATCTTCACACATTGGCTTGTTTATATGATATTAGGTAAGACACTAGTTAACTAATAGAATAATTGATAACAGAACACCTGGTAATGTTATGCCCAGTTTTTCCCCAAATTTTTGATCACTCTTAATGTAGTTAGTTGCACATTACGAATATTTATGTACAAATACATATTATATGTATGACATCTGGACAACTTATGAATAAATAAATGCAAATTTAAATTCCTACGATCATATTTTGACTTTGTGTCTTTTAAATCTTATATTAAACTTGGGGATATATTCAGAGCTAAACACAAAAGACAAGAAAATAATTTATTGTTCAAAATAAACGGACCAGGACGACATGCATGTGTATTAAACTTATTCAAAGTGGGTATTGATTAATAAATAAGATAAAAATTAAAATTGGTGGCTTCTGTTCTTCGATCAACAATAACTAGATAAAGGGTCACGTACAAAATCGAAGCTAAAAGCTGTCCGCGTAAATATATACTTACTTATGTGTAGCTATTTGTTTACTAAGGGAGAAAAAAGTTTTAAAACAGTTTTAAGTTCAAACTAATTACAACCATGACACCTAGTGATAAAGTCACAAATGTTCAAAATATTATCTAATACTTACGATAAAACGAGCAAAGCAATAAATTACTCCCCTCACAAATGAAAAGACAACATAAACAACATTTAGTGTGAATTCAACTTTAACACGCAATGAATAAAGTACTTTTTCCCATTATTGTGCGTGGTTGGAGAGCCTAGGCCAAACATTTGTACCACAGGTTTAAAACCGGTAATTTTGTTCAAAATTTGATATTATTTGTTAGTTTAAAGCTTAAAATATAACTTATTCAACATGTATTTAGCGAAAGTAAGATACTCCCGCCGTTAAATTGCTTCTTCGGGTATTATTTTTGCATTTTTTGAATACACTGCGGCATGTGAAACGTGCTTACATTGGCTGTGTTTCAAACAAACTAAACAAAATAAAAGCTCATATTTCAAGTGAGCTGTTATTTACCGAGATGTAATTTTCGCGCCGACCCGATATCTAGTTATTGTTGATCGAAGCTTCTGTTAGAGGTCTGAATTCATTTAAGATTATTAATATATTTTTTCTTGGACTAAATTGGACTTTTATCTGTAATTTGTGTCAGCTTATCTGATTTCTTATATATCTGCTACAATTTTAATATTTTTTATTTATTCAATGAACATTTTGAATTCTCAAATAAATGTTCAAGTTATATATTCACCACAGTTATACATACATATATATATGATGGAATAATCATCAGATCCAGAATAAAGCAATAAGGTTTTCGCGAATTTTTGATCTTCCGGAAATTACGGCTGCTCTATAAAAAGTGATAACAGATTATAATTTGAAAAATGTTAAATACAAGATATTTTGGTGTGAATGCCAAGAACAGCTTCCCAAGATAAGGGATACAATTTTTTAAATCATATTTTACAAATAGACGCTCTGCATCAGTTTCATAAAATTTTACAATAACTACTTCATCATCTTTTTTTACAAATTCATACAATTAGTTATAGCTAATTTGATATCCAACATTATTTAGCTAAGTTAGCAGCTTGTTTCTTTGCTTTAACTAATTCAACTAATTCTTTATATCTCTTCATGCAGTCTTTTTTAGTACGGTTCGGTATGCAATCTGCGATTTTCTCCCATCTCTCTGGTGTACTAACTGGGAACGTTTTGATTGCCTGTTCCAATAGCTCTTGTTCTGTTTTAGTCCATGGTTTATCATCAGGTTTGATATCATCATTATTTTTCAAATTTGCTGTTCCATTGACTAACTTTGTAGGATTGTCACTTTTAGATATTCCACTGTCATCAACATGATTGACGATTTTCTTTTTCTCCTTCTCAAACTGGTCAAAGGCTTCCTCATTAGCTACTTTCTTAAGATTACTCTTTGAAAAGTCGGAACTTTGTAAATCTTTCGCTTTATTGAGCACATCTTTTGCAGTGAATCTCTTATCATCTGTAAATGTACTATGTTGGTTCAAAAAGTTTGCAACAACCTCCCACCTTTGATTTGTGCCAGCTGGAAATAGATTCACGGCTTTGATTAATAACTGGGTCATTTCCACTGTCCATTCAATAGGAGTTTTCATTGCAAATTCCTTCTTTGACTTTTGCTCTTCTACTTTCTTACTCTCAAAGATGGCTTTTCTTTCTGCCTCTAGTTTCTCTTCTATTTCTTTAACAGTTTTAATGAAACCATCTTTACCTTTTGCTTCTAACTCCTTCATAAAGTCTTGAAGTTCTGTGACTTTCATAACTTCACAAATCGTTTCAATGGCAGCCATATGTGAAACTGTTTCCTCCTGGTTATCAGAATAATAATTGTTAGCCTTACACAAATCTCTGAGAGCTTTACGTTCTTTCCTAAGGTTTTTCTTTTGCTGTTCCCTTTCTGCTCGAGCTGCTTCTATGCGAGCCCTTTCTGCTTCCTCAGCCTTCTGCTTTGCAAGCTGTGCTTCTTTCATAAGGCGTTCTTCTTCTGCTTTCTTTGCTTGTACTGCATCCTGCAAATTGATAACAAAAAATATTACTCATAATTAATTAAATAAATAATTAGACTTCCTTGGTATTATAAAAATGTTCATAATGTACACTAATAATAATGGTATGCACTACAGTTCACTGAATGTTACACTACACACGTTGATTTACAATGTTTTAAAATAATAATAACAAGGAATACTTGTAATTTATGCATAATCAAATTTTATAAGTTTGAAATAAAGAAAAGATTAAACACATCAATTTAGGAGTTTCTGTATCACTGTTTGTGTACTTTCCTTTTTTTCTCAGTCTTTGACCCCTGTGGAAAATTCCACACTTCTACCAGTATCATGTAGATTTTTTATCAAATGCAACAATAATAAATCAACAAAAGATTTGATGTTAATTTCAACTACCAACATAGGAGGTGTGTTCAGAAAATAATAGGAATTTTAAAATTTTGCGGGTTTAGAGAGTCCACTTGTCCATTTTTCTTTTATTATGTAGATATATATAAAGTACTTTCAGTTGTATTCATTGCTTACTGTGTCTGTAGCAGCCCTAAGGTTAGACGTGTTTTTATAAGCTTGGCGATTTTCATTTGTCAAAAGAATTTTGAAATTATGTGTAACAAAATGAAATAATGTCTAACAAAACGTATGAAATGTCAACAAAGGCTTACAGTGAGTCTGTTATGAGTAAAACAAGGGTTTACGAGTGGTATAAGTGTTTCCAAAATGGCCGTGAAGACATTGAAGACGATGAGCGCCCCAGTAAATCAACAACCGATGAAAACGTGGAAATAGTGAAAGCAATGGTTATGAATGATCGCAGAATCACAATCAGAGAAGTCGCTGCTGATGGTGGCATATCGATTGGCTCATGCCATGAATTTTTTTCCAATGTTTCGGGTATGAAACACGTGGCAGCGAAATTTATTGCTTCACTTTGTTGTTTCTTCATGAATTCTTGGCCAAAAAGAAAAGGCCATCATTTTACAAGCATAGGTGACATTAAAAGCGCATCGCTAAAAGAGCTAAAGTATATCCCTAAAATTGAGTTTGAGAAGTGTTTCGACGATTGGAAGAAGCGCTGGCATAAGTGCATAATATCGAATGGGGACTATTTTGAAGGCAACAACATTAATGTAGACGAATGAATAAATATTTTTTTCAACAGACGAATATTCTCTTTATTTTTTTTTACACTCCTCGTATGTCCAAAATATAACAATAAGACAATTCACCATTGGGCTCAGTAAGTTCCTAAATATTCGAGGTAAGAAATGCTTTCCTTTTATATATATTTTATAGAATATACATACCTGTCTGGCTCTTTTCGCTGCCAATTTTTTATCCTTGTCTTCTTGTTTAAACTGCTGTATTCTAGGATCATGAGCATACGCTAAATCAACTAAGCTCCGTATTCTAGCCATTTCCTCCTTCTTGAGCTTAGCCCTGGCGGCTTTATTTTGTTTTTCTATCCATCTCCGTTCCTCGCGATCTGCACCTTTTTCCTTTTCTTCCTCATCCAGATAAGAGAACTCACGCCAAGACTCAAACTCATACCAAAAAGCGTAGAATCTTTCCACTTGTTCCCTTAAACTATTTTCATCACCGAGTAAAGGCACATTTTTCTTTTCTGACCATCTAGAATTGGACTCGAAGCAATTAGCAAAGGCTTTATAGAAACCATCCTTCTTAATCTCTGCTGTTGTTGGTATGCTGTCGTCAATTGTATGTTCGACTGAATCATATGATCTACGCTTAACTGGGGTTCCGAGCACTTCATATGCCTTTGTTATACATGTAAAATAATCATCGTCGCTCCTCACTTCTTCGCCCTGAGCTTTACGCTTATCCGGATGGTGTTTTAACACTTTTTGCCGGTAAGCTCGTTTGATATCATCATCAGTAGCTTTGTAACGAAGATTTTTCATACCTAAAACAGCATAATGGTCCTGCATCTTCCAATCCTTAGGGTCTAAACTTCTTAGGTACTCAACATCGTCGTCAAAAATCAGCTCTTCAGCTTTCTCGTGAGACTGCGAAGTACTAAATTGAGCATCACCGCCGTGGCATTTTATATTGTAATATCTTAGAAACGCCGCTCCCGCGCACTCCACTTTTCTCTTCACGAACGGACATGGTATCGTGATTACACGACTCTCACTATTTGAATCTGCGTTAGTCATTGTAATATTATTTCTATAATGAAATATGGACAGAGTAACATAACCTCTATACAAAGTAAACACACTACAAATCAAATTATCGCAGTGAACGAAATAAATTCTTCCAAGTGTCTACGGACTACTGGTATATAAATTATTCTGGATGATTTATTATATTATAACGAACACATTTTTTAATTTACAAATTACTACAGGCGCCATAGTGCAACATATCAACTTCTTTTTTACAAAATTGAATAATGTAGCCAATGTCAAAAATTCTATAAAAATCTGGATCATGTTTCTGAATTTCCGAAGAACAAAGTCCTTATTTCTCCACAAATCTCTCTGTTTGTATGGGCATGACGCAAAAACTACTGGTTAAATTTTGAAGAAACTTTGAATAGCTAGATTTGGTAAAAGACCGCATTGAATTTAATATTAAAAACTATCACAAATTGGTCATTCCATATTTGAGACGCAGTAAACCTGGGCAGTTTTTCCGGTAAAAGTATAACGTTTTATAAATAACAAAATCCTACAGCACATTGCCGAATTGTCGAATAAAAAGTTCAAGCACTATGTCAAGTGAGTTTTGATGCCTAAAGACTAAATAAACCTGTGAACGATGGTAATGTCAGAAAATAACACACTTTTCTGTATATCTGCTAAAAACGTAACTATAATGCATTGTTATTTATTTATTTATTTGGAAATTCAACAGCTTACATTGGTTTTTATAAAATAACTTATAATATGTAATAATTACAGCCAAAACAGAATTTCTCTAATACAACAAAGTGATTAATACCTAGTAATAATAGTTATATAAGTAAGACGAAAACATATATCCAGTACTGGCCTTAAAAGTATATGTGAGTGGGTACGTGTGCGTACTTAGGTGGATGTATATGTTGTGTAGGTGTGTAAATGTGTGTGTGAGTGAGTGAGCGTGTGTATGCGATTCATGTGCGTGTATATTTACGTGTTTATACCTTTTTAAATAATGTTGTTTACATAATAGCGTGATTTAATTTTATAATTTCGCCTTTAAACGTATTCCGCGAATAACGAAATATGTCTATGGTATCATATATATCATTATAGGTTCTAGCAATGCGACACAATACTGAATTTTGTGCATAATTGGATTTAGCGTGTGAGACTGCAAGCAGTGGTGCTTTTCGTGTGCAGTATGTTGGCACTCGTAGTGATATGGAACCCAAAAGATCGGGACAATCAATATAACCCGATAGTATAGCATGCAAAAACATCATATCATGCTGTCGACGCCTAACTTCTAAAGAATCTAAATGGAAATAGCTACATAATTCACCGTAATTTGTAAATTGTTTAAAACATTTGTAGCATAAGAATTTGACAAATTTTGTTTGTATAGCTTCAATGCTATCTATATGTTTATTATATTGAGGTGACCATATGGCTGAAGCA
This sequence comes from Antheraea yamamai, assembly GCA_036509395.1. NCBI lineage: Eukaryota > Metazoa > Arthropoda > Insecta > Lepidoptera > Saturniidae > Antheraea > Antheraea yamamai. The sequence continues at coordinate 2,750,222 of AP028442.1, forward strand.
TATTCCAGAATACTCCTTACGTACGCAAAGTACAGGATTTTAATACATTCTACATTCTTGAATGGTTTGCATATACGTTTTATGAAGCCTAATTGTTTATATGCTTTAGTAACAATTACGTCTATACGATCATTCATAGACAGCTTATGATCAAGAATAATACCTAAATCTCTGACCTTGGCAACTTTTTTAATAGGAATATTATTAATATAATATTGAAAGTTAATAGTTTTTGATTTACGTGTAAAACTGATAGTTACACACTTATCGACATTTGCTGTAATTTTGTTCTGTTTATAATAATTCTCAAGAGTATTAATATCACGTTGAATATTTATGCAGTCAGTTTTTGATTTAACCTTTAAGTAAATTTTCTTATCGTCAGCAAACATTATAAATTTTGAGTATTTAAAACAATTTCCAATGTCGAATAGGTAGGCGTTATAAAGTAGCGGACCTAGAATCGATCCTTGTGGAACTCCAGAGGGTATTTTAATAAAATCACTAAGAGAACCACCCACTACTACAGCTTGCATCCTATTTGTAATATAAGATTGAAACCATCTGTGCAAGTTACCACGTATACCAAGAAAATAAAGTTTTTGCATCAAAATAAAGTGATCCACACGATCAAACGCTTTTTCGAAATCGGTATATATAACATCGACTTGCTGTTTATTATCCATACTAGTTAGTACATAATCTGTGAACACAGACAGATTAGTAATTGTGGAACGCTTTTTCATAAATTCATGCTGCTGAGTCGGTACAGATTTAAAGACTAGAGGACTAACATATATATAAATTAATTTTTTAAAAATTTTGCCTAATGTGTTTAAAATAGATATAGGTCTATAATTTTTAATTTCCATTTTAGCTCCACTTTTATGTATTGGTACTATAAGGGCTTCTTTCAATTTTGTAGGAAAACAACAATATTTATTAAGTGAAACGTTGAATAAATCAGTTATTGGCTTTGCTAGATTTTCTGCGTAATTTTTAAAAAGAAGTGGTGGAATATTATCACTTTCAGGACCTTTGTTTGTTATAAGAGATTTTAAAATTTTATATACACATTCTTCTTTGAACTCTAAGCTATCCATCACATCTGATGTTACTATGTTTGATGAAAAATCTTCGTTATCCAAGAGTGGATTGGATTTTGTGAAAACACTTTCAAAAAAATTGTTAAAACCATTGCAAATTTCATATTCAGAAGTATACACTTTTTCACCTAAGGTTAACCTATTAGGATACCCTGAACTATGAGTTCGTAATGTTTTCAAATAAGACCATAGTTGTTTTGGATTAGATCGAATAAGGTGTTGTATATGAGACAGATAATTATCGTAACATTGTTTTTGTATAACTTTTTGCCTAGCACGTAACAGTGAGAACTCATCATAGTCACGTGGGTTATTGTATTTTTTCCATTTCTTATGTGCTTTTAATTTGTCCTTTATTATATGTATTAATGCTTTGGAATACCATACCGGAAAATCATTTGAATCAGATTTTATAGTAAAGGGTACACAACTACCTATTATATTATTTAGTGTTGTATAAAAAATACTCAGAGCTTCATCCATTGACTTTGAGAGATTAATATTTTGCCAGTTATGTAATTTAGGCAAGCTATTTATTTTTCCATAATCTGCTTTCCGAAAATTGTATATTTTTTGTGGATTAAGACGTAAACGAGGTAATAATAAATCTGACACATTTATATGTAAACATGGATGATATACATCCTCTTTGATTAGTGGCAGATTGGTTCCGGTAACGACAATTGTTGTGTCACTAAAAATTAAATCCAAAGTATTGCCGCTAACATTTTTGATATTATTATACTGTTCGAGTCCTGCTATGTTACATGCCTCAATGAGATTTCTGGTGACGCTTTGCAATTCTACAAGACCTTGCTTAAGTACTATAGGACCCTCAGACGTCCAATTTATATTAGCGAGGTTGAAGTCGCCAGCAATTATATAGTGGTCCTTTGGATATTCAATGAAAATGTTTGTTAGTTTAGTAATAACGGCCTCTAGTCTAAAAGTTTGGAGAGAATCGGGTGGGATATATATAACTCCCAAATGTAAATCCTTTTTGTCAGATATATTAATAGCCTGGCTTGGTATTGTAATTCAAATACATTCAACACCAGGTACGGCCCATTCGGGTCTTTCCTGAGCGTGAAGAGAATTAATTGCACATATCATGACCCCTCCTCCAATTTTTTTGGAAGACGTGGCTTTACTGCGGTCGCATCGATAGATTGTATACCTTTTATCGCAAAGTTCACCTTCATAGAAACCTTCTGTTAACCAAGTTTCCGACACTAGATAAATATCAAAGTCATTTTGTAAAATGTTAAGACGAAGTTCTTTTGTTTTAGTTCTTAGTCCCCGTACATTCTGGTATACTAGACGTAGGGGCTTAGTCACCATAGCGATTAGACTTTAAAAACAGTATAATTAAAATTACTCTTATAATGCCTAAGTTGCGTGGGGACTGATACAATAACTTTCTATAATATATCTGTTTACGTCTTTTAATATACAATATTTCAGATGTAAGATTGTATAAGCGTTCTACTAGAAGAATGTCGCTTATTCGATTTATTGTAAACGTATAGCCTTCTGGAATCATAAAAATATATGTAAAATTGTGTGTTATTTGCGAGGTCGCGGTGGAAAGTGTGTGTATTGTATTTATTGATGTGTGTGTATTTGTTTTGTGTTGTGTAAAAGTAATCATAACTAATTTTATATGACAATTATATTTGTGGATTTTAAGTAATCGCGTTGACCAGTTGATACCCTAAACTATCTTTGTTAAGTCTTTTTGAGAGTTTATTGTTAGGACAGGAGACGATTCGTTTTTTCTTTAAAAAATGCAGCAATTTCTAACCCACACAAATTTGTATGCATATTCTTTAGCCCGTGCTTTAGCCATACTTAATGTCTGTTTATTTTCTGGGGTAAGATGTTCGTTGATAAAAAGCTTTTAGGTGAACCGGACATCCCAATATCTGCTGTAGTAATTCCCTTTTTCCTACGAACACCGGATATAATGTGATCTTTAATACCTCTTTCCTTGAATTTTACTACAATTGGTTTTGGTTTGTCAGCTTTTTTCAGAAATGGCTGTACGCGATGTATAAACTCAATTTGATCGGGTTTCAATAATCGGGTGTATAAAAATATACACAATATAAAGATAAACCAGATTGAGTTTCTTGCTGGTTTTTCTCGATATCTGGGTTGTTTATTGAACCGATAGTAATATTAACGCCATAAGCGTCTTCTCAGGGCCTAAATTCAATAAAGTGTTTTTTATTTTGGTATGCAGATAAGTTTTTTTTTGTATAATAAATAAAACCATATTGTGCATCTCGATAAATAATATATTTATTCTCTGTAGAATCAAGATTGCCAACATGTAGCGAGAAATCATCTGACTAATGTCAATTTATGATTGAAATATTTGAAAATGTTGTAGCGGACTATTTGTTTGCAAAATAACCGAGAATATAGATGGATAAAATGGGTAACGACTTAGATTTTCTGTTCAAGCCGATAGTTATGGTGACGGGTTTCGGTCCCTTTGCCAATCACCCAGTAAACGCCAGTTGGGAAGCCGTAAAAAATATGAACAAAGAAGAAATTGAAAAGAAACAGAATTGTGAGCTTGTTTTACTTGAAATTCCAGTTACTTATGATAATGTAGATGAGTTTGTACCAGCACTATGGGAAACTCACACCCCTAAGGTAATATTAAATTTAATTACCTACCTTATATATTATAATAGGGTGCTTCGTTTGAGGGGAGTATCTTTTTTTTCTCGCTCCATTGACGAAATATTACTCAAAACGTATAAAAAAATTCTCACGACAGATGAGCTCCAAATTCTAATTTTTAATACTCGCAAAATGAATTTGAAATTTTTCCATTTAATTATCACGTAATTAAAAAAAAACATTTCACGCTATTCAATTGACCATGGGCGGAAATTGTAGAGGAATCCTTTCACTTTAAAAGCATTTATAGCTTATATTCAATCTATGGATTTTGTCACCAATAAAAAATTGTAAACTTGATTTTTGCTCAACAATCATAGTTTTTTCTATTTTTCTTCTAATCTATCAACTTTAGGGCAATATTTTATAAAAGCCTTTTTTTTGTAGAGAATTTAATTTTCTATTAAAAAGTCCTTGAGTCAAAACAGTAGAACTCATAAATTACGAGATAAATTCAATTAATCATAAGAAAACTGTATATATAACTGTTTTATCAAGGTGTTTGTTCTTTTTTCTGAAAATATATTAATTCTTGATTTTTTTCTCTGCAAGATAAAACTCCTTAATTGAAAGTGACTCAATTTATCAATCTTTTAGAGGAGTTTGTGTCTTGAAATAAAATAAAACTTTAATTGAATCCATATTTAATAAAATATTGTTATATATATAGTATTATAGAATAAGTTACATTAACTCTATATCAATAATAACACCCTTTGCTTTAAGAATGCTTACAATTTTTGAACAAATCATACTCTATATATATTCTTTAGTAAATAAATGATATATATTATCTTAAATACTTTTATCTAGGATTATTAAAGTAATGATATACAAAATCATCACTTTTATAATGCTAAACAGTGACCTAAATCCAGAGGTAAATTCATATAAAACAAGCTCAGAGGAAGTAGAAGTACTGATAAAACCAACTATACACAATAATCAAAGTGGATTTTATTGGTATAATCTACATTTTCAATATCATTATGCATTAATTTATAGTTTTAGTATAGGTAATTAACAGTGATCACACTTGAAAATTAAATTAATAAATCCTAAGTTTTTTCCTACTGATTGAACAATGATAATTTAACTAAAATGATTATGAACACCCTGATAATGAACAAAACATTGACAAATTATATACCTAAACCTTCCTCATGAATCACTTTATTTACTGGTAAAAACTGCATGAAAATCCGTTCAGTAGTTTTTGAGTTTATTGGGAACAGACAGACAGACTTAGCAGAGGACCTCGTTGTATAATATGTAGTGATAGCATACTGGTATATTAATACTACATTTTACTTTTTTATATGAGTATAGATAGCACCCTCGTAATTTCATAATTTTATGTATTATATTGTTTTATGTAACATCTATAATATTTTTAAACAACATTCACTGGAGAACTAGTTACATAAATTTTTATCGGAATGAATGATTCAAAAATAATGTTTATTACTAAAGTTATATTAATTGTTTACAGCTAATGATACATGTTGGAGTATCTCATCTAGCAGATTGCTTTACGATTGAGACCCAGGCACACAGAAAGGGTTACCAGCGTATGGATTATTTTGACAAATGTCCACCCAATCATACATGCCCGGCAGAGGGAGCTATTAGGATACACACAAAGCTAAATGTTGATAGAATATGCAAGGAGTTCAATGATGGTAATCCGCCAGAGGAGAAGACTAGTGCAGTATCCTCAAAAGATGCTGGAAGGTAACATATCTATATAATATATACCAGGTGAATGTTTAGATAGTAGCAATATTTATGGAGGACACTCAGCACTCGATTCTCGATTATACCAGGCATGAAAATACATCCAAAGCAAAACAATTTGTCAAAGGTTCTTGCTATTTATGTGTCTATATACTATACCTTCGAGATGCTATATATTATCACTTAGAGCTAAATCTATTTATATAAAATTAATATTGTAGTACCTTTTGTTAGTTCCGGCTAATTTATGAAAAGTTTGAACCAATTTGAAGATATTCTTATTAGCAGTTTGAGGACTTTTTAAATTATTAAGTAAGATATATATCATCTCGCTTTTACGCTATACAAGTAGTAAAAGGTTATTAAGTTAAAATTATCATTAAAAAATAAAGAACAGCCCACAATGACTCCAAGTGAAATGTGTAGTTCCCAATAAACCATAAAACTAATTTCACCAGAATAAAATAGCCAACATCAGCTACTCTATATATACAAATTAATGAAGTGCAAACCCATCCAGCACACTGTTAGTATTTACATGTCTAATGCACACATTACTTGTTACAGTCGGGCGGCATGTGTGTCGTACCTACAATGGTTTTTGAAAGAGCATTTCTGTAATTCTACGTTTCTTTAATTGAATTTTTTAAAAGGAGCCGTGTGCATCAGTATATAATAAAATTGAAGCGTCTGTTTGTATTATCAAAATAATAGCTTTTTACTAAATTTATATGAAAGTATGTAATTTTGTTGGGTTTTTTTCTGGTAGATCCTGATGTTTTCAGGAGTTACTTAGGTTTTTTTAATTTAATAAAAAAATGTTGAGGTACTTTTCTATTTTAAACCAATTATAGTTTCAATTATTTAAATGTCATAATATGTATAATGAAAATATTAACATTAGTCTGATTTTCATATATATATTTTATATATAAGTAGTAATTATATACATTTTATTAAATAGTCAAACATGTGGTGCGCTGCAGAAGCCCAATACAAAATATAAATATTACATGTACACAGACCGCTACATATAGATCATATGTCATGAGCAATTCGAGGTCATCGGTGACGTGAACCTATAAGATTTTCCTCTACCAAAAATTACGGCAAAAAAACCATTTATAAAGATACAAGTACAGACAAAGTCGCAGGTTGATGTTAAAAATAAAATTGTTGGGAAGGTGTTCTTTACCTTCTGTTAGATTTCACAACTTAAAGTATAATATAGTATTGTTTACTATGTCATTAACTCACATATATCAATACATGTTGGGAGGTATCTGGATAAACATTGTTTAGTCCCTCTATTGTTACATTTCATAACTTAGATAAAGAAAGTAGTATTGTCTGATAAGAGTTATCATTTTATATTTGTAAAGTATGTGAAGAGATAACACAAAGACAATAAAATATTTTAAATTTATTTCCTTGATATGGAGAAGATGTGATAAGCAGTTTCATATTTTAAAATATGTATTTTACCTTCATATCGCTACTTCCTATTGATTCATAATGCAACTCACACTAAAATGGGGATAGCGAATTTAATAGAAAAGTAAACTGTACCGATGATGATGATTGTTCCGACCGGCTTCGGCCATGGCGACCACTTTGACCCCTAAATTTAGAAATGGCGCTGGTGCGCTCGAAGACGTCTTATGTAGCCTATCTTCGCGACGAAACTTCGTGCACATTGAGGGCACGTGAGTACGCCATTCTCATAATGATATGTTATGGCAGCAGGAGGGCGAGCCTTTAACTGGTCGCGTTTGGTATCAAGGTCAACTTTACGCTGAGCCTCGAACTCGCTTAAAAAAAAAAAAACTAAAACCATACTAGGACTATGCATTTTATTGTAAAGTTTTTGATAAAGAAATGTTATGTTGAGTACCAACTCAGTAAGATAGAAATATGTTAAGTTAAGTGTTATGTTAAGTTCTTATTAATTTGGTTTGATAGATTTAGTTTTGGGTCTGTTTACTTTTTAGCTTAAGGGTATTATGAGATATTAGGTGTTAAATAATAATCATTTGAAAATTAGAAGGTTAGCAAAAATTAGGAGACTACACAGAATTAGTATTGAGCTGGGACACTTGGTAAAGGTCTATACTAGAGAAAGAGATACAATTTAGGAATTCAGTATCTTAATTCTTACCTTCCAATACATTCGTGATAATTTAATGTATGGTTGTAAAAACCTAGAAAAGCTGGAGTTAATAAAAGACCGGCATGATATAAATACTAGAAACAATGACAAACTATTAAAGTTTTTAGGTAATAGTTTTAAATTTACAACTAAGTCCCAAAGCTGATTTGCCCGATAATAAGTTCAAGTAGAATGCCAGGCGGGTTCTGATGCTAAAGACTGTTATAGTAGAGATCAATATGTGAAGGATGACTGTGTCTGAAATTAACACCCCTCTGTTATTAACAATATTTAAAAAGACAAACAAGATCAAATTTCTTGCCTGTTCATCTTGAAAACTTGGTTGTTTTCTGAACCCCTGGTAGTTTTGGCCTTCATAAGGACTCAGGGCTTAAATTGAATATTTTTGATTTGATTTCTTTTCTATGTAAGGATTAAATAAGATTTTTGATATTATTATAAGTCAATCAGAGTTACACAAATGGTATATGAACCTATCAATTATTTTATATTAATTTCAGATACCTATGCGAATATATTTACTATACATCTTTAAGTGTGGATAATTCGAGAACATTATTCGTTCATGTCCCGGATATGAATGTCTACTCCACAGAGGAGACTGCACGAGGGCTTGAGAGGATCCTCAACCTCTGTTTCGAACAAATCAAGGAGGCAGACCAAGCCACAGAGGTCACTGATAAGTTGAGCCAAACCAACCTTTGTGATAACGAAGTTTCTACTAATAAGGTGTAAATTTAGAAAGTACAATATTCGTATTTAACTCCCGTGACTGTCCAAAATGAATGTAGACCTCATGAGGCACAGGTCAACGGACCGTTGGCAGCATAATCTTAAAAAAATAACTGATTTCTTACAAAACTTTGAAAAATAACAAATCATGTCTTCTTCTTTTTTTTTAAAAATAGCAACATGTGGGTGCACACAATTTTGCCAATGTCAAATGAATGGAGCCATAAATAATGGAGATTGCGCCAGACAATTATACAATTACCTTTATATCCAGACCGGGCTAACAATGTACAGACACCACAACGAAAGCACATATAAACTAAACATACAACATATTGTTAGAATACAGACATACACAAGAGCATTACATTAAAATCTAAAGTTTTATTTTAAATTTCGACAAGCATTCTAGAATTAAATGATTATCCGTAACAAGAATTAAGAGACACATAATATTAGTAGGAGGGGGAATAGAAGGAGGTAAAACATCATAGAGAGAGAAATTGTTTCTAGGGCAATTAAAAAATGTGTGATCCGGTGAACTGTCCTCTAAGTCACATTCACAAATAGAGTGATCCCTGATCCTTATTTTATTCAAATGTACTGGTGTGCTGACGTGCCAAAGGCGCAGGCGGCAAATAATAGAGAACGTTTTTATTAACATTTCTGAATTTAAAAAACCATGGATTTTGCGGGATATCAATTTGTAAAGGACCCATAATGCTTGCCCTTTAATTTCCGAGACAAATCCCAACTCTATTGTAAAACGATAATTTTGATGTAAAATATATTTTTAATTATTTTTTTTTCATTTGTGAGAACTTTTTTGACTACACCATGAAATTTACGATGTAGTAAGATTAAAAAAATAATTAAAAACATATATGCCATATTGAGATCTGGGTTTTAAAAAATCAGCCGAGAGGTTAAAATATCGTCTACATTTAACTTCAATATTTCAAAGGATATTAAATAATCTGTAACAATCCTATATGTGGGTAATTCTCATGAAAACTCGAAATTCCTGTCCTAGCAATTTTGACAATAATCCTAAGCGATTTATGATGGTTTTTTTTTTTTCGGAAAGAATATTATCAAGGCTAAAAATGTTGGTCATAACTTAGGAACCGTACGGGCATTTGTGAAGAATAATAAATATATAGTACTCTGAAAATCATTCCCTCACTATGTCCCAAACTCCAGATTAAAACATTGTCTAAAGTTTTTATCGAAAATTTCTTAAAAAATCTGTTTGCAACTATGACTTGTCTATTGTAAATACAACAACTTTTTAAAATTTCTCTGAGTTTAGGATCATAAGTCATGAACAAGTTGTCTAATGTTGACTTAACATGTGTCCCATGAAAAATTATCATTCCCTCACATCATTACCAACAGTCGATAAGTAGATATATTCCTGAGGACTTTAGTAATAGTCTCATTAGTTTTTGATAGTTGGTAGTACGGTCACTTGTGAGCAAGATCACGTCAACTGGACCCCCCATTTTCCACTTGATCATAAAAATTAATCCCATGTATTTTTTTTAGGAATTCATACCATGATAAAATGATCCCCAAAACGATTTTAAAAAAAATCGATTTTAACAATATTTTTTTTTACAATGAAAATTTTAGGTACTTTTAATTAAAAAATGGACTGTAAATCAACCGTTAAAGTTAAATTAGTGGGACTTGAAGGATTTATTTTTAAAATGTTTATATTTTGATAAAATATTAATACCTAAAAATTATTTGTTTATTATCATATTGTTAATTAACTTTTAAGTTAACAAAAGAAAATTTCAATGACTTCTCGGTGAAAAAATGAAGTTTTTTTTAATCGGTTACATGTGTTATTTATTAAATTTAAGATTTTAGAAAAAAATTTCACTGCTCGCGATTAGTTTAAACAATATGAATTTATTTATCACAGCGCGCCGAGCGCTAGGCGCTGTCAGAATACCGCGCCGTTGAGCGTCAGACTACGTTGCAGCTTAGGTTTTTTTTTTTTTTAATAAATAAAATAAAGTTAAGAAATGTCTACAAAATTTCATATCTATTACTAGTTCGTTTTTTCCATTTAACTTTAATAATAGAGAATTTATTTATTGTATTAGTCATAATATTGATCATAATAATAATAAAATTTGTTTGATAATTATATTTTTAATTATAATTAATCGAAGCTGCAACATAGTCTGACGCTCGACGACGCGGTATTCTGACAGCGCCTGGCGCTCGGCGCGCTGTGATAAATAAATTCATATTGTTTAAACTAATCGCGAGCAGTGAAATTTTTTTCTGAAATCTTAAATTTTAATAAATAACGCATGTAACCGATAAAAAAAAACTTAATTTTTTCACCGAGAAGTCATTGACATTTTCATTTGTTAACTTAAAAGTTAATTAACAATGTGAAAATAAACAAATAATTTTTAAGTATTAACATTTTATCAAAATATAAACATTTTAAAAATAAATCCTTCAAGTCCCATTAATTTAACTTTAACGGTTGATTTACAATCCATTTTTTAATTAAAAGTACCTAAAATTTTCATTGTAAAAAAAATTATTGTTAAAATCGAAATTTTTTTAAATCGTTTTGGGGGATAATTTTATCATGGTATGAACTCATAAAAAAATACATGGGATTAATTTTTATGATCAAGTGGAAAATGGGGGGTCCAGTTGACGTGATCTTGCTCTTGTTTGAAATGGCAAATTGACTTCAAGCTTGTTAAAGTACTTGTTGGAAGAAGATGTCATTGTAATTTTTTAAATATTACATTTTAAACAATCATTCCATCACAGCGAAGAATAAAAAAGGTAATTGTAATATTTGAATTTTGATGACGTAGTAAAGTATGTTTTTAATTTAAAGGTAGAAAGCGTAGAGAAAAGTTAGATGGTTACAAAAGGTTATGTTGCGAGATTTTTTAGGTTATGGTTTATTTTGTCATTCCCTCACCGTCATTCCCTCACATTTGATTATTTTCAGTGTTCATAAATTCATTCAAAACTCATTTATTCTGGGGACCATGATATTTTTCACTTCTAATAACATGAGTTCTACAAATTTAAGAGAAAACGAAGATGAATTTATTTAATTATTTTTCATTAATTTATTGATAGGTAATTTCGGGATTTCATGAGAATTACCCATGTATGAAAAAATTCAATAAATCATACTCATAAAACAGAACAAAAAACTCTAATCAGATCTAATTCAGTATCTATACATAAATAAGTAAAGACAAAACAGTATGAATAGTTATGTTAGTCCAGTGAAGCTGTTAAGAAATTGCCAGTGTAGTCAGTTCCAAAAAAAAAAAAAAACAGTTAAGTACATTTTCTTTATATTTCTTTTTTTGTTCGGTAGATATTGATGAGCTTTCATGTTATCTAGAAAATTTTGGAAATTGCTATCTTTTTTACCTTAATATTGAATTTTGGTCGAATTTAGACCACAAGACGACAACTCGTATATAAAATTATACCTAAATAGTCATACTTTTAACATTGCATTTAAATAATAACACCCATAAAAGTGTTATCTAAATAATTACACCCATAAATTTTTACTAAATAATTACACATATAAAAACCACAATTGCCTTTATTTTTAGCTTTATCTAATTATTACAATTTTTTTAAGCGGTTTAAAATAGAAGCACTATTCATGTTAATATAATGTTTAAATATGTAATTATTTTATTGTAAGCAATATATATATTATGTCGGGCAGCGATAATATGGCGTCTACGTAGAAGTATGACGTCATGGTTATGATTTGATCGCTCAATCCACCAAGAACAATCAAATAAAACGTTAACCGATACAGAAACACAACACTGACTATAGTTACGACGAATTATCCTTAGCTGTGATTAGCTCAACTGTCTGAGCGTGTATATCCAGCCTCTAGTCGTCAGTCGCCTTTTAAGGCATCAAGATACATAAACAGCCGATACCTCCAACCAATGGCGTCTCACATCGAGGTAAATAATTAACAACCAATAGCGTTTGAGGTCATTAGTAACACCCCCGATATAGTCAATAGCGCGGTATCGCAGGTCAATGGTGGCTCCCCCGATATATATATATATATATAGTTATGCAATATGTAATGTTAAATCACAATAGCACCACGTCACTAGATATTTAACCTTATTTATTATATATTATTACTATTTATTGTGTATTTCATATATGCAATTTAGTGCAAATCCGTCTGTAAATGTTGACATTATTGTATTTAGGACACATTGTATTGACATTCCACGGGTATATAAAAATGTATGAGTTATATAATAGGGGCAAAATTATATATATATAAAGTGAGATTGGATTATAATCAAATAAAGCCTATATGTACTGTTTAAGATTATACCAATTGAACATTAATTTAATATTATATACAAATAAAGTGTTATGTTTATAGAAATATTTGATAATATAGGTTTATAAACAAGTTACTATTATGATATATAGTGCAATATATGTGGATAATAAATAATAAATCAAAGATATACTGTTTTTATTTTCACTGTTATTTTTTTTACTAAAGAGTGACTTAAATGTAGAGTTCTTCAATATGACGGTAACTAACAACGTAATACCTATATTATTTCTCTGAAAATGGATAACGAATTTATAAAAGTCACAATAATTCTGGTGTTGATTATCTGTTGTCAGAAAGTTGTCAATGACAGATTGTTATTGACAATGACAGTTTTCGGCTAGTATTATTGCGATGTATGAACGAACGAGTATTATTTAACCACCAACCGGTATAAAAGGATGAACAAAAAAACCAGGATTGTTGTAAAGACACATGATATAAGTGAAACTTTAGTATCAAAGGGAAACATTTTAATTAAAAAATACAACAAAATGCTAAAGTGACGCGGTGTTCCCAGGTCACCCATCCAAGTATTGACCGCGCCCGACGTTGCTTAACTTCGGTGATCGGATTAAAACCGGTGTTTTCAACACTTTACCCAACACAGTGTTTACCCCCACCACTTTATACAAAAAGGTTACGGATTCTTATCAAGGACCAAAAAGATAAGTTTCAGTTCAAACAATAATATGGAAAACACCTTGCAAAAATCAAAGCCAAAGCCGAGTCAAAGGCAATCGAAAAAGTGTCTAGTACTGTAAGTCATCGGTTCGAAGTTTGTTTTAAATATATCAACATTGTGTAACAGTTATATTTTATTTTCATAACAAGGTGGAAAAACTAAAAAAAATTGAGTGTGAGTTAACACGCGATAGATGTGAAACTTAGTATTCTTAGGTGGTAAACATTAGTTTTCGGCGTTATTTTGTAATAGTTTAATATACATATGGACAATGTTAATAATAGACAACACAGAATATTTTTAAAAGTGCGTGATAGTCACTACAATACGACAGAAAAAAATGTGCTATAGATTTCAACATCTCTCTATCTCTCTCTCTCTTTTTGTGTATATTTCGAGTACATTACGAATGTAGTATAGAGTATGGAGTGTAGTGTCCATGGTATGCCGAGTCCGTGTATGGGCCAATATACGACGGTAGACTAGTGGGGACGGATCGTTACAATCCATCGCATAAAGAGACGAAGGATAGGGAAACTATATACCAGGTGCCTGTTTTACACAATAGCAATATTTCTGGAGGACACACTGCTCTCGATTCTCGTTCTAAATCAATTAAAAAAATAGGTGCTTAATGTTTGACCTAAGTATCTAGAAAAATACAAAAATTATACACAATCCTCTACGCGTCTATGTTAAAGCACAGTGTCAATGACCATCGGGTGATTTCACTTTCATTTGAAAGGGGACGTCAGGAACAAAACCAAAGGGTTTACTGCCCGTTTTACTAACCAAAGTTATTAACTCCGTGTCGCCCATTGTAGCTTTTGGCACCGGTCATTGTACTTGGGTTTATTATTTTATTTACACGTTTGTAGATATACGTTTGGAAGTCTTAGAACAAACTTTAACTTAGGTTTTCTTGGTTGTTTATTAGTATTTGTTTTAATATTATTATTGTATATGTTAAATGTGACCATGAAGTGTCATATCCTAGAATACAGGGAGTGTTTAAACAGTCACCTGGTAGAAACGCGTTCTATCTCATTCTCTCACAGCCTAAAACCTCATATATATATCTTTCTCGTTACACATTATCGTTTCACAAAATCCAATTCACACCATAGCAAAATTATTGTTAAATCAAAAACGCTAAACTTGCAAAGATTGTCACAACACATTTGAAGGGCTAAACTAGCTAAGTCACATTTAAAATACTTTACAGGAGATACAATTTAAATTTTGAACGCATTTTGGAAGGAAATTTTGCATGTTATATATATTTGCAATTGTTTTCTGTATAAAATACACCTAATAAGAATAATAACCGATCAAGTTACGAACTTAGCTAGTTGTTTACAATTAAAGAAGAAATACAACAACAAAAAAATGTGACACAACTCATTTTACGCTTGTCTTGATAGTCATATTACGAAATGAGTATTTTTGTGGCCATACTCTACAAAAAAACAATTTAAAAAAAAATATGGACGTAGCCACTTTTTCCCTTTACCTCTTCATTTATCAAGTATTGTTCATCACGTAAGCACCTTATGAGAACAAATATGACACAAACGATTTGTATAGTTCAAAGAGTGGATTTAATTTGTAGAATAGCAATTATAGTAGTGACAATGAAAGAGAATATAACAAGGAGGGTGCGTAAGTTCAGTTCCATGATGCCCCAAATTGTGTACTCGTAAGGCATCTCAGTCATCAACTGGTACAGTTTTTGGGCCTCGGCACGGTTGCGTTCGTCTGAAATTAATTATGTTCAATCAACCAGAGGGTAATATTAATATTTGACGTCACACGTCAAGAGACCAGTTGCAGGGTCGTAGTCCTCCTCCCGTGGGATCAATGATATTATAACTAAAGATACGTTACCTACATGATATTTTGACAAAACAAATGACACGATAACACACATACATAAAGTAATATTGTTACTCCACACTGTCTTAGATAAAGTGTGGAAGTAAGATGGTGGAAGTAAGAAGATTCTCGATATCGGTGATGTAAAAGAAATAGTCATATGTTGATTAGATACGGGCGGATTGATGGGGCAGCTGTCAACAAAAAGCTAACTAACCAAGTTTTAACAAGACGCTGTCGAAGCGCTTATGACGTATCTACAGCTTTTGTGTAGGAAGGTATGAGAGTAGTCACCACGTCAGCTCACAGCGTATTGGAGATTTCCAGAAATCCACAGTTCTCTATTTTTCGCACATACGGTGGTACTACAAGGACATTTCTCAGGTTCAGGTTTCCTCGCGATGTTTTCATTCACCGTCAGCCGATAGTGTTACCAGTTTAAATTAGTAAATGTACGCGAATTCCGAAAAATTCGTTTGTACATGCCAGGTCGAACCTGCGGACATGGGAATGATATTCCACCGGTCAAACCACTAGATCAACACAACTGCCTCGGTAACGCTTCTTGATTTATAAAACACGGATGACCGTTCTTTTCAGGACGCAAATAACTAGTTTCTAACGTAGATATTATAGAACAAACATATACATTCCTATTGGTAGACACCAAAGCAGACGCTTTCATAGTTATTTTGATACTTCATACGTTTTGCGCACAAACTCACCTGATAATAATAATATGGTTCAAGATGGTAAACACGATAATCCTAGAGGGGACTTGTTCTCAAGTGTAGCTGTCAGAACACATCTTTTGTACGTGGTAGAGCCACGCTGAAGCTATTTTTGGCTTCAGCATGAATGGGCCGGCTCGTCCGGGGTAGTACCATCCTCTCACAGAAAACCGACGTGAAGTAACAGTGCTTGCACTGTTGCGTTTCGTTCAGTCAGTGAGAGCGCCGGATAAACCCACCTACCCGCCTCCTCTCTCCTCCCTTCCCCACTCCACCCTCCCGCAAACACAGGCCGGCAACGCACTTACGACTCCCCTGGTATTGCTAGTGTCTATGGACGGCGGTGATCACTTACCATCAGGTGACCCGCCTGTTCATTTGCCCCTATAATATTTAAAAAAGAACCTATTGTTGCTTCGCGATAGATTCCACATGGATTTATAGGGTAAATAAGGCTTTGACATGTATTAATAGAGAGTTTATACATTAACATCATCATTATACAAGAGAACTCAGTAAGACATCTAGAAGAAACATAGGACAGATACTAAACAAAATAGACAACAGACTATAACTCTATGATATACAAACAAAATGTATTGTTTCTCTTCAGCCAACAATTTCCAACTTGACGGTGGTAGCTAGCCAGGCGGTTGTTGGCAACCCAACAAATATATTTTTTATTTGTTTTTCTGTATAGATGCAACACTGATTTGCTAGTTATAATTAAATGGCCGACGCCACATACATCATTGTCCTCGTTTTTTATTTCAGAAACCCAGTAAACCTTACATAGAGTCCACTCTCCACATACACAATCTCTCAGCGGGTTTTGATGGTTAGGTTTATGGGTTATGATTAGGCGCATAAGGAAGTTGGGCCTCAGGATGGCTCTCGAGAAGACTGAAGCCTTGTTATTTCACGGGCCTCGGCGAGAGCCACCATCTGGGGCCCACATAATGGTGGAGGGCGCTCGGATCAGGGTGGGGACTCAGATGAAGTATCTGAGTCTCACCCTGGACGGGCGCTGGCGGTTCGAGCCCCATTTTGTGGGGCTCGGACCGCGAATTGCTGGAGCCGCGGCGGCGCTCGGCCGGTTGCTTCCCAATATAGGTGAACCGAGTGCCGGGTGCCGCCGATTCTACATGGGAGTCGTGCAGGCGATGGCTGCCTACGGGGCACCGGTGTGGGCTGACGCGCTCGGTGCTGCCAACGTGCGTGCGCTCCGTAGTGTGCAGCCCACGGTGGCAATAAGGGCGATCCGGGCGTACCGCACGGTGTCCTCGGCGGTGGCCTTCACGCTCGCCGGCTTCCTGCCCTGGGAGTTGGAGACAGGAGTTTTCCCCGCCGTGTACGAATTCACGGCGGCGAGGAAGCGAAGTGGGGAGCCTCTGGCTTCCAGGGGGATAGAGGTGAGGAGACGGCGTCTCAGAGAAGACGAAGAGAGGATGCGCGGTTCGGACGGTATACCGTAGACGCCGTCCGCCCGGTCCTGCGGGAGTGGATAGGTTGGGTGTGGGGCTCCCTGACGCTTCCACTGGTGCAGGTACTCACCGGACACGGTTGTTTTGGGTGGTACCTGCACCAGATCACTCGCAGTTGGTCGCAGCTGGCTGCGGTGGTAGGACGTGATTTGTCGCTGCCGAGTGTGATTTCGTTCATGCTCGGCAGCAACCAGGCTTGGCAAGCGATGGTCTCCTTCTGCGAGGAGGTTATCTCGTAGAAGGAGGCGGCGGAGAGGGCCCGCGAGCTTGATCCTCTAAGCGCCGGCTTTGCCCAACGCCTCCCGCCACCGTAGCTGGACCTGAGGGGATGGGCCGGGGGCCCATCTCCTCATTGCACAGGTCCGGCGGACGAGGGGAGGCAGCTCGTGTGTACCCAGTCTGCCTCTCTATAGGTAGGAGTCCGGCGGTCACCTTCCGCCGGGTTGACCGTTGGGGCGGCTCTACAAGGTTGAGTAGCATTGTACGATCCCTTGCCGCTCCAAGAATTACGGTCTGTCGGTACACCGTGGGGTTTAGTGCGTGCGAGTCGGACATAACCCACCCTCTCTCCCGGGAGAGTGGCATGACCATAAGGGATTTCCACACGTTAAAAAAAAAGGTACTATTGCTCCTAATTAGTGTAACAAAAGTCTAGCTCAATAGTAACAAAAGTAGAACAGAATGTAAAATCTATATATATACTCACTCTGACATGAAACACGGTATTCGATGACAATAATTTTCATTTTCTGGAAACATATTTTTATCAAATCTATCACCGTCGCAGATATGAAGACAATACCGAAACTGAACACAATCTGAAGTAGCATCCAAAATATTGTTTGTAAGTCCAGACCCTTAAAATGAAGACAACAGTAATTAAAATACTATATTAGGGTATCTTTTATTTACCAAGTTGGCTTTTTTGACTTGGGTATCGTTCAAATCATCGTTTATAGTCTAAAATCATTTAAGAAAAAAAAATCCGATGCCGTTTATTCGTGCCTAAATAACGATACTTTTCTAGGTGGTAGAGCCACGCTGTTACTGTATTCAGCATGAATGGGTCGGCTCGCCCGGGGTACTACCACCCTACACCCACAGAAACATCCACGTGAAGTAACAGTGCCTGTATTGTTGCGTTTCGTTCGGTCAGTGAGAGCACCGGAGGACCACCTATCCTCCCCTCCTCCTCCTCCCCCCAAACACAGACTGGTAACGCACTTGCGATTCCACTGGTGTTGCTAGTATCTATGGACGGTGGCTATCACTTAACATCAGGTGACCCACCTGTTCGTTTGTCTTCTATGATATAAAAAACCCCAAGTCAAAAAAGCTAACTTGATAAATAACGGGCACCCTATTACTATAAGCCTCACTACCCCTGACCAATTTCTATGACGGAGACTCCAAAACCTTTCATTTCTTTCGAGTGCGCGGACTCAAACCTATCTTTAAAGACCTGTGGGGGGTGTTCGTCTACTGATAATGTAATGAGTAGAAATACAAACTACACTGAACTTTTTATAAAAAGAATTATAATTAAAATAAATTTACAAAGATTGCAATTAAAATCTACGTCTGCCATGCACGATGCGCTCCGCGAAGTGGTGTGACCAGCCGCGGCGGCCGCGTGGGTGGTGCGCGGGCGGCGCGCGGATTATCCGAGCGTGGTGGTGGCAATACGTCAGAGTTAGCCCTTGGCGTTCTACGTTCATAAGTGGAGCGTTCTGCGGTGGAGCGGATTAGACTCCACAGACCTGATCACATACAGAACAGTACAGCTGGCCGTTCTGATTGTACGTACATGTGTAAAAAGGCTTTAGTCTATATTTAATATTTGCCGTTTTTTTTCTGGCAACCAACCTTCTAGTAGATTATTACTGCCATTGTCGAATAGGTAATGATATTACAAGTCTCTTGCGATATATTTCAATTTTCCAATATGTTGATGACTTGTTAGAACTTTCCAGGAAGTTTTTGTGGCATCTCAAAACTCAGGGTCCGTGGTACTATTTTCCATTCACTTCACTTATGCACATTAACCGAATTGTATTATGTAAAACGCCACCAATATTACAAAATAAACTCAAATAACACAAGATTATGAATATACAAGATAAAAGCCGCTACATGACATATTACAACCACGCCAAAACCTCCCAGTTTATAATATTAGGTCTTTACCTATGAAATTGCCGTTTTGTATGAAAAAATTGAAACGAATTTTTTTCATGTATTTTTTATTTGTATTAATCGAAGTAATCACCCATGCAATCAATGCATCTTTGCCAACGCAGTGGCAGTTTATTGATGCCCTTCTTAAAGAAATCAGCTGGACGGGAGGCAACAAATTCTTCAAAGACATTTTGTACTGCCTCTCGGGTATTGAATTTTTTTCCCACCAAGGAGTTATCCAAATTCTGGAAAAAGTAGTAGTCTGTAGGCGCAAGGTCTGGTGAGTAGGGCGAATGACGGAGAACTTCCAACCCCAGTTCTTGCAACTTGGAGACCGTCTGCTGTGCAGTATGAGTTCGCGCGTTGTCGTGCAGGAGCAGCGGAGACGAGCGATTAACCAATGCTGGTTGGAGATGTGCCAGCTTCTCCATGATTGTGTTCAGTTCTTCACAGTACACATCTGCAGTAATGCTCACCCCGTTTGGTAAGAACCTGTGATGAATCACACCGGCGCTAGACCACCAAACAGTGACCATCACTTTTCTAGGGGTAAGTTTTCGTTTAGGGCATTGTTTAGGTGCTGAACCAGGATCCAACCAACTTGCTGAGCGCTTGCGGTTATCAAACAGAATCCATTTTTCATCGCAGGTAACAATGCGGTTCAAAATTCCTTCATTTGTGTGTCTGTTGAGCAGTGCAAGGCACGTCTCGACGCGTACTTCGCGCTAGCGATCATTGAGTTCGTGGGGCACCCATTTGTCAAGCTTTTTTATCTTGCCAGTTTGACGCAAATGGACCAATATTGTTTTGACGCTAACGTCGAAAGCTGCTGCTAATTCAGCCGCCACAATCGCCTTTAATTCGTCATTGTCGACCAAAGTCTTAGGACGACCGCGAGGTTCATTTTTCAGGTCGAAATTCCCAGAACGGAAGCGAGCAAACCAATAACAGGTGGTGCGTTGGTTTGTAGTGTTAGCTCCGTAAACGTCGTTGATGTTGCGTGCCGCTTGTGCCGCGTTGCTGCCACGACGGTACTCATATTCCATAATTACTCGAATTTTTAACGTATCCATGATGACAAAAAAGATTGAAATGCGATGAAAATGTAACACTAATCAATAAACAAATGACTACTTTTGGAAAAAGAATTCCATGTTTTTAAAATAAAATTAATTTGAAATTAGAATTCTTAACTAAACAAAAATGATTGATTTGAAATGGCCAGTACTCCAGAACGGCAATTTCATATGTAAAGACCTATTAATAACATCATGCATCCTTCTTCTTATGTAAAAAAGAAAATAAAATTTTCGAAACGCTCAATTTACATGCACTCGGCTGTAATTAAATTCTAAAATTAGAAATTTATCGTTAATTAAGGCTTTACTTACGGTTAATTTCATTTCATTGAGTAGAAGCGTAATTATTACTGTAATTTTCGATACGGCGCAAACCATCGATATTAATATCTGTGGAAATATAATTAATCTCATATATTTTCTAGATTTGTAAGCTCGATATAAAATACAATTCAAAATTATAAAAAAACATCTTAAAGTTTTATATATATTTTTGAGATATCTGAAAGCTATGACCATATTGCCCTAGTACTGTCGATGAAACCTATACTTATGTACTATTGGATTTACTTATGTATTATGGACATTGCAAACTAACAATTAATAGACCTCAAATACACTCAAATTTTTAACAATTATTTGTGCACCAAATTTCCCTATATTGGGATTCGAATCCAGAAACTCAGCGCGGTGGCAAAAACAAGGCGACTAGACAAATTACTATGCTATCCGTGCAGTTATGTGGCAATTTTTTTTGTTAATTAATTCTTGCAAAATACAGTAACACTTGGTTAAATGGGACCTGGATAAATGAGAAACCTCTATTATTGAGAGTTGCAATGAGGTCCCGGTACTTTTTCATTGAATTACCTCTATTAATGGGACTTTTCGAACCTGGTTAAATGAGATGTGATTTCTAGGATTTATTCGATGTTTACCTTTACAATTGGGACTCTGTAACTCAATTCCCTCTATAAAAGAGACAAATTAATCGGGTTGGGACAGGTTTTGACACTTTTGTTTACAAACATTAAAATGCCTTTCGCACACGATTTGTTTGTCAGTACACTATCTCAGGATTTGACCTAAAAACAAGGGAGTAAAAGTGTACAAAATCCCTAAACGTAAATATAAAACGTCATCAGTATCTGAAAAATTAAAATTTCTTCAGATTATGATTGTGGAAAGTCGCGTGATGAACTGTGTAGGGAGCATAGCATAAATGGAATAGCCGTACATTTCGACCTCTGTAAGCGGGAGCCTCTGTAAATGAGACAACTATAATTTTAAACCTGCCTAATTGGAAAACTGGATTAATGGAAACCCTCAATAAATGGTACAACATTCTTGGTCCCTTGATATCCCAATTAACCAGATTCCACTGTACATATGTAAGGGCACTACAATTCTTCAGAAACTGTTTAGTCAATGATGTACCTGAAACATACGGACATATTACCTGAAATTTTGTAATATCCTTGGATTCTGCCAATGACTCCATTATGTTTAGATACATCTGAGCATATATTCGTAAGTGGTATAGACTTCGTGGCGTATTACCAAACCCGTTCGATTCCATTGTATTCGAAAGAGTCTTCGCCCGACAGTATGTGAGCGCTAATAACATAAGAAATCCAAGCCTTCCAGCCGTCACAGCGCTGAATATTATCAAATCAACTATCATTAGTACCTTATTCTCCAAACATAATTCAACAAATTTGCTACAATACAAACAAGATACGCCAAATTTTATTGTAAACATTACAAACGGGAAATATTTGAAAAATCTTTCCAAGCGCCGACATGTTTTAGCTTCCATTAGTCTGTCGACGGACGATAGATATCTGTAGTAGCTTCTTATATACAAATCTCTGCTGTAGAGTGAAATGAACACATACGCAATATATTCGAAGGAAGTAAGTGTAACTACGTGAAACATTAAGTTACTTCCTGTAATATAATATATAGATATTAAGCCGAAAGCGACGAAGACACAGTACGTTCTAGCAAACCACTGAATCCTCTGGGAATGATGGGTGTCGTTGTAAAATCCGCTGATAAGCCGAAGTAACATAATAATTTTGATGTCGCAAACTTCTCTATCCTCTGTGTGGACGTGCATTTTGTTCAAGCGTACTCTACGTTCTGTGTTTTGTGTGTTGTAATTATTTTATTGGTACTTTTAATTTCAGGGTTCAGTGGGAAATATTTCAACCTATCGAGTATTTTTATTTAACGACATAATTGTTTATAAAAATTATATGATGCCAAATATAATTGTACTGCATGTGTGAGTTGTATCCGTGAGGTGTACGTCTACAACAGTTTTTTTGTAATAGTGGTTATCCACAGGTCCAAATTAATCCATAACAAGAGCTACAAAGTTTTGTTCTTCACGTGTTAATATATTGATATTATACTTTCTTGTTGTTTTTTTCTAAATGGTAAAAAGTGTATCGAGTATTGTGTAAATTATGTAGATTGTAGACGTAAAAGGCTGAAGTATGAAAAATAGAAATTTATAAGTAAACGTTTCGGGGCACTGAAGGTATGGAAAAATAACTATCAGTATCAATCTTTATATCTAAATTTCTTCTGTACGTGTGTATATCACTGAACTCATCCTAAATGGCTGGACTGATTTTGATGAAATTTTGTGTGCATGTTCTAGTGGATCCGAGAATTATTTAGATGCACAATTGGAACCGGTAGGTGGCGCTGTGGTTGAATTTTAGTTTTTTTTTATTATCAAGGCAGGACAACGACCGCCCGGCCCGCTAGTATCCATATATTTTTTTTTAAATCGATAACACTAATGTTTTCAATAGGTATCAAACGAAAAAATAAATAAGGAAATTCGTATAGCAAACAGAGGAGAAAATGGCACTGAACTGTTTTATTTCCGCCTATTTATATATTTCTTGTAATGAGTAGTTGAACTGTAGTAAAATACTGTGTAAATATTCTCCGACTTCAGATATCGGCATAAATAACATGGCGATTAACTAAAACGTTAGAGAAATTGATGCGCTGCAGCGTCGTCTTAGTGGCGAGTTATAACAAGAAGAATTAAAATAAAAACGTTTAATACAAAAAAAATGTGCCAACAGCAATGGTGGTAGGTTATTTCTAAAAAAAAATTGGACTAAAAAGATATGTAATCGCTTCAAATATGCTCGAAGGCTCGGTTTGCTGTTTACAAATTACTAGCTGACCCGGCCACACGTTGCTGTGGCTCAGTTATTATATCATTACAGATAGATAAAAAATCATAATTGTTGTTGATAAGATGACCAAAAACACCACTTAACGAACTAACACGCAGCGGAAGCTCTAAAGAGGAAAAAAAAAAACCCGATTTAAAAACATTCTTCATTGGTGCCCCGTTCTTATTGGTCTTAGCGTGATGATATAGCCTATAGCCTTCCTCGATAAATGAGCTCTCTAACACAGAAATAATTTTTCAAATCTGACTTTTAATTCTTGAGATTACCCCCTACAAACTCACAAACTTTACCTCTTTATAATATTAGTATAGATTGATTAATTATAAAAATCTCTTTAATCTATCCTCTTGACAGTATATTGAGTATGTCATGTGCTATGTAGGCTTTTCTTATAATCTAGATACCTATATCACCTACCACTGTAAAGTTCTCAATAATCTATTAGACACTGTAAAAATATAAAGATAAATCGGAAATGTGCGGAACCATCTATCATTCTGTAATATAAAATAATTATATGATCTTATCCTTTCTAATTTCGATCAACTGTAACCTATTTACCATAAAAATTACTTTCTTTTTTTAAGTTCTATTTTTAAGGTTTACTCTTTTTAATGAATAATCTTTTTGTAGCTTAGTATATATTGAATTAATACTTATAAAATGACTGTAAAGTTAAATCATATCATATCAGACTGTAAGAGACCCACCGCAGGGCCATAGGCCTTCTCATAGGCTTCTTCCCGAATGACGGTATGGGCATAATTACCACGCGAGTCTAAACTTCCAGAACTCCCCAGTTCCATATTTTTTCACATGCAGTGTTACTACAAGAACATTTCGCAGCTTCAGGTTTATTCGCGATGCTTTTTTTCACCTTCTGTCGATATTGTTACCAATTTAAACTAGTAAATGTAGGCGAATTCCGAAAAAAATGCTATTATATACCGGAGTTCGAACCTGTAGACATCGAATTGCCACTCCATCGGTCAAACCACTCGACAACCAGGACTTTATTGTATGCTTTAGTTATTGGTGATATTTTTTTCTAACTGGTGCAGTGGTATAGTTTTAGTGTTTATAAGCGCCTCTTTAGAGCTTAAATAGATAAACTTTGAACTTATTCATAAAAAGCATGCGATAATAATTTCGGATCCTTACTGTGATGTGCTAAATGTGATATGTGAGTGTTTTACTCATATAATTAATTTCCGAATAATTTATTGGTACTAAAGATAACATAGAATTCATCTTATAATGAGGATTAAGAGAGATTAATACATTAATTAGATGTGATACAACACATTTATTACCATTCAATTTCTCATTCATTCCCATAGAATTATTGGTAGGTATAAGTTTCTGTTGTAATTTATATTAAACATAATTATTATTCATTGATCTAGTATAAGATCAACATAATTTAAATACTAGAAACAGCAACAAATTGGTTATTCCATGCTTCAGGTTCACTAAGTCCAAAAACCGTTTTTTTAAGTAATAGTGTTAGGTTTTATAACAAAGTCCCAAAACACATTACCGATTTGCTGGATAGTGAGTTCAAGAACCATGTTAAGTGGGTTTTATTATCTAAAGGCTATGTATTATAGGGTGGATCAATATGTGAACGATTGTGACTCCTGGAAATGACGCCCCTCTCTGCCCTCTCAGATCGAGTTTCTTGCCGGTTCTTCTCCATGACTGTCTTATTTTTCGAAACGGTGGTAGTTTTGACGTTCATAAGCGCCTTCTCAGGGTCTAAATTGAATAAAGGTTATTTTGATTTTGATTTCATTAATATAAGTATAAATTAATAAAAAACAAGTAAGATTTTAAATACTTCTTTATTATTAATACGAATTTTATTAAATATAATTAACAAATAATAATTTAGAAGTACGTAGTCTGGAATAATAAAGTTAAAAACTTTGATCGTCGATACTCTAATTAAATTCTTATATCGTTAATGACAACGCTTGCTTTCTTTTTATTTGTAATAGTAGTTTGCTGTCAGCCACTATATTTAATTTCTTTTCATATTTCTTTGGTTGCTATTTACAGTTTTCATTCTGTAAATAAAGTCAAGGCTAGTATGGGACCGATATAGAAAAAAGCTCATAAACAAATTAATAAAAAAATAATAGTCGAAAGTCGTTGACGAAACTGAAACATTATTGTAGTGTAATTTATTTTTTACTTTAGTTGTTTGCAATGGGGAGGTATACTGCTTATTTATCCCGCTAGGTGGCGCATAGTCGTTGGTTCTGGTGTATTGTCAAGCTCGTGTTAAATAATGACGGGGGATCTTACAAGTAAAAGAGTGTAAACTGAATGTCCTATATGTCTAACAAAGTCCTATAAAATACTAAAATATAACCTAGACTTCAATTTTATACCACTAGCACATAAGAGTAAAATAAATTAAAAATAAAAAGTAACTTTTAAAAAGAAACTTGTACTATATAGCGTATAATTGGAATAAAAAGAATATAATAAGTTGAAGTTACACTTGTCATATGTATATAATAGGTATACTAATCGATTATAATATAAAAATGACACAATTTATAAATTAAAGATAATTATGTATAAAACAATTAGGTAACAATTTTTAAACAATGCTATATAACTTATAAATCGCCACTAGATGACGTTGTATCAATTGTATTGTTATCAAGGAAGTTCAACAAGACGCTATGAACACTGATATACCCACGTAAATATGTTGAACGTTTTCAGAATATTCACATAACTATATAAATAATTTGATAGAGGTCTGCTATTGTCTGCGTATCACAGAAAAACTATGATTACGATAATTTGTTTACTTTTACTGCATATACGCTTGGATCTTAACTGAATGATACATTATTACGATATCTTTAACCCATATAAAGTTATCTAACTTTTAAGAAACTACGTTTTGTGTAAGCACTAAAAATCCTATGGAAATTTTGTAAGGAAAGTATGTTAATAGTTTTCATGTTTTGTTAATGTATTGTATTGTTAAGATAACGAATAACACAGACAAAGTCACGGGTGTTAGCTAGTTTTGTTATAGATTATGAGAAACGATAATGACAACTAAGTATGCAAACTGCATCGCCGCGGGCACAGTTAGGCGGATAAAAAAGGTTATGTAGAATTAAAGCGATTTGGAAATCATAAGTAAATTACCCTGATAATAAGAAGCGAAAGGTATTAAATGTAAAGATTATTTTAATTACAAATAGTAAGTGATAAATACTGCTATGTTTAAATATCAAGATCAGAGTAATATCGCTAATATTAGATAAAGTTTAATTACCCAATCAGTATACTATGTTCAGTAAATGTAAGCGATAAAATAAATGCCAAATGTATTTGAGACCGCTGGCGATGTCTGAAGGTCGAGGTGTCTCAGTCCAATCGTAGAAGACGATCTCATTGATTTTTGTTCTTTTGGTTGTGTAAATTATGACTATAATCTCATCTGATGTTAAATGACGGTGTGGTCATAGATGGTAAACACGCTAAACCTGGAGAGATTGGCTCTGAAGTGCAGCGGCTGGAATACATCAAGATATTGGTAACGAATTTCCAACTTAAGGGTGGTAGTCACTTAGGCGGGTTTAGAAAAAGCGCTAACACCATGTCTATATTAATAATTCTATTGGTCATGGATGCCTTCGAGACATCTACTTCAACTAGGATACGTTACAATATGTTAGTTTTCTTATATGCGATACGCTCTTAAATAGGAACTCGTAGAAAAAAATCTATAGAAACCGGCCTCGATATTTTTTATAGATGGGTCAATTGAAATTAGAAGAGGTATTTCACCATCGAGCTTTTACATTCAAAAGGACAATTAAACACATTTTATATCGATGGCTGTTTAAACACATTCAATAAATTATATTTCAATATTCTTGATTATATTTTCCATCTTGTTTTCGTTTCCATAGTTTAATTTTAATCTTTATATAGATATTTTCATTTTCACTTTATCATTTAGCCTTGTTATTTTTCAAACGTTTAACTATATTTCTTACTAGCTGACCCATGCAACTTCGTCTGCACCAAATCGGTTATCACTGGTGCCAATTGTATTTTTAAACGCGAAAAATTTTAATATAACTAAAACCTTATTGCAGCCACACCATCGGTTTCCAATTGTGAATCCAAACTATTAAGGGACTCAATCAAACATATACCCAGATGGTATGTGAGAAATCTTTTAAAATAAGCCTACAACCCGTTCGTAGCAACCAACATATATTGGTGGTAATGTGAAAAAAAGCTTTAAAAGTCTATGGACCCCCAGTTTCTAACGAAGTTCCTTTCCCTTTTTTGTAGACGTTTACTATACAGTCAGTAGAGTTTACATTATAAAATATCAAGTTGATAGAGTTAAATTGTATATTAAACGATAAAATCTATTCATAAAATAAAATAATGATAAATGAAACACCGAATAATATCATAACTATTTTCAACTTGTATTAAAACTTTTTCACACTCCATTGTATTGAAGAAAAATATAAATATTAAAAAGATATGAGCACAACGCGTCAAATGTCACTTGCCTGTAACCATTTGTCTAAGAGCTAGCAACGGTTTCGAAAAAGAAAATAAGCCAGTTTTTATATATCTTTATGTTCTTCTGAACAGAGTGCGGGCTACCTGGCTGCCGGTAAACGTTGCGTTTATTAGTGCATATCGCACCTTTACAGGCAAAAATATTGATTTTTATATAATTTTTGAATGTTTTGTTTTTTACTAACTTTGAAACGCTACTAAAACATGAAATTATCATTGCCAGACATTTTTGTTATTAACAATAATGTGCCCGATGCAATTTTTTTGTAAATAAAATAAGTATGTTCAAACCATGTTAAGATAGCTGTAATTTTAATGTCATTTTTTTTAATGAAGATTTAGTTGCCTGCGCGAGTATATCGCCTAAATGACATGCAACTATATAACAATAAGAAAGACAATAAACTTAACAATAGCTTATATCAATTTTATACAATTCTTTAGCATCTTTCGAAATGGGATCAGGTAATAACGAATTGTACAAACCAGTGTGGAACGAACCAGAAGCATTAAGCCGAGATCTAATGTCTTCGTTTCGAATACATTCTGCCAGGATGTGGTGCACATCATCGATGAGTTCACAACTCTGGCAGAGTGGTGATAGTACTTTACGCATCAGGTAGGCGAACTTTTTACATGGGATGTGTTCTGAGCGTAATCTTATTCCTGTGATTGCTTCCCGACGGCAAATCGTACTGTCATCAATCCATGGTAACCTTAAGGGGCGTGGCTGAATCGTTCTGTACCATATTCGTTTTATTTTAGAACGCTCATCAAAGTATTCCTTCCAATGCGAGTAACAGCTATTTTTAAATACTGAGCATACATCCAAGTAAGTTGGTAAAATATTAATAGGAGCATCTTCGGAGGATCCTTTTCTAGCTAAAAGATCAGCTCTTTCATTCCCAGTTATACCTATATGAGAAGAGATCCATTGTAAAACAATTACTTTGTTCTTTGCTTTGAAATCTAGTAATTGCTTCAAAATAGTGTTTGTAGGCTATTCCTCGAAAAGTCGAGGTACATCGCGCTACGTGTTGAAGAACACTTTTTGAATCGGATAAAATAACAATCTTAATGGACTCAGTTGATTGTGCAAATGATAAGGCCTCTGCAATTGCTATTAATTCAGTGTGCATAATTTTCATCAATTTGAAATTTCATAAAAGTTTTGGAAAAATGACTCAAAAAATGCAGCTCCTAAATAATTCCCAGCTTTAGATCCGTCAGTGTATATATTAACAAAATTTTGATAATATTTATTTATATATTGAAGACAAATATCTTTTATTTTAAGAACATCATATTGACGCTTTGGCTTCCAAATACCATCTACATTTATTTTAATTATATTCTACAAATCAATGTTATCGACCCAGGTGTGTAAAGTGAACATTTCATGTTTTATACTTGTTTGACTTGGAGTATTTTTATATTGAGAAAAAATAGTGGTCTTTTTCTTTTACGCCAATAGAGTGATTGGAAAGAGGTCGACAGTTCTTCTGATACATTAGTTAGTTCGCTCTTTTCGAATGACTTAAATTTAAATAGAATTTTGCCAGCTTAATATTGTCTCCTAAGATGTGACGGACATATGCTCAATTCGCATAACATGGATTGGAGTACTTTTAATGAAACCCCCGATAATTCTCATGGCCTGGTTTTGGACTTTTTCAAGTTTATAGAGGTTAACCTGAGCACTACTATCATAAAGAAAGCTGGCATAGTCATTTCGAGTGCGTGTAATATTGAAGTATAATCGAACTAAACATTAAGGATGAACAATTAAAACCGGCTAATGCTTTGAAAACGTTTAGAAACTTAGAGCTAGATTCTGCAACTGCATTGATATATTTACCCCATTTTATGTATGATAAAGATAGCGATAATTGTGGAAACGCCTGTTATAGACGCATGTATTCAAGACGACGTCAGTCTCAAGTCATATGTCTACGTTTATCGTTGTTTTTCGTTTACGGTGTTTACGGTGAAATCTCAATATCGTAATGGTTAATAAAATGAAATATGTTCTTTGCAATGGAAATAATAAAATGGTTTGAAATGAATTATTTTATTTATAAAGAATATCATCCGGCACATTATTGTCAATAACAAAATTGCCTGGCAGTGATAAATTCATGTTTTTAATAGCGTTTAAAAGTTACTAGAAAAATGTTCCTTAAATTATTTATAACCCAAAATTTTAACCTGTGAAGGTGTGATGCGCATTAAAAAACACAACGTTAACCGGCTACCAGGTATTCTGAATTCTGTTTGGAAGGGCATAATATATCTTCATTTTAAAGAACCAGCTTTTCTAAAATTCTTGTTCTTCCAACATTGCTGGCTCTTGTACTAAGGTGTCGCAAAAAAGTCTAGTTACATTAACTACAATTTTTTGTCTTTCATTATCCTGGAGAACCCCTTACGTTTTATGGGACAAAAAGTAAACCTAAATGTAACCTTGGAATATTAGTTATTATTGTGTCAAGTTTCGTTAAAATCGATTCAGTACTTTCAGCGTGATGCGTGTTCACAGGGACAGAAAGACAGACAGACAGACAGACAGACAAAAATTGTAAAAAGATTATTTTTGGATTCTATATCGATAAAAAGTCTACCCCGATCAACATTTTCAAAAAATATTTAATGTACAGATTTGACCTTGCTACAGTTTTATTATAGTATAGATTACATAATTTATTAAATTTCAATATTAATCGTCTAAGTTATGTCAATGTGATAAAGCATTTTAAGTTTTTAGTCTAGTATGTTTCTTCTTATTACTATATTATTTATCGGACTGTTGACTATTGAATTATAAATAAACTAGCGGGCCGGCAAACGTTGTCCCGCCCTGATTAAAAATAAATCCTTGACAAATTATATACCAAAACGTTCCTAAGGAATCACTTTATCGACTGGTGAAAACCGCATGAAAATCCATTTAGTAGTTTTTGAGTTTAACGTGAACAGACAGACAGACAGACGCGGTAGGGGACTTTATGCTATGTAATGATGTAATGATAAGTATAATTTGTATAAGAAAATGATAAAATATCAAACACTAATTACACCCACTTTACTCGCCTGAATTGTTGAATTATTGTTAAGGTTGTCACCTTTAATTGAAGCTTACATATATGTAGTAGGTACACTGAGAGACAGACAGTGGCATCATCTCCTATAATATATAAGAACTAGCTGATACCCGCGATTTCGCCTGCGTGGTTAATTTAGCAATATATTTTATGTTCAGAGGAAAAACGTAAGCAACAGCCCCCACTTCTCCGCGGCAAGAAAAGAAACATGGTTGAACGCGCGTAACGTTTATAAAAAATAGTAGTTTTTTTTAAGAAAAAATTAATAACTTTCTAGTAAATAAAGTTATCGTGACATTTTTTCTAGATAAGGACAAAGTGTCTAAGAAATGACAAAAAAAGTAATCGAAATATATGAAGTAGTTTTTAAGTGATGTCCGCACATTAGCAGACATCTATCATATTATTTACATGTAACACGTACCCAACGCTGCGCGTTATAAAAGACGTCCGCGACATATTTTTACCGACCCTCCCGATGAAATCACGGCAGGGAATGATCAGTACCAGCCTGTCTTTCCAAACAGAGCGTGCTCACGCCCACACCCGCGTAACCACAGGTCACGCCGCCGTGGATCCCTCGGCGTGGAGCCCCTGAATACGCTGCTCGCGCGATACAGGGACACAAAATCTTACAACACTGCAACAACATTACACATATCACCTCCAGACACGTGCACGCATAGATGCTTACAAGTGAAAGTGAAAGGGTTTTTATTCCCTTATCGAACTGAAATAGTTTAGAAAAATTGTCTAAAACGAAATACATATAACAGTTGTCGGGGTATGTATGCTTGGTACACATATATGTTTCAATAAATCATATAAGTATGAATATGTAGCTTAGCTTAGGTTAGCTCCCCATCGTCGTACTGGGCGACTTTAATGCCAAATCCAGGGCGTGGGGAGCGGTGGCCACGAACCCGCGCGGCGAGGCGCTTGAGGAGTGGGCAGCCCAACATGGGTTGTCCCTCCTCAACCGGGGGAACGCCTACACGTGCGTGCGACAAGACGGGGGATCGATAGTGGACGTATCGTTCGCTTCCCCGTCGGTCGCACGCCGTGTCCGGGGGTGGAGGGTAATAGAGGAGGTGGAGACCCTATCGGACCACCGATATATCAGGTTCGAGGTCTCCACCTCCCAACATGAGCCGACAACCCGTCCCCGGAGCGGTGCGAAGTTCCCCCGCTGGACGATGAGCCGTCTCGACCCGGAGCGAGCAAAAGAGGCGGCCATCGTCCAGGCCTGGGTCATGTCCCCCCCGGACGAAGATATCGACGCGTCCGCAGCCCGCCTCCGTGATGCTCTCACGGAGGTTTGCGACGCGTCGATGCCGCGGAGCGTACACCGCCCGAAGAGGAGGGCGGTGTACTGGTGGTCGCACGAAATCGCAGAGCTTCGTGCGGCCTGCTCCGCGGCCCGGCGGCTGTACGGGCGCAGCCGCCGGCGTCGGACCAACAGGGACCCCGAGGAGGAGGCCCGGCTGTATGGCGACTACAGAACCTGCAGGAAGACGCTACAGGTCGCCATCAGTCGGGCGAAGGAGCAGGCATGGGAGGAGATGCTCCAGGAGCTGGAGAGGGATCCGTGGGGGCGCCCGTACAAGGTGGCCCGGAAGAAATTCCGGGGCCAGGCGCCCCCGGCAACGGAGACTCTCCAGCCGGAGGTGGTTGAGAGGGTCGTGGGAGCGTTGTTCCCCGACCCTCCGGAGCTCCTCCCTCCTCCCATGCCTCCTCCTCAGGTGGCAGAGGAGACGCCGATCGACCCTCCCCCAGTTACGGAGGCGGAGATGGGGAGGGCGATCGAGCGCCTCCGCACTGCCGGACGTAAGGCACCCGGCCCTGACGGGGTCCCGGGCCGGGTGCTGGCCATTGCATTGGACCATCTTGGGGGGTGGCTTCGGGAGCTGTTTGACCGCTGTCTTGCGGTCGGACAGTTCCCGAAGCCCTGGAAGACGGGGCGGCTTTGCCTAATAGGGAAGCCAGGCCGCCCCCCGGACTGCGCGTCGGGGTACCGGCCCCTGGTGCTGCTGGACGACACCGGGAAGGCGCTCGAGAGGATCGTTGCCTCCCGGGTCGTCCGGCATCTCGAGGAAGTGGGGCCGAACCTGTCGGACGCGCAGTTCGGCTTCCGGTCGGGGCGTTCCACGCTGGACGCCCTGGCCCTTCTAAAACAGGTCTCCACGGAGGCGACCTCTCAGGGAGATAGGGTATTGGCGGTGTCCTTAGACATCGCCAACGCCTTCAACAGCCTGCCGCATGCTGTCATACGGGAGGCGCTCCGCTTTTTCGGAGTGCCCCCGTATCTGCGGTGGCTGTTGGAGGCGTACCTCGATGGGAGAGAGGTCGCCTTCGTGGACGCTAGAGGACGGATGGTCCAACGCTATACGGCGCGGGGGGTTCCACAGGGGTCGGCCTTGGGCCCGCTCCTGTGGAACATGGGCTACGACTGGGTGCTCCGCGGCGCGCTCCCTTCCGGAGCGCGCCTCATCTGCTACGCGGACGACACCCTAGTCGTAGCCCAGGGGGGGGGGAATTCAACGAATTGGTGCGCCTGACCACGGAGGCCGTGACTCTCGTGGTCGGGCGCATAAGAAGGCTGGGCCTCGAGGTGGCCCTCAACAAGACCGAGGCCTTATTGTTTCACGGGCCTCGGCGGGGGCCACCTCCGGGGGCCCACATTTGTGTGGAGGGCGTCCGGGTCAGGGTGGGGACCAACATGAAGTATCTGGGCCTCACCCTGGACGGACGCTGGCGGTTCGAGCCCCATTTTAAGGGGCTCGGACCGCGCATAGTCAAGGCGGCAGCGGCGCTCGGACGACTCCTCCCCAACACGGGGGGGCCGGGCGCCACCTGCCGCCGCCTCTATATGGGGGTCATACAGTCCATGGCCGCCTACGGGGCACCGTTGTGGGTCGACGCCCTCAGCGCTACAAATATCCGTGCGCTGCGAGCCGCGCAGCGTACTGTGGCGCTGAGGGTGATTCGAGGATACCGTACGGTGTCCTCGGGGGCGGCCATGGTACTGGCTGGCTCCCTTCCCTGGGAGTTAGAGGCGGAGGTGTTGGCCGCCGTATACGAGTATACGGCGGCTAAAAAGCGGATGGGGGAGCCTCTGGCTCCCAGGGAAATAGAGGTTAAAAGAAGAGAAGAGAGGGGGAGAAAGATGGAGAGGTGGAGGCAGGACCTGGCGGACGCGGAGTTCGGTAGATATAGTATCGACGCCGTCCGCCCGGTCCTGCCGGATTGGTGCAACCGACGATGGGGCTCCCTGACGTTCCGTCTGGTGCAGGTGCTGACCGGGCACGGGTGCTTCGGTTGGTACCTGCACCGGATCGCGCGCCGGGCGCCCACCGCCGCATGCCACGAGTGCGGCGCTGCGGTGGACACCGCGCAGCACACCCTATCTGAATGTGCTGCGTGGGACGATCAGCGCCGCGCTCTGGCTGCGGCGGTAGGAGGAGATCTCTCGCTGCCGAGCGTCATCTCAAGTATGCTCGGCAGCGAGGATGCGTGGAAAGCAATGGCCTCCTTCTGCGAGGAAGTCGTCTCGCAGAAGGAGGCGGCGGAGAGGGCCCGCGAGGACGATCCTCTAAGTGGCCGTCTCCGCCAACGGAGGACAGGCAGGAGGAGGCGGCAGTTCGACCGCCTCCTCCCACCGTAGCCGGACCTAGGGAAGGTGGGTCAGGGGACCCATCTTCCCATTGCACAGGTCTGGCAGACGGAGGAGACGGCCGGTGTGTACCCGGCTGTCTCCTAACAGGACGGGGCCTGGCGGCGGCGCTTTCGCTGCTGGGCCAACCGCTGGGGCGGCACGATGAAGTCTATAGAGATCTCGTGCCGCCCCAACCATAGCGGCAGACGTACACCGTGGGGTTTTAGTCCGTGCGAGTCGGACATAACCCACCCTCTCCCCCGAGAGGGTGGCGTATCCATAAGGGATTTCCTCACGTAAAAAAAAAAAAAAAAAAAAAAAGATAGGTCGCGGATCTAGGGAAGATGGGTCGGGGGGCCCATCTTCCCATTGCACAGATCCGGCGGACGGAGGAGACGGCCGGTGTGTAGCCGGCTGTCTCCTAACAGGACGGGGCCCGGCGGCGGCGCTTTCGCTGCTGGGCCAACCGCTGGGGCGGCACGATGAAGTCTATAGAGATCTCGTGCCGCCCCAACTATAGCGGCAGACGTACACCGTGGGGTTTTAGTCCGTGTGAGTCGGACATAACCCACCTTCTCCCCCGAGAGGGTGGTGTATCCATAAGGGATTTCCCCACGCTGAAAAAAAAAAAAAAAAATAGGTCGCGGGTTTACTCCGTGCGAGTCGGACATAACTCACCCTCTCCCCCGAGTAGGTGGTGTATTCATAAGGGATTTCCCCACGCTAAAAAAAAAAGAAGATAGGTCGCGAATTGCATGTATCAGGCAACAGTCCTTTTTTTTTATTAACGTGGGGAAATCTCTTCTGGATACGCCACCCTCTCGGCTGAGAGGATGGGTTATGTCCGACTCGCACGGACTAAAATCCCACGGTGTACCGTCCGGTCGTATTGTAGGGGCAGCAAGGGATCGAACTACGCTAGTCCCCTTGGATAGCCGCCCCAACGGTGCGCCCGGCGGAAGGTGGCCGCCGGGCTCCCTCCTAATAGAGATACAGACTGTGTACATACCAGCTGCCTCTCCTCGTCTACCGGACCTGTGCAATGAGGAGATGGGCCCCCCGGTCCATCCCCTCAGGTCCGGCTACGATGGTGGGAGGAGGAGGGCAAATCGCTGCCTCCTCCCTCCGGTCTTCCGTTGGCGGAAAGGACCACTCAGATGGTCATCTTCGCGGACCTTCTCCGCCGCCTCCTTCTGCGAGATGACGTCCTCGCAGAAGGAGGCCATCGCATGCCACGCCTCTTCGCTGCTGAGCATGGCCGAAACCACACTCGGCAGCGACAAATTCAATCCTACCGCTGCAGTCAGAATGCGGCGCTGTCCCTTCCACGCAGCACACTCAGACAGAGTGTGCTGAGCGGTATCCTCCTCAGCGCCGCATTCATGGCATGCGGCGGTTGGCTCCCTAAGAGCGATCTGGTGCAGGTACCACCCGAAGCAACCATGTCCGGTGAGTACCTGCACCCGTCTGAACGAAAGGGATCCCCAGCGTCTCCCTATCCAATCTGGCAGGACCGAGCATCAGGCGGAGGTGTGCCGTGCACTCTTGAGCTACTTGCCCAAATAAAATCGGCTGAGTGCCGGTGAAGCTGTTAAAGCCTTGCTAGGTCAATACCGTAGTAGGTTCGAGAAAAAAAATATAAGTAAGATAAGAATATATTAGAACTAGCGGGCCCGGCAGACGTTGTCCCGCCCTGATTATGAAAAAATCCTTGACAAATTATATACTAAAACGTTCCTCATTAATCATTCTATCCACCGGTGAAGACCGCATGAAAATCCATTCGGTCGTTTTTGAATTTATCGCGAACAGACAGACAGACAGACGCGGTAGAGGACTTTGTGTTATACTATATTAGATTAGAATATATACCCCTAATAACTTATACATAGTTATGGAAATTTGTCATCAAACAACAGGAAATTACTATAAGTTTTTTTTTTATAATTTATTGTAAGTAAAAAAAGATTCATGTTATATAATGCTTTGTAACCAATAACCTCGGTACTACTTATTTGCCCTACAATATAAAACAATATAATATAGTAATATTCATGATATATAGCCATCGATATAATTAATAAAAAGTCATTTCTATTTACACGAAGTCAATTTAAGATTATAGTCACTTTTCGTTACATTCATTTATCTAACTCTTTTAACCCACTTTAAAAAAGGAGGTTCTGTATTGGATCCGTATGTATGTATGTGCAGGATTTTTGTAAAAACCACTGTTTCGATTTGGATGGCGAATTCATTGTAGTATGCTTACTTCAAAAATATATATCTTAATATA
Organism: Antheraea yamamai; assembly: GCA_036509395.1. Lineage (NCBI taxonomy): Eukaryota > Metazoa > Arthropoda > Insecta > Lepidoptera > Saturniidae > Antheraea > Antheraea yamamai. The sequence continues at coordinate 2,787,952 of AP028442.1, forward strand.
TATATTTCTTGTGTGCGTGTGTATGTGACTGAACTCCTCCTAAACGACTGGACCGATTTTGATGAAATTTTTTGTGTGTGTTCGTGGAGATTCGAGAATGGTTTAGATTGACAATTGGACTCGGTAGGTGGCGCTGCAGTTGACTTTTAGGATTTTTTTTATTATCAAGGCAGGACAACGTCCGCCCGGTCCGCTAGTAATAGGTAATATTTGAATTTTCTAATTAGATTTTAAATTAGGTTTTAAAACTAAGACAAAGTATTAAGTAAAATGAAGATATTAAAATGTTATTTGACACTTTTGAGTTCGTGTTTCTTTAAGGCAGCTCGTTTTTCTTTGATTTTTTTATATGTAGAAATTCCTTAGGGGTTTTATGATCGGTTTTAGAATGTTCTAGATTCTTAACGAAATAAACACAAGCTATTTATCACCTTGGCACTGTAAAAATACATCACGATTTTATCTACGATGTCCCGTTCAACAAATAAAACCTTATAAATTATTATTTTAGTTCTCTCTGACGTCTGTAATAAATTTTAATCTATCATTGGAATACACCAGCAGACAATACACTCTCGCAGATTGACAGTGGCAATGAAACTGTCATTCAAAACCAACTCGCAACTCGTCTCATTATAAGCGATGTATTTCGAAGAGCTGACACGTTGTTAGATGTATCGGAGTCGTTAGTTGCCTAGGGCCTTGTCAATAAGTCGTGATATTTTTTTTTACTTTAGCCTTTGTACATGGTTTGGTGTAAAAGTATTTATTCGTTTTTGAAATTCAGATAATTATACAGATGAGTGCTCGTCCAGTGGTCGAACTTCGATCATAGAGAAAAAAAAAAGTTTTTCCAAAGTTTTTTTTTTTTTTTATGTTATAGGAGGCAAACGAACATGTGGGTCACCTGATGGTAAGTGATCACCACCGTCCATAGACACTTGCAACACCAAGGGAGTCGCAAGTGCGTTGCCAACCTGTGTTTGGGGGAGAGGGGAGTGGGGAAGTGGGGGATGGGGAGGGGAAGAACGGGGAAGGGGAGAGGAGGTGGGTATCCGGCGCTCTCACTGACCAAACGAAACGCAACAATGCAAGCACTGTTACTTCACGTCGGTTTTCTGTGAGAGGGTGGTACTACCCCGGACGAGCCGACCCATTCATGCTGAAACCAGTAATAGCTTCAACGTGGCTCTACCACCTACAAAAGTAACAAAATAAAAACGGAATGAAGAAAATCGGCTGAGAAACAGTGGAGGGAGATTATCCGTTTCCTCGCTGCCTATTTATATATAGATACTAGCCGAGCCTGAGACTCCGCGTGGAACCTAATATAAAAAAAAAGCAGTAACAAATAAAATCACCTGAATGTATTAGGTTCATATACTTATGTCATATTCTCTAGTACTTAAGTCATTAAAATTACAATAGCTTTTGATAGACTGAACCGATTTTAATGAAATCAAGACTAAATGTTACTCGGCGATAGTTTTTTTCGTGAACGCAGTACTTTAGCAGTGATACGTGTTCAAACAAACAGGCAGATATTACTAAAAATGATTGAAATGTATTTTATTACTTATTCCAAAACATCTGCGACAATTTTTTTCACAAAAATCTAAAAGTACAGACACGTTAGATTTACATTCTTATTATACGTATAGAATATAGATAAAATAAATCTTCTGTCCGTATGTGACTGAACTCCTCCTAAACGGCTAGATTTGGATGGTTTTTTTTTGTGTATATTCAGGTGGATTCAAGAATGGTTTAGATTCACAATTGGGCCCGATAGGTAGCGCTGTGGTGTGATTCTAGCATTTTATTATTACCAAGGCAAGATAACGTCTGCCAGACCCGCTAGTAGAGAGAGTAACTATGTTACAGTCCGCCTTTTTGGTCGCTCTGCATATAGTTGCGCAGAACACAAATTTAGGTATATTATAAAATCAAGACAAGTTATGGATAAATAAATGCCAATTTTCGATTCCTATAATAATACTAGCTTCTGCTCGCAACTTCGTCCGCCTGGAATAGTTACTTTGGGTTAACGCAAACACGTAGCGGAAGCTGTCAAGGGAAAAAACACCCCGATTTTGAAACATTATACATTGATACTCCGCCCCTATTGGTCTTAGCGTGATGATATATAGCCTTCTTCGATAAATGACTTATTTAATACTGAAATAATTTTTGAAATCGGACTAGTGGTTCCCGAGATTAGCGCGTTCAACCAAACAAACAAACAAAATCACCAGTTTTATAATATTAATGTAAATTCTAAGTTGGTTTTGTATTAAATTCTTTATTATGTGTAAGCCTGAACATAAGTCTATATACAGAGCGATCAAAAAGATTGACTAGGTCTGTAGGTAAGTAGTGAAATTAGGTATAGAGTTGCAGGTCACTTTCATCACGGCTGAACAAGATAGTTACTAAGAAGAATTGCGTATTATATGTGGTTACAGAAACCATGTCTAACAAAACTAATTTTCGTATGAAATTGTTTCATTTGCACAACGTCATTGTGGTTTTCGACTTGAATAATACTTTGTTGTACCATCCCGTTTCCTTTCTGGTGTAGGTTGAAAGAATGAATAGATCTTGGGGCTTTTTATTATGACATCATATATTATCTTTGTATAACGATACTATGGGATACACCTTTTCTTGATTCTGGAAATATATAAGACTTCAGATGCGTCTCTCCTGCTTCCGAATAACTTCAGCATATTCAACCTCTTTATGTGCAAAGTAATCTGAAGATGTAAAAAACTTGTTTGGTATAAAACAAAATTATATGTTGAAAGACTGGCGGCCGCGGCGTAATAATCACCATGCGACGGATATAATACGACAAGTTTATCCATCGATCCATTTTTTCTTTTTTTAGCAACCAATTTACTAGTAGCTTATTACTGCCATTGTCGAGTAGGTGTCTATATAATCGTAATATAGTTCGGTTGTTGTGCAGTGTGGATGAAAAATAATAACTACGGAGCACGAGTTGAGATGCCATATAAACTACCTGGAAAGGAACCAGAGAGTCACTATTTTGTCAGAATATTGAAGTGATCACGAGGCATTTGTAATAGTATTATTTACTCTACAATGGCACTAATAACCTAGAAGATTGGTTGCGAAATATAAAATGAAAATAAAAAAATATCGAATACAAAAAATAGCGTTTGAAAGTATCAATGCCTTTTAGGAGAAAAAATAAAACTCACAGATATAATAGCATTGACGGGCAAACGTTTTACGAAAGAAAAATAAAGTAATATCACGATGATCGTGTACGCGATGTGCATGACCCGCTGCGACGGACTTATTGATTTTTGAACGAGATCCATATCAATACTAGAACGAACGTTAAAAATCGAAAGGGTTCCGTAAATTAATTTAATTCGAAACGTATCACTTTTCGACACATGGGATCGAAGGTTAATAAAATGGTATATAATATAAAATCTCTCTTCTTTCAAATATGCACTATAAAATTAATATTTGACTAGAAAAGGAATCGGCGAACACACACTGCTGGTTTGAACATATTTCTTTTCATCGTTTTAACAGTGCCAAAAATGGGGAGACATTTTAAATCTGTTATAAATATATCTTTAGTAATATTATATAAATATTGTTTGTTTGCAAGCTGAACAAAGAAGAACGCAATAATATTGGCAGGACGTTGTGGCGCGGTGCATTTGAACCTTTTTTATACCGGTTGCGAATAAAATTGTACTGAAGTGACAATAACACCGCAATAATGTTTTAGGTAGAAAACGATTTCGATTCTTCCATTTTGATTTCTGTATAGTTTTACCGTTTTATTTGTATTTGATATTTTATTAATTTCTTTCTGCCATATTTGTTTTTTCTTCGTATATCGTATTTTTATTTACAGATATTATTAAATTCTACTTAAAGCAAAAATTAATCTACGGTATTACACTGATGTTTGCCCTTTTAAAACAAGTTACATTTAAATCACTTTTAAAGAGAATACACACGAAGTTGTGCCTAAAATATTAAAACAGATATATACATTTTTGCGACTTTACCTGGTTTATTCTTTCTGTTTTAGGAAGAATATCATAGGATATCATGATTAATAAAGAAACAAATACAGACGAAGTTGCGAGCGGACGCTACTATTTAGGTGGTAGAGCCACGCTGAAGGTATTACTGGTTTCAGCATGAATAGGTCGGCTCGTCCGGGGTAGTACCACCCTCTCACAGAAAACCGACGTGAAGTAACAGTGCTTGTATTGTTGAGTTTCGTTCGGTCAGTGAGAGCGCCGGATACCCAACTCCCCTCCCCCTTCCCTCTTCCTTACTTCCTCTCCTCCCAAATACAGGCTGGCAACACATTTGCGACTCCTCTGGTGATGCAAGTGTCTATGGACGGTGGTGATCACTTAACATCAGGTGACCCACCTGTTCGTTTGCCTCCTATGATATAAAAAGAAAAAAAAATTTTTTGACTCATACCCAATATTAAGAGTCCCGTGTTTGAAACTGCTGTGATTTACGAAACATCGTTATTCTGTAATACATTAATAATTGAACTGTACAGGTTCAAAGTCACGAATGTCGTGTACTCATGATTCGTTTGTCATTCGATTATTGTTTTTGCTTATAGATGGTATACAAAAAAGGCTGAGGTAAATTACCTAATATGGAATTTATTTTGTCGAGCCAATTTATCAAGCAATTTGACACACCTATTAGTTACATGTTTATTATCATTACATAGTATAAAACAAAGTCCCCTACCGCGTCTGTCTGTTCGCGATAAACTCAAAAACTACTGAACGGATTTTCAAGCGGTTTTCACTAGTGGATAAAGTGATTCATGAGGGACGTTTTGGTGTATAATTTGTCAAGGACTTTTTTATAATCAGGGCGGGACAACGTCTGCTGGGCCCGCTAGTTACATATAATTTAATTATTGTGTTTTATAACGAGCTATTACAATTTATAAAAAGACTAAAAATACATAGTGAACCAAAGTAACGACATTTAAGTGGTAATGTGTTCGACTGGGCATCAATTGACGTTGTTTCGAATTCTCCAACGCCTCGGAGTCCTTTTTGAAGGAAAATATCACTATAAAATTAATTGTGTGATAGTAAAGCTTATTTTCTTAGCTCGCTTGGCTAGCTAGCATGCTCAAATTAAAATTTGTAACCAAACACCCTCAAGATTAGTTGTGCAAGGTTTTTTTTTTATCGTATCACAGCAAAGTGACTGTACTATGCCCGATGGTGAGCACAGTATAATCCAAAAACAATGGCGACTACCGAGAGACACGCTATCCCACACCGGTCGCCGCTGTCATGCCGGCCTGCATAAATGTCTCTTCATGTTACGCTTGAAGGACCCCATGTTATAGGAAGGAGGGAACACACTGGCCGGGAGATTGTTTCACGGTTTCACGGTACGAAGCTGCATTTGAGTGTCAGTTCTCTGGATTATCTCAAACAACATTGTCATTTGACATCAGGTGAGATTGTGGTGAAACCTAAACACAAAATCTAAAAAAAAATGACAGCGAATTTGAGAGTACGATATTTCGCGAAATTTACAGAAGTAGTCCCTAACACCTTGTCATTATTTTTGTATACTCGAGTATATCTGGAATATATATTTTTTTTTTTTTTATTGTAGCTCGGCAAAGTGACTGTACTGTGCCTGATGGTAAGCACAGTACAATCCAAAAACAATGGCGACCGCTGAAAGACATACTATCCATCGACGGTCGCCGCTGTCATGCCGGCCTGAAAGCGACCCAGTTAGGGACAGCTCCCCCCCCCCTGGTTGCTGGATATACACCGGCTGATCCCGGAACGCGACACGCCCAAACGTGCCACTATGGCGGGTGTTCCACCTGGCGTACGGTGGTCGCGATCCAGTCGGGTACAGACACCCTACCACCCCGCAAAAAAGTTACTTTAAGTTACTTTACACCTGAGGCCTAATTATGATATTGCATGTAAAAAACACATCAGTAAATTTGTATTGCAACGCTACAACGTCGTAAGAGATTTATATTATAAATGCGAATGTCAGTTTTTTTGTTGCGTTTTGACACCTTAACTACTAGATCGATCATTATGACATTTTGCATACACGTTGTCAAGGACATAGAGTATATAACACAGAAAATAGCATTATCTCCGAAGGTTTGAAAAATATATTTTACGTGGTGGACGTTGGGGGCGGTAGTTATAAAGGTATGACGTCATATAGATGAAGTTTTTGTCATTTAACCAATCAGACACTCAAGTGCAATTTAGTGTCATTACATATGATAAAACAAAGTCCTCTGCCACGTCTGTCTGTCTGTTCGCGATAAACTCAAAAACTACTCAACGGATTTTCATGCGGTTTTCATAAAGTGATTCATGACGAAGGTTTAGGTATATAGTTTGTCAAGGTTTTTTTATTATCAGGGCGGAATTACGTCCGCTGGACTCGCTAGTTAATAATAAAAGCTTATTTTAAACAGCAAATGTAGGTACAGTTATATACTATTGAATACGTATTAATTAATGATTTTGATGGATTTTTTGTGTGGGTCTCAGATGGATTCAAGAATAGTCTAGGTTAACAATTGAACCACCGTGGTGACACTGTGATATGATTCCAGGATTATTTTCTGGGTAAGGCAATATCTGATGGATCCGCTTGTATTATATATATATAACTAATATTATAAGGAGGTAAAAATTGTGACGTTGTGATGTTGTAGGGGATAATCTCAGGAACTACTAAACCGATTTTGAAAATTCTTTTACCAATAGAAAGCCACGTTATTTTTGAGTGTCATAGGCTATATACTATCACGCTAAGACCAATAGGAGCGGAGCAACAATTAAGAATGTTTTAAAATCGGGGTGTTTTTCAGCTAATATATAATAAATAGGTACTCTCGTAGATATACGTAATAAATTGTGAGGAACTTACAATCTACTATATTGAAAATATCTTATTTTAAATACTAAATATTTGAAATACCTTATCTTTCAATGCATTCAAAATAGAATTTCTCCTAACTTGAAAACCAGTAGTGAAGTACCTATAGGTATTGTGGCAGGTCCACTTGAGAGGTAGTCCTTCTCTAGTTTTAGCAAGTTACCATTTTGGGTATAATTGTTAACATTACATGAGATTATGGTAGAAAGTTAAAACCAAAGGAAAAAGCAGCGCTTATTAAAAAAAAAATTAGTGCTATACCTATACATTTTATGGTTTGGAATATATGTCAAGGTTTGCTGATCGTTTATTTTGCTGACGGTACCCTAAAAACTTTTAAGCAAACAAACAAAATCCCTCTATAATAGAATGCACACAGAGATACGTTGATGCTCATGATAATTAATCCGCTGTATCGATGTGTGTACATTACGCAAAGCGACGCACACCAGCAAGCGCTTTGGAGCATCTTCATCGCTATATACAAACTATATACGAATTAGCTGTCTGTAATAATATTATTTTTTAATTTTTTTCTTTATACTTTACAGATTGTATGTAGTCCAAGATGGTAAACACACTATGTAGATATATAGAATTTTATATATCTATAAATTCATTGTTTATTGTTATATATGCCTTTGCAATATATCTTTGGATGTGTGGTGTAACCAGAATAGATGAGACGAAAGATGAGTATATCAGTGGAGGTTTGAAAATAGCACCAGTGACAGAGGAGTTGAGAAGCAACAGGTTAGCATGCTATGAGAAGAGATGAAAGCCATATAACAAGAAAAAAATTAAGTAATGATAGTGGACGAATAGGTGTATTGGAAGACCGAAAAAATTATGGATGGATTGCTTGAAAAATTACGTGTATAAAAGTTGTGAATACTGAGATGACATCTGAGTAGGGAGAGTGTATAAGGGTAAGTAGATGATGATCATTTCAAGTTTAGAAATGACGCTTTTTCATTGAAACTTTCATTGAACTTTTTCAATATTTCAGGGTTGGAATTATATTATATTAGCAGGCACGGCAGACGTTGTCCCGCCCTGATTATGAAAAAATCCTTGACAAATTATATACTAAAACGTTCCTCGTCAATCACTCTATCCACCGGTGAAAGCCGCATGGAAATCCGTTCGGTAGTTTTTGAGTTTATCGCGAACAGACAGAGAAACGCGGTAGGGGACTTTGTTTTATACTATGTAATGATTATTGAAAACATAAGATTAACACATAGGCTTAATATATAGAGATATTTTCTCGATTGCCCAAAATATAATGCTAAGTGTGTAGTTTCTTGGTGTACGCTGCATAAATCCCTAGTTAAATGAATACAATGTACTATCGCTATTATTAAAGTAATAAATGCAAACGAAGCCACGGGTTGCTGCTAAGACTGTGTTAAATGTACTATCGGACCCGGTACACAGATGTTGCTCTGTCACGCACCTTAAAAGGCCATGATTATTAAATAAAAGTATTTTTCATTTAAAAAATATCGAAGAGAATTTGAAATATATTATTGCGTCGGGGCAGCCCTGTTGTGATTACATAGAATATAGAAGAACATTCTAAATCTCGTCAACAACGCCACCCTCATCTTTAACATCGACAAATCCTGCTTAGAAAGTAAAATAATTTACTTATATATATATATATATATATATATCTTAATATATATATTTCTTGTGTGCGTGTGTATGTGACTGAACTCCTCCTAAACGACTGGACCGATTTTGATGAAATTTTGTGTGCGTGTTCGAGTGGATCCGAGAATGGTTTAGATTCACAATTGGACCCGGTAGGTGGCGCTGCGGTCGACTTTTAGGATTTTTTTGTTTTCAAGGCAGGACAACGTCCGCCCGGTCCGCTAGTATATATATATATATATGTTAGCTATACAATTTTAAGATTATCTTATGCTTACGACTTTTAATCCCGAAATAAGTCATGTACATTTAATTTTTGGCCTAGCTAAAAACAAGCGCCGTTTCTATAGAAGGCACTACGCTGACGTTAGGTCACTTGTCATAGATTTACCTTTTATGTTTAAGGGATTTTTTGTACACTTTTATTTCTATGATAGTAAATATTTTTCCTTCCTTTCTTTCTTTTTCCTTAGGATATCGAGTTACACAGTAGTGTCAGATTCTTACTGATTAGGGGGGCTGATGTTACTCGCGTCCGCAGGAAGTGTACCTCTAATTCCTCTGTACGTACCTACTTCACGAAAGCTGCTAAAGAGTAACAAATATTTATTTGGTGCACTGTTCCACATAAATTGAAACTCGCGACTAAAAATAGAGTAATCAATCGATGATAATAATAGATAAATGCTATATTTGGGCATACGATTAAAAAAATAAAACAAAAACCCCACGGTGTCGCCGTGCACAATTTGCTGTACTAATATGGGCTACGAGATTGCCCGAGCATGCATCGTAGCAGCCTAATCTAACTGTCTCTCTGTCTGCTGAAGAAGTGTACTTAACACTTCATTTTTTAGAAATTGTTTTCTTTTGGTAAACCTTCTTAACTACTTATGGGAGGGTTTTGAAATTTTGATCAGCAAACTTTTTTGTGACGATAAATGGTGAGATAAACGCGATGTCGGGTAGAGTGTTGAAACACCGGTTCTCGTCCGATCGCCGAAGTCAAGCAACGTTGGGCGCGGTCAGTACTTGGATGAGTGACTGCGTGGGAACACCACGTGACATTGGCTTTTTGTTGTATTTTTTCAAATTAGAATGTTTATAATACAATAGTTTCTTTTCTATCGTGTGTCTGTACGACACACCGTATAAAAAAATGGGTTATGTTATCTGATTATAGAAACTGTAAAATGTGAATACTTATGGCAAATTAATTTCAGATAGTTTCATCCTAACCTAACCAACCCAGTGCACAATTAGAATCATTAATAGACTAGTAACAGGATACTAAATATAATAATGAAGTTTGAATAAGTATTAATTACGTAGCCCGAGTTCACTTGATAGTGACAAATTCATATTAGGTCTTTACCTAAGAAATTGCCGTTTTGTATGAAAAAATTAAAACGAATTTTTTTCATGTATTTTTTATTTGTATTAATCGAAGTAATCACCCATGCAATCAATGCATCTTTGCCAACGCAGTGGCAGTTTATTGATGCCCTTCTTAAAGAAATCAGCTGGACGGGAGGCAACAAATTCTTCAAAGGCATTTTGTACTGCCTCTCGGGTATTGAATTTTTTTCCCGCCAAGGAGTTATTCAAATTCTGGAAAAAGTAGTAGTCTGTAGACGCAAGGTCTGGTGAGTAGGGCGGATGACGGAGAACTTCCAACCCCAGTTCTTGCAACTTGGAGACCGTCTGCTGTGCGGTATGAGGTCGTGCGTTGTCGTGCAGGAGCAGCGGAGACGAGCGATTGACCAATGCTGGTTGGAGATGTGTCAGCAGCTCCATCATTGTGTTCAGTTCTTCACAGTACACATCTGCAGTAATGCTCACCCCGTTTGGTAAGAAGCTGTGATGAATCACACCGGCGCTAGACCACCAAACAGTGACCATCACTTTTCTAGGGGTAAGTTTTCGTTTAGGGCATTGTTTAGGTGCTGAACCAGGATCCAACCAACTTGCTGAGCGCTTGCGGTTATCAAACCCATTTCCATTTACCCCTCTTCCTGCTCTCCAGAACGTCTCGCTCGCAATGCGAGATAGCCTCAATATTTTAGGTATAGATATTCGCAGCGACCTCAATCTCAGAGATTACATCGGGAGCGTCATCTCCACTGCATCTCGGAGACTCGGAATCCTAACAGGGTGCGCGGTTTTTCACGCCTATCAACTATACCTCCTTTATAAGGCACAAGTTCGGCCTTGTGTGGAATATTTTCGCACCTCTGGCGTTCCGCCAAATACCTACAGATGCCCTGACAGGTTGCAGAGCGGGCTGTCCGCATTGTTAATATTCACATACCAATTTATAACCGCTTCAGTTGTGCAACATTCCTCACTAGCGTGTTCTACCGTCTGTATCATGGCGAGTGTTCTGAAGAGCTATTTAATTTAATCCCTTCCTCTCCTTTTCATACCCGAACCACGCGCGCTGGCTTCGGAGCCATAGTTTTACGTAAATCCTATCTGGGCACGAACTAAAAAGTTCGCAACTTCTTATCTCTCCGTACCGTGAAGCTATGGAACAATCTCCCGGCCAATGTGTTCCCTCCTTCCTATAATATGGGGTCCTTCAAGCGTAACGTGAAGAGACATTTATGCAAGCCGGCATGACAGCGGCGACCGGTGAGGGATGAGGGATAGCGTGTCTCTCGGTAGTCGCCGTTGTTTTTGGATTATACTGTGCTCACCATCAGGCACAGTACAGTCACTTTGCTGAGCTACAATAAAAAAAAAAACAAAAAAAACAGAATCCATTTTTCATCGCAGGTAACAATGCGGTTCAAAATTCCTTCATTTGTGTGTCTGTTGAGCAGTGCAAGGCACGTCTCGACGCGTACTTCGTGCTGGCGATCATTGAGTTCGTGGGGCACCCATTTGTCAAGCTTTTTTACCTTGCCAATTTGACGCAAATGGACCAATATTGTTTTGACGCTAACGTCGAAAGCTGCTGCTAATTCAGCCGTAGATTGTGTATCATCAGCTTCCACAATCGCCTTTAATTCGTCATTGTTGACCAAAGTCTTCGGACGACTGCGAGGTTCATTTTTCAGATCGAAATTCCCAGAACGGAAGCGAGCAAACCAATAATAGGTGGTGCGTTGGTTTGTAGTGTTAGCTCCGTAAACGTCGTTGATGTTGCGTGCCGCTTGTGCCGCGTTGCTGCCACGACGGTACTCATATTCCATAATTACTCGAATTTTTAACGTATCCATGATGACAAAAAAGATTGAAATGCGATGAAAATGTAACACTAATCAATAAACAAATGACTACTTTTGGAAAAAGAATTCCATGTTTTTAAAATAAAATTAATTTGAAATTAGAATTCTTAGCCAAACAAAAATTATTTTGATTTGAAATGGCCAGTACTGCAGAACGGCAATTTCATAGGTAAAGACCTATTATTATCCGGATAGTACAAATTTTGCCTTCATTAATTACTTCAAAAAATTATATATTATACTAACTAAGATCACTCCTTTATAGGTACAAAAGTATTTTTTTTATTTGTCATAAAATATAGGTAAATCTAATTGTATTATATATTTATTTATTAATAAACTATATTGGTAATTAAATGAGTTCTAGTATCATTAAGGTCATTCCTTCCAATATGAATTAAAATATGAAATGCGCTAACATTCACCATTTCGAACACACAACACAATTATTACGTAAGTTTATAAAAATACCAGCTTTTGCACGTGAGTTTGCTCGCAGTAATGTAGATTTAACCTATCCTTCGGGAATAGTACTTTTTTTAGTTTATGAATAGTATCACTTACAAAAATACTTCGCAAAAGATTTTGTAGATGTTAGTGCTGTAAATTTCGTAGTATTAAAAAATAATACAATTAACTATGCTATCTATTTATATAGCATAGTTTATATTCGTATAATATTCAAAGCATAAATTATAAAAATACTTCCCAAAAGATTCAACAGATGGCAGTGTTACAAACTTCGTAGTAATAAAAAAAACTATTTTATAGTGATATTTAACAATAAATATAATTACATATTTTGATGTTATAAGCAAGAAAGTTTGTGATGACGGATGTATGTTTGTTACTCTTTTGTACAAAAACTATTAAAGTGGATTTTGATGAAACTTCACAATAATATAGCTTATAACTAAACACATACGGTGTTATTACAAAAAAATTAAATACTTGGTTTAAAAGGTTTCGAATTAAATGCACCGCGCTCGCCTGAGGCAAGTTCGCGTTATCCTTTTTCGCAAGTAACTAAACGTAACCAAAGCGAGACAAAAAAAAGCAAGATAGCGAACATTTAGCGGCCGCGGTGCATTTAATTCGACACCGTTCTAAAGCAAGTATTCAATACGTATTTAACATTTTTATAATAACACCGATAGGGTTTGTAAAGATGTTTTTTGAATTAGTAAAAATATAGCAATAAATTTTAAGTAACTTTGAAAAACAACGCCCTTTTAGAGATCTTTGCGTGTACCATTAAAGTTACGGGATGATTATATATGATGTCATAACTCATAGATCTGATGCAGACGAAGTAGGGGATAGCTTCTACTATAATATATGAGGATTTTGTACTCTAATGTTATGGTAAATTATAAATGTAGAATTTTGGCAAAAAGGTTCAGATAATTCTAATAATTGCCACCTGCTAATTACAATATTAAAGCTAAATTGGTTTGATAAATTATACGTTACATATTTGTTATACTGTACAGTTATGGAATTGTCTCCAGGTCAATAGCATGATGAGATTTTTGAGCAGCCGGAACGTGAATTAAAAATTTATTGTTACTTTTACGGTGCAAATAAGTTGTCGAGTTTTCAGAAAAACCAACGTATTATGGTATCCTACATGGTAGGGCACACCAACACTGCACTATCTGGTTTCGGATAGCAACTGAATACATTTTAATCGCTTAATTTTTTAATATACATAGGAATCCTTAGCTAACGACAGTGAATCTGCATTTGTTTGCTTGTTACGCTTTCAAGACTTAGTTTTTCAACCAATTGTCATGAAAATTTTCATACACGTGCATATATCAAGGGAACAGAAAATGATATGGGATACATTTCATATAGTAACACTCTCAGGGGATATGTAAAACCTTAAATGAAGCGAAGCAGCAAGCAAAAGTTAGTGGTTTCAATAAATTAAAACTGGCGTTAAGGAGCGACACTTGATACAAGTCGTTGGTATGACAGACACATCAAAAGAATAATATAGATTTTGTATATTATGTATTATATCTATGTAAATTGACTGTTATGTATTTTCTTATTCCTTTTATATATTTTTTGGTTACAGTGGCTCATCATATTTAATTTTTTTTAAACACGGTAATATGGTTATACTGCAAGGGTTAATAGATTTTTAGGAATACCCTAATTTAGAGCAATTTCGGTCATATTTTTTTAATACATTTTCCAAAACGAATGTATTTCACGAATCAAGGTACCTACAGTAGAATGAAATTAGCGATTGCTGAAAAATGAGGATTTATCGGCAGTTGCATCACCAAGAATACTCTTACCATGGTGGTAGCCATCGGAAAGCCAGATAGTTAGTTGCTGAATCTAAAAGTCTATCGCATCAAAGCGAAGAATTGTTTCGCAAAAAGCATTTTAAATTTCTAGATATTATGTATGTTTTTATAATTAAAATATTGCGTTTTATAAAACAAATATTATAAGCGAAAACATTATGGAAGCTTAAAAGCCTCGCTGTTTCTTATAATTATGTATAATTATGCTGTCACGTAGCGCGAATGAGTTTGGAAGAGATTCGTCGACGCGAGCGCAACCGCGGGTGGGAGCCGTTACTAGCTAATACGGTCACAGTCAAAGGTTAACTCCGTGAGTACATTTAAGTAATATTGTAGTGATGTGAACGAATTATTTCATATAAATAGAACTAAGACGACATATTTTGTACATTCGGTGTTCATCCCGTGTTCAATCAACAGCTTAACATGAAGCTGGTAAATCCATTTGTTTATTATTTACTTAGTTCTTACATATGTGAAGTGTTTGAAGTGTGGGAACAATTGAATAAAATTAAATTGCAGGAAATCTTACAAATTATTTGATTTCAGAATAAAAACGTATTATCTAAGCCAAAGAAGTTGCGTCTTCCTGCGAATAAAACTATTTTTAATTCTTACAAATTTAATATTTTTCCAAATATATATAATCATATACATAAATGAGGTCATAGCATTATGTTTGTTTAAAGTCTGTTGTCAAAAATTGCCCCTCCCTAATTTTTTCTTAATCATATTATTTTGCAACAATTTTTTTCTCACATTCGACTTTCTTTCATTTTCAGCTAGTAATTCTGTCATTAGTAGCGTGCAGCTATGCTGCGAAGTTGGACAGGACTTATCTTCCTCCTGCAAACGCTGCGACAGCCGGAGGTAGTCCTGGATCTCTTATTGCTCCCGGAAATGGACCCTCTGGATCTATTCCTTTGACGATTACTGGCCCTTCTGGTAACCTTGGATCTGGTCAATCTTCTTTCGGCAAACCCTCAACACCTGCACTTGGACAGCAATCTGTCTCCAGCTTCGGTCAACCGGACGGCTCTTTTAACAATCAACCAACAGGTCAAGGATTTAATAAGCCATCTGCATTTGGATTCCAGACACCCAATTCTCAATTTAGACAACCTGTTGGAGAAACAGGTTTTAGTAAACCCAATGCTGTTGGTCCTACTTTCACAAAAGCTCCAATTGATTTCGGTCAGGCCCCAACCTCCTTTGGACAGTCTCCACAAGAGCAACCTGACTTCCAGAGATATCAACCAGAACGCGCACGCGCGTCCATCGACAGTAACGCCGAGATACTGAGATACGACAATCAAAATGATGGTCAGACTTTCGCCTACAGCTTCGAAGCTTCGAACGGAATCTCAGCTGAGGAATCTGGTGTAGCTACAAATGGCGTGAGGGCTCAGGGTGGATTTGCATACACTGACGATGATGGTCAAGTTATCAGACTCACTTATACCGCTGATGAGAATGGTTACCAGCCACAAGGTGACCATCTGCCAACTCCCCATCCCATCCCTGAAGAAATATTGAAGTCCATTGAACAAAACGCAAGAGCGGCTGCTGCTGGAACCCAAGAAGGTAATGGTATTTTTTATTGGTTATAGTCAGTTTGAAGTACTAATTCTGTCAAATTGAACTTAAATTTAACTTCAATAATGAAAGTGTAATACACGACATTCCTTTCATATTCATGATATTAGGCATTTAATCGGATACTTCTGTATTTATACTACTATTTGTAATATTCTTATCATCTAAAACTGTATGAATTTTATGTTATCTGATAATAAGCATCAAAATGATATTGATATTGATGATGATGATGATGATATTGATGATTTGATATTAACGGCAAAAAGCAGTTGTAATGCTTGGATTCTGTTCAGGTTTGTTAACTTACGATTTGATGGTTTAAACTTTAAAGGATACAATATTTGTCGAACCAATAATATATACTTAGTTTTTTATATATGGAATTGTTCATTACCAGATTTATGTTTACTGATAAAATTATTACAGGCGCCTACAATCCTAATGAAGATGTATATACACCACAGCAGTTCAATGGAGTTGCTTCAGCTTACCAGGGTCAAGGAGGTGATAGCTCTCAGTATGCCTACAACCAACCTCAAGGTCAAAGTCCGGGTCAAGGACGCGGTAGCTCTCAGAATGCCTACAACCAACTCCAAGGCCAGACTCCGGGGCAAGGACGTGATAGCTCTCAGAACGCCTACAAACAACCCCAAGGCCAAAGTCCGGGTCAGGCACGCGGTAGCTCTCAGAATGCCTACAACCAACCTCAAGGCCAAAGTCCGACCCAGGGACGCGGTAGCTCTCAAAATGCCTACAACCAACCCCAAGGCCAGAATCCGGCCTCTCAGTTCGGTTCACTATCCTTTGGATCTGAGGTTTCCAGAAAAACGCCTTTAGCTGGATCATTCGGCTTTCAAGCCTCTAACAAACCCGCTCAGTCTATAACTGGATTTACCCAGAACAAAGAAAGTGTATCTTCTGGCTATCAGTACAATCAACCTCAGGCTAATGTACAGTTTGGTCGTCCGTCAGCATCCTTCACCCAAACTGGTGGACAATATAGGCCAGAATCTGTACCAAGTGGTCAACCTCAAGGAACTCTTGTAGGATCGTTCCCAAGGGAAAGCGATAAAGGATTTGCTCCTTCAGGATCTAATGGTCAAACTTCCACAGGACCTTCAGCAGGTTCGCCTTTAAGTGGCAAGCCAAAAGGATCCTTAACTGAATCTGCCCCAACCTTCACTGGATTTGGTCCAGCGTCAGGATTTGGACAGAGCCCCTCTACATCTGTATCACAAGGCTCTAGACCATATGAGCCGTCTCAAACAGAGTCTGGATCTTCAATGCTAGCCCAATCATCTCCTTACCAATATAACCGACCGAGCCAACAAGTGGCACCGTCCCAGCCGACAGGTACTCAAGCTGGCTCCAGACCAACAACAGAACAGGTTACTTCTACACAAAAATTCGGAGCACCACGACAACCACCAAGCTATACCGACGAAGAAGGATATAAATATTAAGACCAAAGGCAACGATAGAGAAAATGTAAATTATTTAAACAATGAAAATGGGCATTATGAAAAAACCAAAAAAAAGTGTAAATATTTTATACTTCTATGTATGTACCTCATACAAATTGTATAGAATAGTTTTAACAAAGGAATCACCATGTGATTATGAAATAAAGTTTATATAAAAATTATTTTTTTCCTTCATTATAAAAATCATTTTCATTACTACCGTAGAATTCTTCCTATAGTTAATTATTTTTTCGACTCAATTGCATTTATTCAACAATAGCGACCTCGGCAGATGCTGTCCCGCCCTGACTATATAAAAAAAACCTTGACAAATTATATACTAAAACCCTCCTCATGAATCACTGTATCCACTGGTGAAAACCGCATGAAAATCCGTTCTGTAGTTTTTGAGTTTATCGCGAACAGACAGACAGACGCGGTGGGGGACTTTGTTTTATGAATGTTTATGTTATTTATGTTATTGAAAATCTATCGTTGTCTGTAAAACTATCATCAATATAAATAAAATGATAGAAGTCGACGGTTATGCGATCATTATATAAAAACTAGTTAATAGATTCCGATATATTTTTTTAGTTTCAGTTCTGAGATACTTGGTCAGTGAATTCCCGAATAATTTGTAGAAACTATTTGACAGAAAATAAATATATATTATTTTACCTTTACAAACCTTAATGCCGATCTTAAAACCTATGAAAGTATTGAAATTTGTATTTTAAGGCAGTGTAACTGTTTAACCTGATTAGAGTACATGATAAACCGTAATCATATAAATAGTAAGAGATATTAATTTTTACTTGGTAAATAATAGGATACTCTTTGTATGTCATTTTACGGAGTAAGTCCCGAAACTGTTGCTTTAATCTTTATTGTAATTTTACTGAGAGAGAGAGAGGACTTATAACTATATATAATTAAGTTTTTGTATAGCGAGCAATCAGTCATTACAACATTTAATACAAAAAACTTTAAATCATCAAAAGCGTTAAGTAGTAATAACTAAGTTACAATGAAATTTGAAATACAGTCTACAACTAAACCATATTTACAAGAATTAAGTCACAGGCGACGACTAGTAATTAATAATATATTAAAGAAATCAGTACATCTTATTATACAATTAATACTTTAAAGATGTTCCAACTAACACTTTAATATCTCGTGAAGTATATAATTAATATTTTATTTTTTAACAACTATAATTTAAAAATAGACTCGTGTGTAGCGCTAATAGGTTATCAAAAGATAAAATACAGTAACGTAACACATTTTCTCTTAAATTACAACATCTTGATTGATGCTTAGAGCTTATAACATACAATCTCATCTAGATCGAAAACCGTCGAACCTAGAACGAAACTTGCTATTTGACTTGATATATGAACTATTCTAAGTCTTTAGGAATAGAGAGCTATCATAGACTGAATGTAAGACTGTGGATATTGGTTCGACTATGTAATTAATGGGTAGCTACTAGTTGAATTACTCAGTGTTGGCCGCATTATATATTTCTTCATTGACAATAACTGAGGAAGTGTTAACTTATTACCGCCTGAAAAATTTTAAAGTTTGTTTAAAAAAATAATTCTACGATCACATAGAACGTTTTCGATCACAAGGAATTTTAAAAATCAAATCTTATCAAATATCTTTTAATAGATTACAGTTCAAGTAAGAATCAATTTTATATGTTATCACAAATTAATAAATGATTAAATATTAGGTTAAAATTCCCATTTCATTTAAAGCTTGTATGATAGTGACTTTTTTTTTTTTTTATTGTAGCTCCGCAAATTGACTGTACTGTGCCTGATGGTAAGCACAGTACAATCCAAAAACAATGGCGACCACCGAAAGACATACTATCCATCGCCGGTCGCCGCTGTCATGCCGGCCTGAAAGCGACTCAGTCAGGGACAGCCCCCCCCGGTTGCTGGATATACACCGGCTGATCCCGGAACGCGACACGCCCAAACGTGCCACTATGGCGGGTGTTCCACCTGGTGTACGGTGGTCGTGATCCAGTCGGGTACAGACACCCTACCACCCCGCGAAACCGCAAAGATTTGAAACCTTATACATATATAGATATTGGACACCCAGCGACAGAATTGAAGATTATACTAAACAAACAAAACTCAGTGACATGGATTGAAACTGCGGCCTCTGGCTTCAATAATAGAACAGACAACAAAGCACACACACTGGCATGAGTCGCATATATAGAAATATAGTAATGTAAACGTAAATAATTGAAGTGCTTATTGAAAGATATCGGTTACAGTGACCACATAGTGTATTTACGACCTTCTTATCTAACCTCGGAATATAAAAAATATAATGGGATAAACATCCCTCCGATAGCCTTGTTCGTTGTACTGACCAGTAATTGCAAGCAAATGTGATGAAATCTGTATATAAGCGATATAGAGATTTTATTCTCCATCATAAATCCTTCCCATTTGTTAGATTGTCTCTTTGGTTGTATGATTGATCGCTTTAACTGTAAAAATTCAAAAATTATTGTGTATAATTCGACTTTATCTGCGTGGAAGCTTATGTAGGTATGTATGTAGTAGGCTTTTTTGTAGGTGGTAGAGCCACGCTGAAACTATTACTGGTTTCAGCATAAATGGGTCGGCTTGCCCGGGGTAGTACCACCCTCTCACAGAAAACCGACGTGAAGTAACAGTGCTTGCATTGTTGCGTTTCGTTCGGTCAGTGAGAGCGCCGGACACCCACCTCCCCTCCCCTTCCACTTTCCCCTTCCCTTCCTCCCCCCCTCCCTACACAGGCTGGCAACGCACTTGCGACTCCCCTGGTGTTGCAAGTGTCTATGGACGGTGGTGATCACTTACATCAGGTGACCCACCTGGTCGTTTGCCTCCTATGATATAAAAAAAAAAAATGTAAAAAACAGTAATTAATAAAGTCATCGGAATGTATTAAGTCCATTGACTTGTCTACTTTTCTCTCGTACTTACGCCGCGTCGTCATTAAAATTACAAAAACTTTTGATAGAGTGGACCGATTTTAATGAAACAAACACTAAGTTACTACCGAGGATATGCTTTACGATTTCCTTGAGAGTTTATTGTAAACCCAGTACATTAGCAGTGACGCGTGTTCATACAAACAGTCAGACATTTCTAAAAAATGGTTGCAATGTATTTCTATTACTTATTCCTAGACACCTGCAACAATTATTTACACGAAAATGGAAAAAGTACAGACACGTTACCTTTACATTCTTATTATATGTAAAGAAGATTGTTGGAAATTCTTTATATTTCTTGTTATATATCCATTGCGCATAGACTGCATAAAGAGTCTATATTGGTTGAAGGAGCAGATTCAACGTTAAACGGCTTATTTATTCTTACCAGAGGTGGCTCAGACCCTTAAAAAGCATAAATTAAAACAATGCTATCAATGGTCAAACAGATCACGTATAATAAGTCAGGCACCCTGACCTCTGCACAATAATCCTGTACAACCATAATAATTTTAGGTATAAAAGTAATTAATGTTCCGACCTTAATTTATTGTTTTCTCTCTGAATATATTGTTGCAGACGCACGATCGAAATTATGTGTATGAAAAAAAATCATGACCTTCTTTTACTAAGTGCCGATATAAAGCCCAGAGTATGAATCGCCTAAAATAATTAGATACGTTCTTATGTGAAGTTTTACTAATGCCAGTAATTTTGATATTATGAGTTGGTAAATTTATTAAGGTGACTGTTCACTTATCAGTTACTGGAGTTATTTATTTTAATTCGAGAGAATTTTTCGTTTGTTAAGTAACAGCTTGGGGAATCAAGTGTCAGAGAAACACTCATTCGTGGGGCACATAAATAATAATTGTATGGGATATCACAATTTTTTGGATAACAATTCTGTACCTTATATTTGAAAATTTTCTTCAGCTGTTATTTGCCAATAAGCTAATATTCAGTTGAGTTACTTGGGTAAACTAGGTCCATGATTATGCCTAATTAGTAAGCTATACAAATTTGCACTGGCGGTGTATTATCCCTATCATAGGTTTTATTAAATAAGTAACTTTTGGCCGTGGCTTTGCTTACGTTAATATAAAATTGACCTATTTCTCGTAAACTACTTTTTTCTAGATGAAGATTGCCCTATGTCCTTTTCTGTACCTCTAACAACGTGTATGCAAATTTTATGATGATCGGTTGAGTGTTTTTTTTATATCATAGGGGGCAAATGAACACGTGGGTCACCTGATGGTGAGTGATCACAGCCGTCCATAGATGTTAACAACACCAGGAGATTCGCAAGTGCGGCCTTTTAAAGAAGTGTACGCTCGTTTCTTGAAGATTTGTAATTCGTAATAGTTTGGAAACACCGCTGCTAGGAGTCAATTCCACAAGGTCGAAGTACGAGGTAGAAATGCCCTTGAGAACCTCACTGTAGACCTCCGTCCATCGAAGTGGTGTGCATGGAATTTCAAAAGTTAAGGTTTGAAAGCGTGAACTTATATTCGTATTTATAATATTAGTTAGAAATTTAATTGGAATCAAGACTAAGCACCACATCGGATTTCATGATACATTATTAAGTTATGGTATAAAACAAGGATTCGTCGGCTAAAGCATGATGAAATAATTATGCTATCATCACGCTGAATGATATTTTCTAACTTCCTCCTGTCTAGCTATCTCATTCAAGCTAAAAACCTGACGCCAAGCGTCTCTAGATGTGATCCGTAGGTGGTAGGTAGGATTTTCGTAGGTGGTAGAGCCACACTGAAGCTATTACTGGTTTCAGCATAAATGGGTCGACTCGCCCGGGGTAGTACCACCCTCTCATAGAAAACCGACGTGATGTAACAGTGCTTGCATTGTTGCGTTTCGTTAGGCCAGTGAGAGCGCCGGAGGCCCACCTCCCGTCTCCTCCTCTCTCCTCTCACTCCCATTCCCCCAAACACAGGCTGGCAACGGATTTTCGACTCCCCTGGTGTTGTTAGTGTCTATGGACGGTGCTGATCATTTAACATCAGGTGACTAACCTATTCTTTTGCCTGCTATGACATAAAAAAAATCCAGCAAGTGCAATTGAGAGCCAGTACTCCTAGGCTAAGTATCACAATCTAAGGCCACATTGTAATTTAACACCAAATGAAATTGGGGCCAAATTGTAAAATTTATAGACTACAAAAAAATTGTATATCATGGCCTAGATAGTGCAAATTGCAATTTTTATGCGCAAAAACTGAAAATTATCACATTGCGAAGGAATATTAAGTAGCAGAAATAAAATGAAAGCGGAGTCTTTAAACCACAAACGATGTGTATTACACGCTATGATTGGCGGGTACACACGATTGCTTCAACAACAAAAAATATAATAATCATAATGTACACATTACTAAATTAAGTGTTATCCGCATGCAACTCGTGTTATTGAATTATGACATATTATGAGCAATTATATTTCTCATGTGGAGCATCATCAATTTCAATATTAGGTTCAACGTGCAAATTATCTGTCTCATTATCTTCTTAGCCTTATCCCTCTTCAATATGATTGACGAAATAAGCTTTCTTCTTCTACTTAGCTCCATCTCCCTCAACTCGGTATTCGTATCTTTTATATATATATAATTCTTCACACAATTCATCCATAGCTTCCTGTTTTCCTCTTCACCTATGTCATCATCAGCCTGTAAGAGATCCACTGCAGGAATCTTCCCGAAGGAAGGTATGGGTATAATCACCACGCTAGCCCACGACGTATTGGCTATTTCAAACTCTGAGAAATCCACAGTTCTATGTTTTCCCACATACAGTAGTACTACAAGAACATTTATCAGGTTCAGGTTTCCTCACGATGTTTTCCTTCACCGTCAGCCGATAGTGTTACCAATTTCAATTAGTAAATGTATGCGAATTCCGAAAAAATCGTTGATACATGTCGGGGTTCAAACCTGCGGACATCGAAATGATATTCCACCGGTCAAGCCACTAGAGCAACACGACTTCGACTTCACTATGTACTCTTCACAATTAGCATTTTTGTAGTTATACAAGATTTGCTCGCAGTGTGGCTTGCGTTATTTTAGGTTTGACCTGCTCTCTCAGTAGGAGTACTTTTTCGAGATGTAATATATCCTGTACACGTCTTAACTACACTGGACATCGTGACATTTTGCATACACTTTGCCACTAATCCGAAAAAGGTACTGTTCCCTGGGGATAGGACAAATCTACATTAAAGCGAGCGGAGACGCGGGTTTTAACTAGTTTATAACGTTAGTAACGACGGCTTTCCATCATGACAGTCGTTTTATATGCTTTATAGTTTGGACCAAAATATCTTCCGATGCTAAACGGTGTAAGATGGTAAGCAAGCTAAACAAAGAAAGAACCTTTTATTTCCAGCTGTTGAAATACACTATTAAGTGCTTGGCGACTCATTCTCATTTTGAGGGTGCGAGCTAGCCAGACGGGCTTGGAAAACTCCTACCATCTATGGTATCATCACAATGTTTTCCTGGTTAATTAATTAATTAATTCACAAGAACCCGAACTTACGTCGATCATTGCGGGGTCCAAGCGCATGAACCACTGAGTTATAGTCGTTTCAAAATTCCTAACCTTATCCATTCTATTCACACCAGATGACCTGTCAACTTGAGATTGATATCTCTGCTCACGCAATCTTTTGTCATAGGTCTCTTTTGTAGTTCATGTCAGGTTTTATAAAAGTTACCCTTAACTTTCAGAGGCTTTGTGGAACATATGTGACATTTTATTAATTTACCTTATACGAATTATATGTTGTAGCGTTGTCTATTAGGTATAATAATCGATAAGACAAATTGATATTGTATTGTTTAATCTGATAGTAATAAAAATATTTCATTTTGATATATTTATGTTTCCATTAATTTTTGACTGTCAATTGAAAAAATGCTTTTTATATAAAACTAGCGAGCCCGGCAGACGCTGTCCCGCCCTGATTATAAAAGAAACCTTGACAAATTAAGCTTCCCCATGCTTCACTGTATCCACTGGTGAAAACGGCATGACAATCCGTTCAGTAGTTTTTGAGTTTATCGCGAACAGACAGACACACAGACGCGGTGGGGGACTTTGTTTTATACTATGTAATGATATAATTGATTCTAGTATTCAAATAGTAGTTCAAAATATGTAAGCTAAAACTTAAATGTGCTGTTTCTGGTCTCATTTAGAATTTTAGATTGGAAATAAATTAATTCTATTTAGAACACTTACATTTAAAATTGCAACATAAAGACACTACTGATAAATTAAGAAGTGAAGTTGTGAAGATCTGTTTACGTATAATTAAGCATCGCTCTCGAAAATAAGTTCATTGGCGATCGTACGAATTATTTTATATCGCACTACTCGCTGTAATATCAAAGGTTAATTATACCGAAAGTTGGTAATCAGATAACGTTGCATCATTATAAAAACGATAGATAGTCTGTTTGTATTAATTGTTTTTATATTAGCCACGGTAGAAACTAAATGTTTTCGGCACCATTGTAATTATGAAATTATTTGATACGCTTATATGAGAGGTTTTTCTATTCGTTTACTTCGACTCGATTTCATACAAAAAAAGTGTGTGTGTACTTATGTACACGCGTTAGAAGTTACACTTCTTTGGCGTAACGAGATAAAAATCTTTTAAAAAATTTTATCTTTCGACTTATTCTACGTTTGTAGAAAAAACGACACTAACAATATAAAAAAAAAGGTATTTAATACATTGAAAGTTTTAATACAAAGAAATACAAACAACAAATACGAAGAAACAAAATGTTGACTATAGGTAATTTCAGAGTTCGTGACGGTGTGCGCACGCATCGTAATAACTTCAGAGTGTCGGTTTTTCGTGACGGTGTGCGTGCGCATTGTAAAAATTTACTCTCATCATTTTTCCCTAACTCGCCAAAAGAAGTATCACTTCAAAAGTCGACGCAGTCATAAGGAGTGCCGACAGACGTTGAAACTCAAAACAATGAAATAAATGTGTTCTCTTTTGAATTTTCATATTAATTATAGTGTGAATGACTTATGTAGGTGGTAGAGCCACGCTGAAACTATTACTGGTTTCAGCATAAATGGGTCGGCTCGCCCGGGGTAGTACCACCCACTCACAGAAAACCGACGTGAAGTAACAGTGCTTGCATTGTTGCGTTTCGTTCGGTCGCCGGACACCCACCTCCCCTCCCCTTCCACTTTCCCCTTCCCTTCCTCCCCCCCTCCCTACACAGGCTGGCAACGCACTTGCGACTCCTCTGGTGTTGCAAGTGTCTATGGACGGTGGTGATCACTTACATCAGGTGACCCACCTGTTCGTTTGCCTCCTATGATATAAAAAAAAAAAATATCTAAATTTCAAAATTTGTTTATTGAAATTATTTGCATTAGTGTGGTTTTCATATCTATTGGCGCTAGGAGCATCATTATATACATTTCTATAAAGCCTATTAATCAATCAAACGTATGACTAGCTGCAAAATGTCAATATTACATTTACACAGGCTCCATATACTACGCGTCATTAGTTTCACGTAAGCCGCTCAAGCGAAATACGGCTGGTTATGCTTACGTAGCATGTCATGGCGCGAAATTATACATTTATCTCCTGCGAAAAATACCGTTAAACGCGCTTAAAACTTCGAAACAATCGTGTAACTTTTAAGAAAATGAGATTAATACACTATGTAGGTGGTAAACAGAATATATATTAATAATGCTAATAATACACAACACATAATTTTTTTTAATGTGTTACAGTCACTACTATCTAAAAGAAAATAATGTGCTATAGATTTCAACAATTCTCTCTCTCTCTTTGTATATATTTAGAGTACATTAAGAATATGTTATCTCATTCTCTCACAGCTTAAAACCTATATATACATTTGTAGGTATCTCTATTACGTTACACATTTTCTTTTCATTAAATCCAATTCATACTGTCCCAGAAGAAGTTTATTTTCATATAAAAATACCTTTTTTTATATTTATTATATTTTTTTTTATTTCTTAATTTTTTTTTTCTTATTATTTAAGCAACGTTCGTATTATTCGTTTTCTTTCCACCCTTTTTCTCCCCCCCCCCTATTACCCCCCCCCCCCCACCTTTCCTTTTTTTTTTATTATATTTATTTTATATTATATAATTTATTAATTTTTTCCCCCCCTTCTTCCCCCGATTTTTTTTTTGGAACGCGAGCCCAAAAAAAAAATACCCCATTTATAAAATTTTTCTTTTTTTCTCCTCTCCTTTTTTCTTTCGTGATTTATATATCCTTACCCTATATATCGCTTTTTATTTGTAAAGGAATTTTTTAAATCGGTTTAGTAGTTCCTGAGATTACCCCCTACAACGTCACAACGTCACAAACTTTACCTCTTTATAATATTAGTATAGATACAAAATTAAATAGCAATTTACAGTATACGTGTACTTAGGCGGCCTTATCGCTTAGAGCGATTTCCTAAAGGCAAACGTTAGGGGGCATTTCTTTTTTAACATATTATAGAACCAAATGTATGTTCACATTCATACCTATTAGAAGTAGAATTAGGCTCGTTATGAACGAACTTCAGAACTTCGTTATCTTTGTTGCTCGCTTCTCGTTAATCCAGGGGGGCCATCTCCTCATTGCATAGGTAAGGCTGACGAGGGGAGGCGACTGGTTGTGTACCCAGATTTCCTCTCTATAATAGGACGAAGCCTGGCAATATCACCTTGCCAGGCTGCCGCAAGGGCGGTTTTTCAGGAAGACAGCAGGTTCGATCCCTGGCCGCCCCACCATGCGGCGGACGGTACACCGTAGGGTTTTAGTCCGTGCGAGTCGGACATAACTCACTCTCTCCCACGTTAATAAAAAAAAACGGTGTTAACCCTTCGCCTGCTTTTCTAAGAATCAGATCTCAAAATAGCGGATAATGTTTTTAAACTTTTAGCCATTTTTTTAATTATAATTTTACATTACATCGTTTGTTTTTTAAGTTTTTTCAAAAATTGTAATGAATATGCTACTTTTTTTAACCTATGCCGGCAACAGTTTGTTGACTAATGCATCATAAGGTTTACAATCGCTTGTGTGGAGCTTAAACCCTTTGAGTTTCGGGCAGTACAGAGGTTTAATAGAAATGACATTAGATTTGATGCCGCGCCGTAACGTATTTGTTTTGACTTTGTATCTCGTCAATATTTATTTCGTTAGCATAAGCGAATGTTAATAACACATAAGCTCATCAGACGATATATCAAACGATCTCATCAATCTATCTTGATAACGAGATAGCCCGCGGTGGTATCACGACCGCGTGAGCTTTCGATGTGGCATTTAAAATAAATATAACTGCTGGGATAGGTATCGGAAGCTAATCCAGTTTACACGTGAGCTCTCGGAGGTAACGATGAGCAAGGTCGGTGGTCTATCGACAGCACTCGACGCCAATATACTGTTAATACCGACCATTCAAATATGATATGTGGTCAGTGTTATGCAAGAAAGGAGAATGAGTTACAAAATATAACAATTCATGCAAAACGTTTGTGTAGTGGCCCATTCTTGAATCCATTACTGTTTTTGGATACCAAAATAAATTCGATTCACCAATATAATCAATAAAATCTATATATAAATGTGAAGATGAAAACTGTTCAGCAGATTTTTCTCCTCTATTTTTGTTTATTAGGTATTTACGAGGTTCGAGCATAAAAAAAATGTAAGAATTTTTTTAAAACTTTCCAAGTTCTAGTGTTTTAGTACAAATCTCATCTGATGTTAAACGACGATATGGTCTAAAATTGTAGACAACCTAGAGGGGATTGACTCTCAAGTGCAACTGCTATAACACACTAACAGGTGCTTAACGACAGATTTTCATCTCAAAGGTGATAGCTAACCAAGCAGACAGAAAAAGTCCTTCCATTATGGCTTCATCACCACGTATTCGTCATGGCTTACGTTGCTTATGTCAATGTTTGTATAAAGCTTATAACAATGTTTAGCATTTAGAAAAAAATAAATCAGATAACAATCTCTATCATGTAAAAAAAATACGTGCGTGTATCAGTGTACACACGTAAGAAGTGAAACTTCTTTATGACATCATTTTTCGAAAAATGATCTATTGTATTTACAACTTTACAGGAAAAAAAACGGAATCTGATCATTGTGAGCGCACCTTTAGAAATAAACATGACGCGTAACGGAAAAATGTACAAAAATTAAGATGGCGCGTACCTAACCGAAAAACGTTACATACGTTTCTATATGCTCTAAAATTCCTCCCTACGTCGATAAAGAAGTTTCACTTCAAAAATACTTCATAGCACTTGTTATTTTCAATACAACCATTGCACGTCCACTTGTTATCAAAAATGGAGATAATTGTAAATGTGAATTGTATAGGAACATCGAATTTTTCCTTTTTTTTTTTTTTTTCCCTTTTTTTTTTTTTTTTTTAAATTTTTTTTTTTTTTTTTTTTAAATTTAAAAATTCAAAATTTGGGGAAAGATAGAAAATTTTCAGCGAAATCAAAGGGGGTCAGGTAAAAAATTTGTCGATTTGACATGGAATGACCCGTATATAATACATTTTCTATTGGTATTAATAAGTCTGTAGTTCTATTTGTACAGTTAATTTGTTTTAAAATATATCTATTATAGACGCGACCAATCAGAAACGTAACATTTTTTTCTGTGTTTTGTATGCCCGTCCGTATTTAACTCAAAATGACCTTACCGATTCTTACGAAATTTTGTACACAGTAAGCTTGTGTTGTTCGTCAATTAA
Organism: Antheraea yamamai; assembly: GCA_036509395.1. Classification (NCBI taxonomy): domain Eukaryota; kingdom Metazoa; phylum Arthropoda; class Insecta; order Lepidoptera; family Saturniidae; genus Antheraea; species Antheraea yamamai. The sequence continues at coordinate 2,817,056 of AP028442.1, forward strand.
TAAGATACTAGAATTGTCGAATATATTTATAGGAATTGTAAAAAAAATGGCCTAAGAGGTACACGTATATACTATAGAATTATGTAGAATAAAAAACATTTTGAAGCTTGACTGCAAGTCATCAGTAAGATTCTGAATCCTGATTATTTAGACACTGATTGCAACGTGGTGTCGCCAGTTATATGTGAACAGTACGATTACTGTATTCATTAAAATATATCATTGTAGATGACGTAATTTAATAACTTCAGTCATTACGTCGATTAAGGCCAAGTAAAAATCTATAAAAATAAAAATTAGTTACCGAATGTATGTAAACCTAAACTTCAGAACAATTTAGCTAATTAATAATTTGTTGTGTTTTTAACTTTTAGGGTTAAAAAATGATGTATGATAGAAAATGTTTAAAAAATCACACAGAAAAGTGATGAATAGGGATTACAAGACTCCATATATCAAAAGTGAGGAAGTTAGTAAAACAAAATACAGAAGGAAGATGTTCAAAAATATTAACATAACGGACGTGAAGTTGTTCAGCTGCTATTTAATTTTAATACACGGTAATATTGTAAAGGGATGATTTATTATCATTTTCTTGGTTAGTACATCCTGGCGAAGCCAAGGCAGGCAACCAGGTAATAATAAAAATGAATATTGATATAGTAAATACAATTCTGAATATGGTTATGGATAAAAAACCAATTGTAATTAAGTAATAAAGAAAAGAAATGCTATATGGGATATGAAAAATATTATGCAATGTGAGAACAAAACCCATGAATACGCGAGGATTTCTCTATTAAAAACAATATTTACACTGTATTGATAGATATAGTAATAAATAAAAAAGCAGTTAAACTCACGAAAGAAGGTCATCGATTCTACAATTGATAAGAAAAAAATCATTGTTCAAAAATATTAAATGTCTTTATTTTTTATTACATAAACCGATCCATCACAATTATGCGAGGTCCATCTCCGTGCATTATATTATGATTATGAAATACTTGAAACACGACTGTGAATACATACTGGCCGTAACAAAGTAGATCAATAGGGTGCAAGCTCTACTATAAATATTGTACTCAATCATTAACGTTATCAGTCAAACGCAAAACGTCAGTTCAAGTAGTTTATTAGAGCATAAAAATATATCATCATGAAATTGGTAAGATTTTATTCGGAGCAGCGGAGTTATATTTTACTACACTAATTAACTCTAACATTGTAATATCTCACTGTAATCATGGTTTAGACATTCATGTATATTTTACTACGAGAGAAGCATACAAAGATATGACAATTCAACGAAATCTTAAATAAAATTTACCTTTTAAAAAATTATACGCCCTTTAAATATTAATGTCGCTTTATTTAAAAAAATTGTAGAACAAAAATTAGTATTATGTTATTTAATCTCATATCAATTAGTGCCATCGACAAAGCAGAATGAACACAGAAAATGTCATCGGTAAAATTTGTGCAAGCTCTCATGGTTAACTCGGTTATAAAGCAAACCATAAAAATGATCCATTAAACTGAATCACGAATTATGCTTGTTAAGAAATTTACCTTGAAGCACTTTATATTTTACCATCAGATGTTTGCTTGTTACTTACACAAAGTAAAAATACTGAATAAATAGAAACGGCTTTAAATTACATTTGAAAAAACGTTGCAAACAGATGTTTTTACAGATCTACTTCGAAATGCTTGGAAGACGATAAGAACAGTGCATAGTTTATTGTACGTTCAGGAAGAATTAAATATTATAGTGGACATTACACTGACATTCTTCAATCAAATATGTTATGATAATAGCAAATTTTTTATTATATTTTTTATCAAAGTTGTATCTCTTTTCTTTGATGCAATAAATTTTGTTACAGTTAATCCTCGTAGCCACCATCGCTTTGGCTCATACAGCCAAATTAGACAAGACGTACCTCCCACCAAACTATCAGTCATCTGGCGGTGCTGATAGTATTCTTCAAACACCCCTTCTAAATCCTGGAAGCCAAAGCTTCCGTACCCAAAATGGTGACTTTTTTAACAGAAATACTAATACATACGCACAAAATGGCAAAGATTCTAGAGGTGACGGATACTACAATTTTGAATCCGTGCGTGCCGAACGTCCTCGTGCAACTTTAGAAAGAAACGCAGCTATCCTACGCCAGGAGAATAATAACGATGGAGAAACTTACTCTTACTCATATGAGACTGAGAACGGTATTTACGCTGAAGAGAATGGTGTTGCAACCAATGGTGTGGAAGCCCAGGGTGGATTCGCTTACACTGATGATGATGGTAAACTAATCTCTATCAGGTAAGATCTCAGTGATAGGAGATTTCACTTGTTTATTTTCTTCTAGTAACTAGAACGTTTAAGATAACATTAAAGCGGCGTTTATTCTATACAGACGTATAATAAGTCCCTGGATAATGGATAATGTTTTCATCTTTTTCATAAATTAAATTTTATGTGAACTAGGATCTTCTTCAAAGTTGGTACTTTTTAATGATACCATCTTCTTCAAATATCCATGAAACGTATTTAAAGAATATAATAAATAAATAAAACATATGAACATAGTCAAAGTCCCTCATATATTATTTTAGAAGGAAAAAAAATTAATTGGTTTCCTTTAGGAAGGAAATTATAATTACAATTCTATTTTAAACATGACATTCGAGATGAAAATGCTTGTTTCGGACTCTGCGATAGTTCGAGCAACACATGCCACCAAAAGTTATTTGTTGAAATCTGTTCTACTTATTACAATACATTCACAATTTTAGGTACACAGCCGGCCAGAACGGTTTTGTTCCTCAAGGCGACCACTTGCCTACACCTCCTCCGATCCCTGAAGAGATCCTCAAAGCTCTTGAACAGAACGCTCGTGATGAAGCCGCTGGAATCTATGATGATGGTATGTGTTGACGATTTTTGATACATTTGAATATTTATATTTAATATATTTACTTTATAGAATGTATTGCGTATTGTTACTTATTATAAACATAATCATATTTCCGAATGACAATGTTGACGTTGCTCCAACAAAGTATCAACTGACATAGGTTCGAAACTCTGCAATAAGCCGAGGCTATTTAGTGAAGGAAAACATCGTGCTGAAACCATAGTAAGGTAGTAGGGCTTACTCAGAGTTAATTTAGCAAGTTCGTTTTTTTTTCGGCAGTTAAACTTACGAGCCAGTCCACTTATACATTTAGCGTATTCACTATCTTAAATCTATATCTTTAACATTAAGCGAGAATGTGGTCAAACGCTAAAACCCAAAAAGTCTAAGAAAGGAATATATCGTTATAACATTACTAGAAAATGCTTCTCAAGTGAAGATATTGCGTAGTGAGACATATTAAAGATTTAACACTAACTTTTGTACAGGATCCTACAATGAAGCTAAATATGACGAGGAAGCGGCAAGAAACATCCCTTACGGGTACGGAAACGCAATCAATTCAGCCGTTGACAATGGTGATTCTATTGTAACCAATTCAGCCGTCTTCCGTGGTACTGGTGCTACAAATGCTCCGAGAAACACTTACCTCACGCCTGTCAACCGTTATATTGCACCTAACGACAACGCTCTGAGGACTCAAGTCACTTTCGGTAGTAAACCCGAGAAATCTTATTTACCTCCTCTTACAAGGCAAAGTGGTCTCATTAGAGGACGCCAGAGTTACAACCCTAGAACTGGATACAGATATTGATTAACAGAAATCGAGTGAAATATTTATTATGGCCATATTCATTGCTACATATACTTTAAGCTTGGATTAAGACAAATCGTATAACGTATAAAATATGTATATTGTTTATAAAATAATTAAATGGATCGAATTGATTAATAATTGTAATTTTATTTTCCCGTGAACTAATCCAATGAATTTTTAGGATTTCATCATATTTTTAAACACGTGTGCACTGTACCCGATATTAAGTCGTCACCTGGTACTATAACTAACCATACAGCTTAAATTCATTGTAAATCATAGCTACAACCCTGTCGTTGGTTGATCGCGGATGTGTTGTAAATCATAAGACATGGTGGTTATGACTAAACCGACGCTAAAATGGATTATTCCTACACAGTCTCTAACAAATTATTCAAGATATATTTATTCTACTGTCGATTATTCGTTATCAGTTGTTATTTCAGTTTCCGAAGAAGCAAGCATTATACAACCACCAATAGGTGTGAAGAACAAAGACTACTTACATTCAATAATCAGGAGTAATCAATATTTCGACACGATCATTTTTGGGTGCACGTCATAACGTCACTTTCATTTCCATTCAATTTTTACTAGCACTTCCATTTTTATAATTAATCATAGTTTTATTAACTGTATAATATTGCGTTGTTCTGGTGTTTTTTTTTTTTTTGTTTTGAAAAAAAAAAAAAAAATCCTCTCCCCTCTTCGCCCCTATCCCCCACCACACCCCCCCCCCCTCCCTGTATACACCCTGACCCCACCGCACCACCCCAAACATCCACTCTGGCGGGTGTTCCACCTGGTGTACGGTGGTCGCGATCCAGTCGGGTACAGACACCCTACCACCCCGCAATAAGTATGTATAAGGTGTATAAGTTATACTAATGTAAAATGACATCAAAGTAGACCATTGAGTAGTTTTTGTTTGAAAGAGTAACAAATGTGTATCCATCCTAAAATCTTTCGTGGTCATAATATTAATAGGATATTGAAAGAAGGAGTCCGGATCCATTAGAAATAAAGATTAAAAACTAAGTATCAACATACTGACTACGAATTCGTGTTAGATTGATATTATCCGTGAGAGGTAGTCGCTGGGAAATACTCTGCTACATTCGATAAATATATATTCTTTATCACTGAAAGGGTAATAAAGGCTATTATAGGGTGGATCAATATGTGAACGACAGTGATGTAACTATCTATGTTTAAAAAATATGTATGATGAAGAAATAAACCAGGTCGAGTTTTTCGTTTCTCAGTCTAAATTGATTAAAATATTTTTGATACTATTTTTATGAAAAAGCTCAGAGATTTGTTCACAATGTAATCTCACGCAGATTGAATACAGGGATCGAGTGTGTTATAAATTGGTCAACATTGTTTTATTCTTACATTTGAAAGAGATAAACAAAAGACAGTCACATACATTTTACACATAAATAGTGGTGAGATCCATTGAACAAAAAGTAACAAGAAATACGAGTTACAATAATGAATCTATACCAGACCTGAACAGTGAAGTGAGTTTCGATGTAGCTCTTATTAGCAGATAGAAAAATTTCCAGACTATTATTTACGCTACCATTATCCCAGTCCATAGGGCTTAAGTAGTATTTATAAAATCTAAAAAAGGTAACATAAGATCCGTAAGAGGGCTGAAAGAGCTAAGTAGTAATGACAAAATAATAATACAAAAACACATTAACTTCTGGTGACGCCGGTGCGATGTCGACGTCACCGGGGGCGCGTGCGGGTGCGGGGTTATCTATGTTCAATTTAAGTGGACTGTATATGCGGGGGTGCTATGTTGATATTCAACTATTGCGATCAGTTACGATTAAGGAGAGAAGGGCAGGATGGAAACCTGGCACATACCTTGCGGCGATACAGTCTCCACTTGGCTAGCCGGCTAGGTGTTCCTCGTTTCTTTCCACCGAGTCTTCTCTTACACAACACTTATAGTTTATAATATATGTCGGCACGTATGTAGCGATGCGCTTATTTTTCACTCGACCATGCAAAAACCCAAAATGTCAGCATGCGGCGCGGCTCGGCACGGACACTGTGCAAGCCACTGGCTAGATGGCGTGACCTGATCGCAATTAATTGGTCGGGCTTCAAAGTGACGCGATTTAATCCATAATGCGGGAATTTTCAAACATACATAAAGCGGCGCAACCAACTTCCGATAAATGTATAGTCAAGTAAAAGTGAGTTCGTATTTATAGTTAATATTATTTTTGCTCTTAAGTTTTTAACTACGTTATTTGACCACATCATGCTTTGAGTCAAGAGATTGCACTTATTAAGAACTATTCCTTCCAGATGATTAGATAAAAATATTTTTTCTTGTCGGTTGTTCTTATTGGTGTACTGAATAGAAAAAATCATATAGTAGAAATAAGTAACAGTAAATAAATAGCAAGCAACGAAAAAAAATGTGGTTGTGAAATTTGTACATATTCAGCCTAACTATATTGCATACTAGTATGAGAGAGGATAAACCTCGTTTTTTTATGATGTTTGTTAGTCTACATGTCTCTCTCTACATGCACTTTCAAAATTCGAATTTTTCGGAAGTTATTTGTAAATTGAACAAATTTGAAGAAATATATCGCATTTCAATGCGATATCTGGCAACCCCACCGGCCGCGGCATCTGCCAGACATCAGTTCGGTTCAACATGTAAGTACTTTGTATAGATGTTGAGTACGGTATCGATCTATCTCCTTCTTTACTAATGGAAATCTCATTTGAAAATTTGTAGTATAATATACTTGTACTCTAAGAATTATATTTTGAAATTCCGGGTTCGAATATTAAATTTCTTTAATTCTATTTTATTTTTACAAAAGGCAATACGTTCCTTTAATAAAACGTTACGTTTAATACTTCATTGCAAATTAATTTAATTCAAAAAACTACTTTTTCCAAAAATCCATATTACAAGTACGTTTATATGCTAACTTTCAAAAGATCAAATAAATATCATAGAAAAAAAATGCGTGTTCATATTTATACCTACTAGAAGAGCACTCAAGCTGAATACGAACGAATTATTGAATTTCACTCTGTTTCGTTGTACGCATTACGTGAAATGCCCCAAGTGTTAAAAAGGTATGATTTTTTTTTTTTTTTTTATATCATAGGAGGCAAACGAACAGGTGGGTCACCTGATGTAAGTGATCACCACCGTCCATAGACACTTGCAACACCAGGGAAGTCGCAAGTGCGTTGCCAGCCTGTGTAGGGAGGGGGGGGGGAGGAAGGGAAGAGGAAAGTGGAAGGGGAGGGGAGGTGGGTCTCCGGCGCTCTCACTGACCGAACGAAACGCAACAATGCAAGCACTGTTACTTCACGTCGGTTTTCTGTGAGAGGGTGGTACTACCCCGGACGAGCCGACCCATTTATGCTGAATCCAGTAATAGTTTCAGCGTGGCTCTACCACCTAAAGTGAGAGGGTGGTACTACCCCGGACGAGCCGACCCAAAAATGGATTTCAAAAATGATATTAGACCCCACGTCGTAGAGTCAATTTTTATTTTTATTTGGTAAATAGTTCTTTAGTTATTAAAAGCGAGGTAAACGATACATGAGTTTAACTGACGCTATATCCAACGATCTCTACATGGGTAATGAGATAGACCGCGTGAAATTTAGATGTACCGTTTAAAATAAATATAATTACATTAATTTCTGGATAGGTGTCGGAAGCTAATCCATTTTTTACATGGGGCGGTAACGATGAGCAAGGTCGGTGGTCTATTGACAGCACTCGATGCTAATATACTGTTAATACCGACCATTAAATTGCGATATGTGGACTGCGTTATGCCATAATGGATAGAACACTAAAAACAAGTTTGAGAAATGAACGCAAAATTTTCTTTGTTGAATCTTGTAGGTCTTTTTGGACAGTTGTGTTTATAAATATGATTTAATGCTATATGAACACAGTACAATCAAAATAATTCGATATAGTTGTGAATCTGAATTATATATAAGACAAACGGGCCCGGGGGACGTTGTCCCGCCCTGATAAAAGACTTTGACAGATTATATACTTACACCTGTCTCATGAATTACTTTATCTACTGGTGAAATCCGCATGGAAGTCCGTTGACTAGTTTTTGTGTTTATCGCGAACAGACAGACAGACGTGACACAGGACTTTGTTTTATGATGTGTACTAATAATGTATATGTAATTTAATTGCAACCCCTTATTAATAAATCTCTAATTTCATTTGGATTATTTTAAAGTAACAATTTAAATTGATGTATACAAGTAATAACGAACATGATGTTAGAAATGTCTGTCTGCCTGTTTCTTTGTTCAGAGTTTATTCAAACGACATGACCGATTCTTATGAAATTCTATATACAGATAGCTTATATCGTTCGTCAATTGATAAATTAGAATGGATAAAAATATTTAAAAAATGGAAAACAAAATCATTTCCCTTATTAATTGAATTTTGACGAATCTTTCTACAAATTAATGAATGATATTTTTAAAATTTTAAAAAGTGGATTGGACATAATGAAACTTTCATTTATTTTTCAACCAATTTTGGTGAGATTTTATACACTGAAAGAGTTACGTATGCTGTTTCAAAATTATTAGAGTATAAGCGTAGTCAAAAATACTGTATTTTAAGTTGACTGGAAATAGATAAATGAATCGAGATAAAAGCTCACTCACCTTATAGTCTTCATCGCCACCATTGTAAATGTTCACAGAATATTAGCTATGGAATGTGTAAAAATTTACCCTATTTTTATATGTCCAGTAAATGGTAGATTATAGTCAATAGTAATTAAGTAATAATCAATGATAAAAAAGTGATAAGAAAGGCTGTATGGTATATATTAAATTGTTAGCTACAAACCCTCGTCTTCGCACGGGTGTGCCAATGAAGACACAAGACGACAATGTAATGAAATTTTATTTTTTAAAGAAATATTGAGCATGTATCGATAGATATAATAATAAATAAGATATAATTCAAATTGACAAAAGAAGGTCTTAGATTGTACAAGTGATAAGAGAAAAAAATCATTTGTTTAAAAATATAAAATACATTCTTTATGTGTAAATAATATTCGTTATTGCATAAAGCGATCCATCACAATTATTCGAGGTCCATCTCCGTGCATTATATTATGATTATGAAATACTTGAAACACGACTGTGGATACATACCGGCCGTAACAAAGTAGATCAATAGGGTGCAAGCTCTACTATAAATATTGTACTCAATCATTAACGTTATCAGTCAAACGCAAACATCAGTTCAAGTAGTTTGTTAGAGCATAAAAACATATCATCATGAGATTGGTAAGTTTTTAATAGGAGCAGCGGAGTTAAATTTTATTACACTAATTAACTCTAACATTGTAATATCTCACTGTAATCATGGATTAGAAATTCATGTATATTTTACTACGAGAGATGCATATAAAGATATGGCAATTCAATGAAAGCTTAAATAAAATTTATATTTAAAAAATAATTGATACGGCCTTTAATTCATATTAATTCTGTTATAAATTTAGAATGAGAATAAAAAATAGTAGAATCCGTGCCGATTGTTAATATCAAACGTACTGTTATGTCTATTACTCTTATATTAATTTTAATTAGTAAAGTAAAACGAATACAGATAGATAAAAATGAATTGGTAGAATTTATGCAAGCTCTCATGTTTACTTATGCCATAAAGCATACCTTAAAGCATGATCCATTAAACTAAATCACGAACTATAGTTTTTAGGAAACACCTTGAAGCACTTTATAATTTACCATCAGATGTGCACTTACATAAAATAATAATACGGAAGAAATTTTAACCTACATTTGAAAAAAAACGTTGCTAACAGATGTTTTTACAGATCTACTTTGAGATACTTGGATGACGATAAGAACAGTGCATAATTTATTGGATGTTAAATCAGAATTCTATGTCATTATAATAATGCATTTTTTATTATATTTTTTGTCAAAGTTGTATCTCTTTTCTTTGTTACAGTTTATACTCGTAGCCACCATAGCTTTGGCCCATGCGGCTAAATTAGACAGGACGTACCTCCCACCACACTATCAGTCATCTGGCGGTGCTGGAAATATTCTTCAAACACCTCGTCTTAATTCTGGGAGTCAAAACTTCCCAACCCAAAATGGTGACCCTTTCAACAGAAATACTAATATATACGCACAAAATGGTAAAGGTTTTGGAGGTGACGGATACTACAATTTTGAATCTGTACGTGCCGAACGTCCTCGTGCAGCTTTAGAAAGAAACGCAGCTATCCTACGCCAGGAGAATAATAACAATGGAGAAACTTACTCTTACTCATATGAGACTGAGAACGGTATTTACGCTGAAGAGAATGGTGTTGCAACCAATGGTGTGGAAGCCCAGGGTGGATTCGCTTACACTGATGATGATGGCAAACTTATCTCTGTCACGTAAGATTTAAGTGATATGATCTTGCACTTGTTTATTTTCTTCTAGTAACTAGAAGATCTAAGGTAACATGCGAGCGACGTTTGTGCTACAAAGACGTATTTTCTTGGTTTATCCGTGATTAAGGGAATTGGACAAATTGTTGTTATATTATACAATGTATATCTATTTATATTAACGTACATTAACGTTCCTAAGCTGTCCTTTTTTTATTGATCAAATATTATAAGAAGTAGGATTCTTTTAAAAAGTACTGAATTACCCAAGGATATCACCATTTTTAGACATCCAGTAAACGCATTTGAGGACTATAATAACGAAATACAAGCCTATAAAACATATAAATATAGCCAAAATCTTTCTGATATTGTTACTAAATAAAAAAGCAAATAGAATCGGTACAGCTTTGGAGAAGGAAATAGGAATAAAAAAATATAATTCTGTCTATTTTACAAATATAACCACCGCGAGATGCAGTTACTTCTCTCGGACTCTATTCATTAGTTTATGCAAAGCGTGGCAGCTAAAGATTCCTGGTAAAGCCCATTCTTCAAATGTCGAGAAGATCGCGTTTCTTCCTAATAATCCAAATAGAAAGAGTTCCTTTATCATAATACAACATTTTTATAATTTTAGGTACACAGCTGGTCAGAACGGTTTTGTTCCCCAAGGTGACCACTTGCCTACACCTCCTCCGATCCCTGAAGAGATCATGAAAGCTCTTGAACAGAACGCTCGTGATGAAGCAGCTGGAATATATGATGACGGTACGTGCTGATAGTGTTTTCTTGAAATTTAATTTGTGGCAACCAATGTTCTACATTATTACTACCTTTGTCGAGTAGGTAATAATATTACAAGTGTCTTGTGATTATATGGTGGTGGTGGCTCGATTATTAGAACTTTCCAAGGAGTTTTTGTAGCATCTCAGAATTAAGCTTCTTGATATCCACTAACATCCACTTCACTTGTACACAATAATCAAACTATTATGAATAAAATGTAAAAGTCTCTACATGATAGATTAAGATTGTGCCAAAAACTCAATATTCACATTAAATATATTCACATTAAATATATTTACATTATAGAGTATATCACATATTGTTAGTTATTACAAACAAAATCCTATTTCTTAGTGAACTTGCTCGGACACCGCGTCAATTGACACAAGTTCGAATTTCTGCAATAAATCGGAGCTTTTCGGTATAGGAAAATATCGTAATAAAACCATAGTAAAGCGATACGGTTTTCCTAACTTCATTTAACAAGTTGGTTTTTACGCGCAACTGAACTTACAAGCCAGCCCCTCTGTTATTTTACCTTGTACCTTACCTTACCTTACCTGTTACCTTATCTTGTACTAAATTGTCATCTAATATCAAATTAGAATGTGGTCAATAGCTAAAACCTACGATGTAAAAAAGGACATAATATTAAAATGCCTAGAAAGTGCCTTCCTTGAAAGACATACCATGTAGGTAGTGGTAGAGCCACGCTAAAGATATTACTGGTTTTAGCATGAATAGGTCGGCTCGTCCGGCGTAGTACCACCCTCTCGCAGAAAACCGACGTGAAGTAACAGTGCTTGCATTGTTGCGTTTCGTTCGGTCAGTGAGAGTGCTGGAGGCCCACCTTCCCTCCCCCTCTCCCCTCTTCTTTCCCTTCCCTCCCACGTTCCCCAAACACAAGCTGGCAACGCACTTGTGACTCCCCTGTTGTTGTGAGTGTCTATGGACGGTGTTGATCACTTCACATCAGGTGACCCATTTGTTCATTTGCCTCCTATTATATAAAAAAAAGAAATGTAGTAATACATTTTAAAGATTAACGACTAACTTTTGTACAGGATCCTACAATGAAGCAGAAGCAGAAGCAGAAGTGGCGAGAAACATCCGTTACGGATATGGAAACGCTGTCCCAATCAATTCAGCCGTTGACAATGGTGCTACGAATAGTCTTAGAAATACCTACCTCACGCCTGTAACTCCTAACAACGCCTTGAGGACTCGAGTCAATTTCGGTAACAAGCCCGAGAAATCTTATTTACCTCCTCTTGCAAGCCAAAGTGGTCTCGTTCGAGGACGTCAAAATTACAACCCAAGAACTGGATACAGATATTGATTGATAAAAGTCGAGAGGAATCATTATGGCCATATTCATCTTGTTACGTATTACTTTAAGTTTGTAATAAGAAAAATCTTATAACGTATAAAGATATGTGTATTTTTGTAAAATAATTAATGTATGAAATAAAATAATTATTGTAATTTTATTTCTCTTATTAATGAATCCATCCACGTAACTTAAGGACGGCTGCGCCGATTTTGCTCATTCTTTTTTTGTTGTGTTTGTAAATTGTCAGGAGTAATTGACAAAAAAATATTTGAGAAATCTTACGGAAAAATAAAAGAAAAGGTGTTAAAATATCATCATATAAAAAAATGAGAGGCTTAGACAGAAGACAGTGGAAATATATAAAAAAATGTTATTCATTTCTCATTTAATATCGTACCGTGAAAAATTAATCTTGTTCTTCATTACTACAATACAACACCCTTGTGAAGCCGGAGCGGGCAGCAAAACTAGGTAGTTTACATTAAATACGACGCCTTATCAACTTTTTATCAAAAACCGCATACGGTCGTTCGTTTTGATTATCATACCACGGTGATTATGTTTATAATGTGACGTTTTTATGTATTTTTAATAAAGTCCAAACAAAAGCTCTATTCATTCACCGTAAGTAAGTCACTAAAATTCCATTGAAATTTCGAATGGTTTTGCAAAAGTCTTACTCGCAGAATAAGTTATAACATATGGTAGATCGCTATAATATAATAGTATAATTTTAGTATAGAGTAAAGGAGATGGATATAGCAATATCAGTTTACTTTTGTGTATAATAAATATTATTAAAAAAAAAAGAATTATCATGAAAAACCAATAAAGCACTAAAAAGGGAAAAATAATCAATTTATTAAATTAACCAAATTACACAAAGAAATCACACTGAAGATCAGTGTCAATAAGACGCAGGTGATGTCCCTGGACATACACGGTCACGAGACACTGAACATAAAACTTGGTGAGGATGTTTTGAAGCAGTTGGATAAATTTCGCTATCTGGGGAACACTGTAACATCTAAGTGTGACCTTGGGTCCTTGATGCTGAGATTAATAGCAGGGTGGATGCCGCAGCTGCGGCATTTGGTAAGCTATGTTCCAAGGTCTTCTGCTCGCATGACCTTAAGTTGGCCACTAAAATATCGGTTTACATGGCAGTTGTGCTGCCAAACCTCCTATACTCCTCTGAGACGTGGTGTATATACCGCCGTTACATTCGCACTCTGGATCGCTTCCACATTAAATGCCTGCGTACCATCATGAAGATCAGATGGTCCGATAAAGTGCGAAATACTGAAGTTTTGCGACGAGCCAATGTTGGTGGCATTGAAGCCTATTTAATTCGTCGACAGCTTCGGTGGTGCGGTCATGTATCGCGTATGGCAGAGGAAAGAGTGGCGAAGCGCATCTTCTATTCTGAACTGGAGGAGGGCAAGCGGAACCATTGTGGTCCCCTCCTCCGGTACAAGGATGTCCAAAAGCGGCACATGAAGAAATGCAATATAGAGCCCTCTTGTTGGGAACGTTTGGCAGCACAACGGCCAGAATGGCGCAGAATGGTGAACAGCCAAGTACGCGAGTTCGAGGCTCAGCGGAAAGCTGACCTTGATACCAAACGCGACTAGTTAAAGGCTCGCCCTCCTGCTGCCATAACATATCATTACGAGAACGGCGTACTCACGTGCCCTCAATGTGCACGAAGTTTCGCCGCGAAGATAGGCTACATAAGCTATCTTCGAGCGCACCAGCGCCATTTCTAAGTTTAGGGGTCAAAGTGGTCGCCATGGCCGAAACCGGTCGAAGCAATCATCATCACACAAAGAAATATCGATATTTGCGCTACCTATTAATATATTTGAAGTCGATGCCAACGTAAATACATATCATTTACGTGAAAGTTTAGATCCACTCTCGCATGCCGCGATGTATGCTTGTATAGTACAGATATTTTTTAACCTGCGACATCTAGCTATTTAGCTGAATATGAACAAATTTCAGAACCCTATCATTTTTCGGTGGCCGTTTCACGGGACATGCCCCAACAATCAAAACCCCTGATGTAAGTCCCCATTAAAACAAGTCATATGTACCCAAACATTAAATAGCTGCTGTAAGCTGCTGAAGAGATCCATTCCATTATCTCATGTCTGTCTAAATCAGGACGGAGATATATTTTATTTTAATTGGAATGTTATGCTAAGTTTTTATTAAAATTACCTTTTGGGAAGTTAACTTAATATAATCATAATAATATAAGCTCTGTCCCTCCCTTTGTTTCCCCCGTTACGGTTAGAATATTTTTTTCAAATTTGAAGGACACCATTATCAAAAATCAGTAAATCATTTTTTTTTATATTATAGAAGGCAAACAAACTGGTGGGTCAGCTGATGTAAAGCGATCATCAGCGTCCATAGACACTAGCGACACCTGGGGAGTCTCAAGTGCGTTGCCAGCCTGTGTTTGGGGGGGGGATATAAAAAGTGGGGAGGAGCAGGAAGGTTAGAGGGGAGGTGGGCCTCCGGCGCTCTCACTGACTGAACGAAACGCAACAATGCAAGCGCTGTTAATTCACGTGGGTGGTAGTACCCCGGGCGAGCCGACCCATTCATGCTGAAACCAGTAATAGCTTCAGCGAGGCTCTACCACCTACAATATGATTGTAATCGGTTTAAAGTAGACAAGAAGTAGGTGAAAATCAAATAAACGAAATTTCACGCCTTAGTAGTCGAATGTTGTGTGCAAATTTAAATGGGACTACCCCTGAGTATAACCAATTGAAATAAAAAACAATCATTAAAATCCATTCATAATTGACGAAGATATCGTTTAACATACATACAGCCGAACATAGTAACCTCCTCGTTTTTCGGAGTCAGTTAAAAAATAGAGTTGAAAATTATGTCGTTAATAATTTACCACACACTGCCGAGGAATAGTCGTCTATTACATTACTAATTTTTGTAATAATTAACATGCCTAAAGATTAAGAACAAATCCGTGATCAACCAGCTACAGGATTGTAATTTTAATTTATGACTAAACATAAATCACTATCTATAATAAACTAATGAATCTATTTAGCGGTGTAGTTTTAGTTGGTAATGGGATCATAACTAATTAAAATTCAGATTCTGTTGCAAACTATGCTTAATTTCCTTAAATTTAAATAGGGTACACAACAACTATTTTAGATTATTTCATATCTCAGTGTTGTATGTAATAAGCCCCGTAGAATAATTTAAAGAACGTACGTAATAATATGTTTCAAATTAATTTGTGAGTTGTGACATAACATTTATTCGTTCTTCTTTATATTTTTTTTTTTTTTTTTTTTTTTTTATTGTAGCTCGGCAAAGTGATTGTACTGTGCCTGATGGTAAGCACAGCACAATCCAAAAACAATGGCGACAGCCGAAAGACATACTATCTATCGCCGGTCGCCGCTGTCATGCCGGCCTGAAAGCGACCCAGTCAGTGACAGCCCCCCCCCCCCGTTTTACCTTTTAATTTTCAACTTTGTTAAATAATTCTTTTTGGTCTATTTATGTATGTAACATTACATTTTGTTAGTCGGGCTATCTCCTGAAGTTCGTTGGAGGTTATCTGATTGTCTCACGCGGCTTCAGGGTAGGGCTACACGTCCTGGTGATGGAAATATATGCGCAAGCAATTCGTATGGCACGGGTACACGTAAGTGAAGAAAACTGGCGAAAAGTGGTCACACGATCCAGGATTTCTTCCCAGCATAGAAAAAAAATCATACTTGATGAGCACTCGTTTTGTAATTTAGTTTTCTCCTCATATACTGTGACCTTCATGGTTTTAGTCTGATGGTTTCGGAAGAGATCCTTCGTCAACACCGACAAAGTAACCATAAAAAACCCAATGATGTCAAAATAAAGTAGTCAAGTCGTCTATTATTTAGCATGAGAAATCTAAAACATTTCCTTTCTTAGAGTCCCGCAATCAATTTTATCATAGCCCATCTTTAACGTAATGTCAATCTATATCAGCCCACTTTATCAGTGACACAATGCATTATGACATCGGATGTTACAATATGGGCAGATAAGATCCCAATTATAACGTTTCATCATACTGATATTAAGCTTTGTTCAGTTTTCAACTGCTGCCAATCAGTGATGTGGCTAGGTGATCCATTGTTCCGTAACTCGTATTACAATGGACTTCAAAAATGATTTCGTTTTTATGGAAACACTAGCAGTCATCCGCTACGTCACTTACGTTTGCATGTTTATACATTACTAGTTTTAAGCTCGCGTTGAAGTAGATTTGGCCAATCTCTCGGAAAATGTCCGTTTTTTCTAGATGTGCCTATACCTAAGAGCGTAACTGGATGAGCGTCACAAATAAACAAATTCACTTTCTTATTCGTGATGTTTCTATATTACTAGCTGATTCCCTGTTCCTCTGCGGCGTCTATTATCTAAATTGTTTTATTATATCTCAAAGGCAACGTTTTCGACGAAAGCTCCCAGGTGACTTGATTTTTCCGAGACTTTTAACATATTTTAATCAACTTACCTTGACAAATTATGTACCTAAACCTTCGCCGTAAATCACTCTATTTATTATTGAAAACTGTAATAAAATCCATTGAGTAGTTTTTGTGTTTATCGCGAATAGACAGACAGACAGGCGCGGAGTAGGACTTTATTTTATAATATGTAGTAATTTCTAACAGTTTTTATGCAGCACACGCCGAAACAGCTCTCAGATGGGTATATTTCTTTCACTTACTTCATACTTATGTCTTGGACAATCTATTATTATTAGGATTTAAACAATATCTTTATCATAGTCCATGAGTTATTCTGATGCGTAAGCTATATTACTGCAAATTTCCATTAAAAGACGTAAACTAAGTTTTTCGTGAATGAATAACGAACACTCAACTGTCCTTACAATCTCTGGAAAAAATTTTTATACTTTTTTTTAATTATACTTTTGATGTTTTAACGCTTGACCATAGTCTTATCTGATGTTAAATGTCATTGTGGTCTAAAATGGTAAACACGCTAAACCTAGAGAGGGTTGGCTCTCAAGTGCAGCTGCCGGAACACACCAACAGCTGCTTGGTGATAGTTTTCCAACTTGTGTATGGCAGCTAGTCAGGCGAACGTAAAAAAACTTTATCGCCATGCATTGTTTTACTTCACCGAAAGCCTCGTCTCAGTTGCTAATATTCGAACCTACGTCAATCGATGCGGCTTTCGAACATCCTCTTGCGGCCTGAAACACAGGATTACCTAGTTTAGTTGGCAGCGGTCATATGTAGAATCCATCAATTTTTAATCTACTTTTTGATTAGTTTGCGGTCCATAATTCTAGTTTGATAAATTGTATAATAATATTTTTTTGTAAGTTTATGATTTATAGTCAACCTCTTCATTATTGTCCTTTTAGAATATTGTATATTACTTGTAATAAGTTGTAATTACTTTTAAAATAATATAACAGCATCGTATTGTATTGTATCGCATACTTTTAAATGTAAATATGTAATGTTTATTGGCAATAAATATTATTATTATCCTGTCAACTAAGCCAACATCGCTCCAATGGTAATATTGAATTAGTGCAATTGAATTATTTCAATAAAGTTTTGTCTCTTTAAAAAATTAAGTTATATAAAATGAAACATTACTTATTATTGTAACAAGCAGTTACGTAAAAATATAATTTAATATATCTTTATGAAGCGGGAAACGTTGTTGAGTTAATGAGCGAGCTCCGAAGCTATGTCCCAGGTTGCCTAATTCTGCCAATTTAGATCAAATCTAGATAGACAAATAAAGACACAACAGATTGACAAACTTATATTAAAGATTTGAATACAGTTCATAATTATTACGCAAATGGTAAAAAACATAATGTCGTATTAAAAGCGTAAACTTTAGAACTAGTAAATATAATTGATCAACGATTGTTAACTCGTTTATGCTTTAATAGATGGTGCTGTACAATATCTCGGTACAGCTGTATCGCGATGTTAAGAGGGACTGAGGGAGGGGGCTGATTTTACTCGCGTCCGCAGAAAGTGTACCTCTAATTCTCCTGCACGTGCTCCCGGGTAGTACTTAAGAGTAAAAAGTTTTTGGCCTCTGCATTGTTCCATATAAATTGAACCTCGCAGTGACAAATTGAGTAATCAATCAATCGATGATAATAAAAGTTGAACACGATATTTAGCCATATGATAAAATAAAAAAAGGGACGCCTCATTAATGAATCTGCAGGTGCTTGTTTACATATTTGGATTTCTATAACCCATACACTAAGGAGTTTTTGTACCAATTTGATATTTAGATTGCCATGAAAATCGAGTCAAAAAGATATCGAAATATAAACAAAATTCTAGCGATGATTCTATAAGCCTTGTCATTGCCCTAACAAACATTAACAATATGTTCACTAAATATTCTGTAGCATTATTATGGTATACGTGATCACCATTGTGGTTCCTGAGACTAAAAGGGTATAATCCAGTTTAAAGAAATTTGCAGCGTTGAATACTATTGGTCTAGATGTAACTAAATTTCGAAACTCTTGAAATTCTGCTCTGGCATCAAAAGCTGAAACAAAAAAGGAATAATTTATGTTAGTATACGATTTAATGGACATTAAATCCTGGTGATGAAATTTGAATATCAATTTATAACAAAGATATAACAAGTTTGTTATTAAATTACCTATTTACATTCCGTTAAGAGAGGGATGAGAGAAGAAGACGTGTGCTTGAGATGCAAATATTAAACCCAATTAAAATAACTTTTAACTTGTAAATCAGGAACAAGTTTAAACATCTATAATATCCTCAACTCATCTTAAAACAAAATAAGGATCCGATAGTTAAGAATATGTTACCTAATATAATTTCGTTTCATTTTTATATAAAACTAGCGGGTACGGCAGACGTTGTCCCGTCCTGATTATGAAAAAATCCTTGACAAATTATATATTAAAACGTTCCTCATCAATCACTCTATCCACCGGCGAAAACCGCATGACAATCCGTTCGGTAGTTTTTGAGTTTATCGCGAACAGACAGACAGACAGATACAGTAGGGAACTTTGTTTTATACTGTGTAATGAAGTATCGCTTGAGTAATCTTTAATCTGGTTTCAAACTTTTTGGTTAGTATTTCAAGGTTGGAAATTACGCACGATTCAAAAGCGGTGATGACTTATTTTATACCGTGTTCGGACACCGCGTCGATGGCCATAAGTTTGAAAGCAACTAAGTTTAAGCTTTCGGTGAAGGATAACATCGTAATCAAACCATAGCAAGGTGGTAGAGCTTTTTCTAAGTTCGTCTGGCTAACTACTACCCTAAAGTCGAAAATCTATCGCCAAGCATCTGTTGCTGTGTTCTAGGAGTTGAGAGCGAACTCCTTCTAGATTTAGCATGTTTACCATTTTATACCACAACGTCAAATAACAAAACAAGTTATTTAGTATTAATCGAATTAAATCGTTTCCTCACTGTGAGCTACGTGTAACTGTAATATTCCTCTTTTATGGCAGCCGGTTATATCCAATTATTTAAACATTAAATACTGTGTAAAAAGGCTCTGCATTAAATATTTGCATATAAAATAAATTATAACATATAAATGCTTTATTATAAATAAAATAAACTTAAAAAATAATTATACAGTTCGCTCGAATGGTGCCGCAGGCGTTGTTAATACTTACATATATTTTTATTTTGCAATATAAGATCTATTAATCGTATCAAACTTTCCACATATCTATAACATTTTTCGCAGCGATACAGAAGCGTGAATAGCACACCTAAGTAATTTATCAGAGCAATCACACTTGTAATTGCAGGTAAGTACCATTGACATGGAATTTCCTCTGGGCGCTGAAATATGTAAATCATATTATATTAGCAAAAACATGAAGCTATGATGGCTGAGTTGGTAGCGTGTTCAGACACCGCGTCGTTGGACGTAGGTTCAAATGCTAGCTACTGAGTCCGAGCTTTCTTTGAATAAAAATGGCGGTAGAGCTTTTTCTAAATCCATCTGGGTAGCTACCATCCTCAAGACAATCTGTCGTAAAGCACTTGTTGGTGTGTTCCGGCAACTGCGCTTGAGAGCGAGTCGCCTCTTGCTTTGGCGTGTTTCCATCTTAGACCACGCCGTCTTTCAGTTTGCGGGCAAAGATAAAGTATAAAAAAAATATCCTTTAACATTATAAATATCATGATTCTTGATGTGTTTGTCAATAACAAACCTTATTGTTTTCTATTGTGAGCACGTATATGCCTGGCAACGCCAATTTTGTTTTAAATTTGCTTTTTAAAGCCGCATACTATAATTGAGAGTCAGTTTTACATTATAGATGCATAAAGGCTTTAGACAGGTTTTAATTGTAAGAAGTTTCATATGTGGATCTTGTAGCAGCATTTCTGTAAGATCAATATCAGCTTAATGAACAGAGCTGTGCCAGTTTCGTCTCTTCCCAAGATTCGCATGAGACGTTGCATGCGGTCATATGATATGGTACTTTAAGACATCCTTCTAACGAAATAGCTGATACCCGTATACACTTTCCTTCCTTCAGGTGTAAGTAGATACTAGATATATACGAACAAGATCTCTGTACCATCTCAGTTGACCATTTACAAGTAAAGAGCCTAAACCATACAGCTCTGTTATTTTCAATACTTCTAAATTTGAAACTAAGTTTTGCTATTTTATACGAAGTATTAATCTTAGGTAAGTCATATAGAAATAATCAAGTCACTTTATATCACCCTTATACAGACACCAAATCATAGTCCCATAGAGTATGATGGGTAAAATTATTAAAGCTATGAATATTTTGTATTTCATTCAACTTTGTTTGTATAATATGCTTTCTCTTATATTTTATACTTTTTCGAAGTTCTTAATACTTTTTAATACTTAATAGGTTTTAATACTTAATAGGTAAATAACTTTTTAATACTTAATAGGTTTTAGCAATTGACCACGATCTCATTTCATGTTAAATGACGATGAATACCGAGACGGTAAATACGTTAAGGCTAGAGGAACTGACTTTCAAGTTCAGATGTAGGAACACACCCATAGATGCTTAGCGATGTATTTCAACTTGAGAGTAGTAGCTAGCCAGATGAGCTTACAAAAAGCTTTACATTTTATGGTTACATGACGATGTTTTCCTGCACCGAAAGCTCCGCATTACTAAACCATTATTGCTTTAAAATTGCAAATCGTAAATTGCACTTTACATGATAGTCAATTTTAGGGACCAGGTACATTAAGAATTGTTGAGACATAGACTAATTTTAATCCGGCGATTCGCAATCTATAAAAACAACACGTTGAAATGAAGAAAATTGCAAGATGTGCAAAATACTAAAACGCAATAAGCACATTTGAATCGTGAATTGATTTTTACTGGTCAAGCGATTGCTCCTCTCTGTGATAACACACACTTTAAAATGTATAAATTATGTTTACATAAGACCATAAAAATTGCTAAGTCATCATTATTAGGAAAGATTTATGGGCATTAACGTTACACATACACGTCAGAATGAGGTCAGCGACACACCCAAGTTGGTAATTGTAGGAATTAATCTATTATGGTTCACGGAACTTAGAGTGATGAGTAAATATAATAGGTCGGATTTAGGTAATGTGGTTACACTAAAATCTTACAAAAGTATCTTTGTGCAAACTCTAAGTAGTTGGAACTATCACAAAATAGTTATAAGAAGTCGCAAAACAATCGCTGACGTAAAATAGCTGGTGTATTTATTGCTACTAGACTTTTAGCTGCAAAACTGATGTTTAATATATTCACCAAGTTAAGAAGAAAAAGATAGGATTTGCGACAAGATTAACTATTGTTACATTTCATATGAGAATTCAGTTTTATAAATCTAGACTAATATTATAAAGAGGAAAAGTTTGTGAGATTCTGAGGTTTTTTTTTTCGAACTGACTACGCTATTGACCTGTCAAGGTCTTAACAGCTTCCCCGGACTACAAATTTCTGAGGTTGTAATCTGGTAATCTAAGGAACTACTAAGCCGATTTTGAAAATTATTTTACCAATAGAATGTCACGTTATTTGTGAGTGTCATAGGCTATATATTAACCCGAAAAATAAAAAACCTTTTTGTGGTAGTCGGATTTGCAAAGTAAGTTGGTGAAAAAACAGTCGAACGAAAACGTTTCTTACGAACGCTACCTTAACGATGAGATATATATGATTGAATTCTAGAGAAAAGTTGTGGAGCTTGATAATTGTAATATATGTAAGTGAACTATGGGTCATCCGAAAGCTAGAAAGAGAAATAGAAAGAAGAATGACTGCAATAGTAACATTATAAGGCATAACTGCAATCATAGTCTAACTGTAATAACGAGTCCTTTTGAATGTTGTCTTAATGAGTATAAATGATTTTCTTACGATGCAGGTTACTTTTGATGTACCCAGGAGTGTAATATTATATTTTACGTATCACAGGTACATGCAAATGTTGTCCGACAAGTATAAAGCCACCAGTGGTGATACCACCGCGATGGTTTCGCCATAATGGTAATAAACACGTTACGTCACGTTTTCTCTTTATTAGTTTGCCGTGTTTTGGGATCAGCGATGAGAGTATATCCAGGTTACAGGGCGAAGAAGTAATGACGACTACTTACAGAGAGTAAACCGTTTTATTGAACTATAGACATAGATGAAAATACATTTAGTACATACCAAAACTCCAGTCAATATTCTGATCACTAAATTTATTAAATTTATCATATTATATAAGGTATTCCAGCAATAGAACAGAACCTGTGAACAAGAACATTTAGCGATTATTGATAAAAACAATACCATTTTAGAATAATAAAACCGACTTCAAAGAAATCTACCCTAAAAATTCACCAACATGCCTTCGACATGAGTGAACAATTAGGTACCTCGTCCTGGATAACCATAAATCTATCTTGATTACTATACATTATCTAACTAATTTTGATATATTCTTGAAACCCAAGGTCCAGTGCTATTGAAATTACAATAGGACCCTTTTGTAAATATTCACTTTAAAAAAAAAACACGATTTTTTCAACTCGGCCTGTAAGTGCCAAAATTCTAAGGTAACAAATTTGAAGTCGGTTTAATAAAATGAAATTAATTCTCTTACCCGGACTCCATAAGCGTTGTTTAGATAAATTATCTGTTCTAACAAAAGCAAGTAACAAGTCGTGAAGGAAGAAATATCAATACAATCATTATTATGCAGAGTTCTTAAATCACTCAAGCGTTTATTAATTTTTATCTCCGTTATACTAACTATAAAATCAGTGCTTCTCAATACACCCGCAGCGTTAAGGCTGGGTTTGGAGTTAGAATAATAAATCAGTAAGAAAGCTTTGATCAATTTCAATCTGAACTCCACTAAAACGATTTGAGACATAAAGTCAATAGTGGTTAGCAAATTAAGAAAAGCATAAATGTAATCTGCGCTGTAGATAGCGGAGAAGAACCAACAATCACAAGACCAGGATATATAATCAAATATTGATGTAATAATACAGAAGATGATAAATAAATGGGATTTTTTGGTAATAATTTTCCTTGTCAGAGATACGTATGTAACTCCTAAGATCCTGTCGATGTTGTTGTAAATTTTAAAGTAATTCAAACAGCTCTGTGTATTTCTATAAATGCAGTACACGCTTACGATGTATTCAAAATAACCGTAAATATAAAAGAATTGTAAGGAATCTGTAAACGTTGTTCTATCTCCGCCACGAATCACGCTTAAACTTTCGATTTTAAATATTAGTAAAATTATATTGAGAATTCCGAATAAAATTATCCATGATAAAGCTTTGAACGAAGAAAAGCTTGAAGTCAAAATATTCTTTTCACGTTTAACTGAACACAAGGCGAATATATTTAAGCACCAATTAATCGTTTTCAACGCTGAATAAGCGTCATTTGATTTATTCATGTAGAACGTTTCGAGTGACATATCTACTCGGGTGGCCTTTAACATGACCAATAATCGAATGACATATCCATAAAGTTATCAAGTAATTGTTTGATTAATTATTAAAGCGCAGAACTAGTGAATTGACCAAGTGTTTCTTTACTTTGTCAGAATTCCTTTAGATTTGTAAGTAGCCAAATATTTTGTAGGGAAAAGATCATCAACACAAGTGGTTGATCTAAATACATTTATATTTATGTTTCGTATCTTAACATTGGGTTTTCTAAACATGACAAGCTGAGTATATACCTACATTTATTTTAAAGGTAAAAATCTCTTGGTTCGACTTTTTCAGGAATTCATAATTGTTACAATGCATGTATTGTAACTAATGCAATGATGCTAAAGTTACCTAATCTCGGCTTGGGCTGTTGCCTTATTTTTATAAGTGTCTGAATGACATTTTACTCCTCGAGCATACCAAGGGTTGCAGGCGCTCCAAGATTATGGACGGTGTTTATCCACATTCTAAGAACGTATACGTAAAACAAGAGATTTTTTATCGAGAATTACACACAAGCATTGAGCCTGTTGGACTCACTTTATTTCACTTTACTCTTTGGTACATTCACAGAATAATTGGAGGGGTTAGAGTTGAAACGGTTTGTATAGGGGTCTACCTTTACGGGTGAATGTTAGTGGGGTAAATGTGTCCCAGGTCCACCTTTTGGTGGCCAATCCCATGCGGTGTTATAAGTTAATGGTCGTGGGTTACACTTGCCCACTGTGTTCGTCGCGTGTTGACAGAGCGGCCTATGCTTTCCATGATGGCAACCCGGTTACAAGGCGTTGCAGTGTGTAGCTGTAAAGCTACACTGCGTCTTGTGTGCCGATGCCGTAAGGCTGGCAGTGCATCAATTGGGGCAACTAACTGTAAGCCCCCTCCTAGCAAACGCAGGCAACCACTATCAGTGCAAGCGTAGACGCTATGTGGACGTTGGGGAGGTGATTCATTTGCCTCCTACATTTGTCTTTGCTGGACCAAGGAGAAATGAGTCGAGGGGCTTGTCTCTCCGGTCCATTGGTTCTGCTGTCTGGGACACAGTCGGGGTGTACCGGACCGCCTCTCTATAGCGCAGGTTAGGCCCGGCATGAGGCTGGGCCAGCTACGGGAGTGACATGAGGAATGCCAGCGCCATCCCTCATCCTTTGTTGATTTACAAAGAGGTAAATATACAGACAAACGTTTTATTTCTACATAGAGATTGATACCTCTACGTATCTATAGCGTAATCTTTTTATGTATGTAAATTCAAGCGTATTAATTTACATTATATTAATTATTTGATTCGTTCGCACGCAACACGCGACCAATTACTGTTCTAATATGTATGATCTGGGAATTGAAGTATTGTACAAAATTATAATACTGTAATTTGTTAAGATATTATGTTTATAATATCGATTTAGAAGAGTGGGGTTGATGCCCTTTATAATGGTTTTAGGTCAAAGGTAGTATGCATCAGGTATAATATTCAATATATCAGTAATCTTTTTCTTCTTCTACCTAGCGTTATCCCGGCTTACTTTCGTTTCCTACTTAGTTTCCTCCACTTTGCTCGGTCTTCAGCATCCCTTTGCGTGAGGTGGTTCTCTTTTATGTCCGCCTTCACTACGTCCGGTCAGCATTTTTGGGCCTGCCTCGAGACCTTGGACCTTGTACTATGATGTTGAAACATTTATTTCCGACGTAGTCTGGAGGCCAGCGACTTATGTGGATGTACCATCGGAAAATATATCAGCCATGATTTTCATTATTTTCATAATCTTTTGTTTTGTTATCAGGGTACGTGATGCTAAATGTAGTACAATCAAAAGCAACCCTAACTGGTTTAACAAAACTCTGAGAACAAATGGAAATATTTGTAGCGGTTTTAAATTATATTGAAAAATAAGCTACAGTTTCGAAATCAAGTTACTATGTCACGAATGTAATGAATTGATTGCAGTTAAATTTGATACTTGATAAGTACGGGTACTGACTTTTTACTCTGAATTTACCGAACACAATTTACGAAAAAGCACACAGTATCTATTAATTTTATAAATTAATTTATACAATGATGAAAAAATCTTTCTGTTCGAATGATTAATTTTTATACTATGAATAATTATAATGATTACTTAAACAACCTGTTAATAGAACTTTAAAACTCTTTTGTATGGTAGCGTCACACTGAAGCTATAACTGGTTTCAGCATGAATAGGTCAGCTCGCCTGGGGTACTACCACCCGACCCACAGAAACACCCACGTGAAGTAATAGTGCTTGCATTGTTGCGTTTCGTCCAGTCAGTGAGAGTGCAGTATGTTTTTTCTTACTGACTAAACGCTATTAGCCTGATGGGCCTTCACAGCTTCATAGGAGTAACTTAACATAGTGTACCTAATTCCTTATTTCAGAAGTCACATTACAGCTTGTGTACACAGGTTGTAATATTATTTTAGGAATTCTACAGTTCTACGTATTTAATTACTAAATTAATTCTATTATACTGTTAAAAGTTATTCATATATTATACTAGCGGGCCCGGCGGACGTTGTCGCACCCTGATAATAAGAAAAACATACTATCCGACCGCAGAGCAACATACCGTGTTCGATTATGAATCTAAAGCAGTATCGAATCCAATGGAATAAACGAAAAAATTCATCAAAATCTGTCCAACCGTCTAGGAGTTCAGCCATATACACACAGACAGAAGAATTATATATAGTATGATGAGGAATGTGCATGAAATGTTTAATGTTATCGTAATTAAAGTTGATAGTTATTAATACTGTATCCGTATAAATTGCTTTCGAATTGTACGTCTCCTTTTTTTAGAACATATGATGAGTATAGTGGGCTATCCTTAAAATACAGATATATGTCCTCACCTACTTCTTGATCTATAAAAGGGGAATATCCCAACATACATCGTTTTGTTATATCTCAAAAGGATTATTAGGCAGCGTTTTCGATGAAAACTCCAGGACAGCTTGACTTTTACCGACATTTTCAACAATTATCGTTGTATTTTAACCCATTTACAGAAAACCTGGACAAATTATATACCAAAACCTTCGTCATTAAATGTTCGCATGAAAACAGCGTGAAAATCCGCAAAGTAGTTTTTGAGTTTATCGCGAACAGTCAGACAGACAGACGTGGCGGAGGACTTTGTTTTATAATATGTAATGATGAATACCTATTAATCCTAATTGTTAGATTCAAATTCAGATAATGCATATGATTAGAGACAAATAATATATATGCAACATGCTGCAACGATGACGCTGATAAGTTTATAAATGACGTCCAAAAAGTTGTATTGTAATATCAACATAATTACATGATTTTTTTTGAATACTCAGTTCTAATTTAGTGAGAATGTGGTGTCGATATTATTAGAAAATGAATGCTTGGTTTGGAAAAGGCAAAAAATCAATTCGATGTCATTTTTATATCAAGCTAACAGCGTGTGGACACAAATGAGAAAGAAAGCTGAGAATAACGTTTGTGCTATTTATGTATAAAATTATTCACCTTTCTTGCTAGGTTAACTGATAACCGCGACTTCGTCTGCATTGTTTGTTATCTTAACATATTTTTTGGGTAGAAGCAAATGCATAAAAAATCGAAATCTACTTTGTTTACAATCTTTTTCGTCATTTATAGTGCTTATAGTAAATACTTTATATTAAATATTAAATAAAGACTACTGGATATATTTCGATCGAGACAAAACATAGTTTGTCTTGATACTTTTCTCTACATAAGGACTAAGGATTGTCTAAAAAATTAAACTAAATAAATTTGATCGCAATATATCTAATAGTTTGTGCGTGATGCTCGAATAATAGAGAATTTATCAGAGTCTAGATTACTTACAGATTACGATTTCTCATAGGAGCTAAGCATTAATGATAAAATAACAATCAAACAAATAAAAGAAAATCCACAATAAATTCCTACAAAATTAAAAAAAATACCCATTTTAAGAGAACGAAACCGCGTGCTTCAAACTATTGATAAATGGATTCCTAAAAGTAGAATAACGTGATACAAATTAATGTACGTACTTAAATACGCAATCAGGTTTTTGTTTACGTGCGTTTACTTTAGTGAGGTATTAAAAAAACAATGCGTGTGTTGAAGTACTCAGTTCAAATCCGGTAGAAGACCTTTAGCTCGGGTCGAAAGTCAAGGTGGCAGTTGATTTTTAGAAGCTTAGAAGGATGTTATAGATTGTTTTGTAATTTTCTCTTCATTTAAATATGCTTTTGTTACAACGTTTCCTTCTAGTAGTATCTTAAGTGGTTTTGTGATAAGCTTCTTTGAAGTGAAACTTTTTGGCACGGTGTGAAATCTACGACACGACAAAGAGATAGCTATAAATGTATATAGCTTTTAAGCTGTGAGGGAATGAGATAGTATATTCTTAACGTATTCGGATAAAGGGAGAGAAAGAGAAAAGCGTTAAGATTTATAGCACATTATTTTTTGTTGTATCGTAGTGACTATCGCGCACTGTATAAACTTATTATGTGTTGTGTATTATTATTATTGTTAATATATGCCAAAATATTACAAAATAATGCCAAAAACTAATTTTTAAAACTTAACGATACTAAAAGGTATTAGAAGTAAAATTGTCGGAATAAAACTGTAAGGTGATAGCTAGCCAGGGTTTAGAAAAGGCATCTTTTTTATGTTCAACAGGTACGCGCTTGTCCACAATCTCACCGGATGGTAAGTGACGATGAGGCCGATGATGTATCGTGCTTACCCACCATGTGCCTGTACCAGATGCCTGTTCACTCTACTCTTGAAGACTCCCAAGTTATAAGATGACGGGAAGACAAACGCCGGGAGTGAATTCCACTCCTTAGCCGCACGTATAATGAATGTGGAAGCAAATCGCTTCGTACGAATTACGGGAATATCAACCACGTAAGGGTGGAAGCCCTCACGGCGTCTGGACGGTGGAATTATATTATGTAATTCCTCTGCACACTCTCATCACTGCATCACCGTATCATAGCTGCACCATAACTGACCGTGATAATAAATCGCTCGAAGCTATTTTAATTTGCTTTAGTAGGGGTTTAGGTAGCGAAAATCTATCTGTCAGAGCTTGCTGACTGAAATAAAAAATGCAATTGCCAATGGATTTTCTACTTTATTAGTTTTAACGTTTGAGAACAATCTCGTATGATGTTAAATGATGATATGGACTAAAATTGTAAACACGCTAAACCTACAGTGTACTGACTCTCTAGTGCAGCTGTGGAAACATACCAACAAGCTTTGGTAACAATCTTTCATCTTGGGCTGAGAAAAACCCGTACCACCATGCAATGCATATTCTCCTTCACCGAAAGCTCCGCTTCTTTACGAGGATTCGAACTTACGTCTAGGAGTACGACGTATCTGAACATGTTAACCAATGAGCCATCATCACTTGACAGTTGTAAATATCTCGGTGATCGCTGCTTTAGGATTGCACAGCTCTTATCATTAGATACAGGGCCGTCATTTTGTCGTGATGCAATATAAAATCGATGTTATTGAGAGCCCCTAATTGTTTTCGCGGTAGAGCCATTAGGTTCAGTCAAAACAACGAATGTCAAGGTTGTCACGGTGTCGATTTCATTGAAACACTGCTGTAGGCAAAATTTTATTATTAAAAGAGATGTGGACTTAATAATAATAGCATGTACGGGCACCGCGTCGAATACAGATAATGAGATTATGGTGACGGAAAACATTATGATGAAACTATAGTTTTGTGGTAGGGCTTTTTATAATCACGTTTGGTTAATGCTCATCTTTAAGTTAAAAATCTATCGCCTACAGCAGTGTGTGTTCCAACAGTAGCAATTGAGAGCCACTTCTATTCTAGGCTAAGCTTAGTTACAATAACTTGGAACACAATATCTTCTGGAGAAATATTTGTCTAATGGTAAGATATGTAAATAAAATGTCCACTACACGTAATAAATCTTAACTATGGCCACAAACTAAGGAATGCCTGTCTCATGGAAACCTAACACTTGATTACTGATTGACTTAAGTGATGTACATGTACGGACACCGCGTCGAATCCGGATAGTGAGATTATGGTGACAGAAAACATCGTGATTCGACCATATCATTCTGGTAGGGTTTTTCTTTAACCCGCTTGACTAGTAACCTCTCTCAAGTTGGAAATCTATCGCCTAGCAGTGTGTTCCGGCAGTAGCATTTGGGAGTTCTTTTCCACGGTTACCTTAATTACCAAAGGCCAAGTGGTTACTATCTTGGGTCACATCTTCACTTAACTTCATGTGAATTTTGATCTAATGGTCTGTAAATAATTTAAATAAAATCTCCACGATATGTAACCACAAAAACATTGTACAACAAAATTTTGTTAAAAATTCAACCGCCATCTATAGCCTTCATGTATATTGGTTTAAAGTCAAATTCGTGGACTAGACTAGAATGCAATAGAAAAAAAGGTAAAGCCAAGTCGAGTCCCGTGCCGGCTCTTGTCGCTTACTGGAATGTATTCCAAACAGGTAGTAGTACTAAGGTTTAAAAATACTTTCTTAGGAGCTTGAGTTGACTTTTCGATTTTGTTTTCGAACTCTCATTATTTGTACAGTATTTTTATCCAATCTTTTTGCAATATTATTAAACTGTCATTATAATAATACAGCTGCGAGTTCGTGTTTGCGTATAATATAATCAAGATTTTAATACATAACAAAATTTAAATATTATAGAAATTTAAGCTTGGCATTTATTTACCCTTCAATTTCGATGGTATACATATAGTATAATACATATTTATAGCTAAATTTGTATTCAGAGCGGTCAAAAAATTCAGCGAGGATCGTAGTTGAAACGTTTTTAGTACCTAAATCTATAAGGTTGAGCGTTGAAACTATATGTATAATAAAACACCTCCTAAATCACAAATCGAGATAATATTAGTGTGTTCAGTGCACTATGAAAAGAGTTACCACCGTTACCTTGGACTGATCCTTTCATCTGATTTGATGTGAATCGTCTCATTATGTATTTGGATCGTATTGCGTAACCATGTACGGTGGTTTGAAGTTTATGACTGTACTAACAGTGCCCCGCGGTTTCACTCGCATTTATTTCTTCTTACTCTGCAATCGGTTCAACTATTTCGGTCCTAGGTTCAAATCCTTACGAATTATACGGAGCTTTTGATGTTTACCACATTATTATAAAATATCATCATTACATATTATAAAAACAAAGTCCTTTGCCACGTCTCTCTGTCGGTCTGTCTTTTAGCTATAAACTCAAAAACTATTGAATTAATTTTCTTGCGGTTTTCACCAGTAGATAGAGTGATTCACGAGGAAGGTTTAGGTATATAATTTATCTAGGTTTCTTTTTATTAACAGAGCGGGACAACATCGGCCGGGCCAGCTAATAATTTATCTATTCCAAAGTATGTGTTACACAGAGAGGAGTAATCGTTTGACAAGTAAAAATCAACTCACGAATGCACTTATTGCGTTTTGGTATAACCTATTGTGCGTCAAATTTATGCATTTCAACGTTATAGATTGCGAACTGTCGGATTAAAATTAGATGTCTCAACAATTGTTAATATATTTGGAACATAAATTGATTTACTATCATGTAAAGTGCGATTTTAAAGCGATGTTGATGTGGTAATCGTGTTCGTCCACCGTGTCGATCGACGTAGTTTCTTTGCTATAAGCCGGTGTTTTCGATGAAGAAAAACATCTTGATGGAACCATAGTTTGGTGGTAGGGTTTTTTTCTAAACCCGCGTATCTACCTTCAAGTGAGAATCTTTCGCCAACCGCTTAGGAGTATGTTTCGGCAGCTGGACTTCAGAACCTGCTACTGTAGGTTTAGCATGTTTACCATTTTGGACCACAAAATTCTATCACTGTCATTTCGATGTTTGGAAGCCATTGACTGTGTTACTGTGTATTATAAATGCCAATTTATATTGGCATTTTGTTTATATGATTACTTCGTATTACTTTACAATTATTTTGGTAAGTAGGTATATCAGTCTCGTGTAGCCTCGAGCGGAATTGTGTAAGTGCGAATAGATTTCAATTATTCCTCACTATGATATAAGAATACAAGTACAGTATATAATTGGTCAGGTTTTACTTTTAAATTGCTCGTCTATTGAATGGGCTTAGTCGTTTTTGGAACTATGTTATGTTTAAAAAAAAATTCACATAAAGCAAATTAGGAATCAAAATATGAAACATACTATGTATACCGTATTATTTCTACCGCTTTTTAATAAAAAATGTTTAGAGATACCGATATCTATGCCTAGAATATTTTATTTTATCGGCGATAGGAACGACAGTGCAATTCAAAACGGACGGCTGCCTTTATGATATCTACAATCTAATACTAGTTGCTGCCGTTATGTTGTTCTCAAAGCCTCTCAGAAGCTTTGTCACGTGTGTATGGTAGCAATTCTTTCGGAAAACCTATATATCATTTCTTTTAATTATTGAACATACTCTGAACGGAACGCGATGCGTCCAAGCATGCTCCTATTGCGGATGTTACATATAGTGTCTGGTAGACCAGTTTATAGTATCCAGTGTCGTATCCTCTGCTATTTGTAAGAATAATGGCTTACAATAAAATCAGCGTATTTCTAAGAAAATTCGTCGTTTGTCGATAAATAACAGCATTCAGCTTTATTAGAGAATCGACAATCTATTGATTAATCTTTTCACTGTTACGTCTGTATGTCTGTTATGTCTGTATGAATGTTTATTGATAACAGTAAATGATGTTTCAATCACTGTCTGCAGTTAGACAATAGTCTGGGCGAGTGTTTACGCAATAATAATTCTATCTATAGTAGGAGCTATATTACGTCGTGCACGGTGAGGTATGCCGGATCATTCTCGCCTGCGGTTGTATGCATGCATTTGGACTGTGTAGACGAGATATTTTCTTTACATTTTTTAAATCTTCTATACATCTATACATATAATAAGAATGTAAATCTAACGTTACTGTACTTTGTAAATTTCTATTAAAAAATATTTGTGAAAAAAAAAGTGTCTTGGAATAACTCATAAAATACATTTCAATCATTTTTACAAATGTCTGTCTGTCTGTTTGTTTGGATACGTATCACTGCTAAAGTACTTCACGATAAAATCTCACCTCAATATGATAAAGCATATCCTTGAGTAACATTTAGTCTTGGTTTCATTAAAATCGGTTCACTCTATCAAAAGTGATTGTAAATTTAATAACGACGCGACTTAAGTACGAGAGAAAAGTAGATAAGTAAATGGACTAAATACATTCAGATGATTCTATTAGTCATTTCTTTTACATTAGGTTCCACGCGGACGGAGTCGTGCCCACAGCTAGTTTATAATAAACTAGTGAGTCCCGCGATTTCATCTACATCGTTTATTATCTCAATTGTTATATCTCAAAGGGATTACCCAGCGTTTTCGACGAAAGCTCCCAGGCGGCTTGACTTTTTTCGACACTTCCAATATTTATCTTTATATATGAACTAATGTATAAAAAAATCTTGTCAAATCATATACCTAAACCTTCCTCGTGAATTACTCTATTTATTAATATATGAATTTTTGAGTTTATCGTGAACAGATAGACAGACGCGGAGGAGGGCTTATTTTATAATAAAATATGTAGTGATTACTAGCCCCACTCTGCTTCGTGCAACTGTGCTAACTACAAAAATTAGAGCCTTCCTTTCTTTTACAGTACGAACATGTACTTAAATTAAATATCAACCGAAAAACTAAACGTCAATCTGTCAATATTTTTGGAAATATTCTATCTTACTCATTGACCCGCTTTACATACGGAATTTTTGAACTCAATTTTTTTTTAATACGGTTATTCAAACATTTTCCTTTATACAAACCTCCAGCTCATTTTCCAGGACTCGAACCTACGTCTATCGACGTGATGTTCGAACACGCATACCACTGAACTGGATATAAAGGAAAACACTTATGACATTTAATTGTCCACAATTCGATTCATATATATAGGTATTTTTAAATGTGTGTAGGTGTTTTTGTAGTATATAATTATAGGCTTGTCAATGTACCATTAAAATACAATAAAGACGAACGGAATTTATTTATTTATGAACAAATATCATGAACAACATCATTTGATAATGATGATGGTGATTCATCATTTATCATTAATAATCAATATAACAATATATTTGTAAATATACTACTAATAACAATTTTGTAATTAAGTTTCATTGTATTCATATTTATAGACAACCACGGTATGCTCCAACAATAAATGAAATTTCAATAAAACTAAATATTTAAGGATTTTACAGATTTCAATATTTAACATAAGTTATATGAAAACTAACAAACTTTAATACACTAAAAGTCTATTTTATGAATAGACTGTGTTTTACAGCTCTGTGAATTTATCTGGTCTTAATAATTCCTCTGCACTGGAATGTATTTAAGAGTGACATTGTCTTAGTGCTAGAACGTGGAGTCAAATAAATGCGAAAAGGAAGATATAGAGAGGCGGTACATAAATATAATAAATTATAATAAATAATTTTTATCTTTGTCGCACCGTGAAGACGTAAACTGGTGTCTTGTGCAGCTCGCTCACTATTCTTTTGGATTCTTTAAAGTACGACTTGACAAGATGATACAATGTTCGACTATTGTCGATGGTGTTTCTCACTCGCTCCTTATTCTATTAAATCTTTTAAGAGAAGTGTGGAGAAATATACAGCAAGACAACGCAATGGCCAATAATTGGGGATGGCATCTGTCATCAGCAGTAGTTGTTATTTTCGGACTATATCCCATTTCTATCACACGCTATATGATTCTTTTTACCACTTTAAAGCGTCGTCGGTAAAGTCCATCAGGTTGCTTGGAAGCCATTGTACTTTTCAATAAAATAACAATAATGCGATGTAACGACCCATCGATATAAAAATTTTAATTCGACGCATCATCCGTGACTCGTACGCTAACTTTGCATTGAATTCTGCACGGCATGCCTGAAATGATATTGCACCTTGTCTCATACTTTTCTCATTTGGAAACTCTTTCATTGTTCATTTACATTTTAGAGGCGGTTCCAGTATTACGTGCAGAATCTTCGTAATTTATCATGCTTACTTTTATCGAATTTTTAAAACTGTTCTGGTTAACTAAACAAACATTGCTGACGTAATCACGTCACAGACCCCCCATCCCCTATGTCAGTGGTTGGTAAACCGCACGTGGCTCTATCACTCCTTAGTTGCAGCTCTTCCGCAAAGTATTTAATATAGACAGGGAATATTATGTATTAACGTGCCTTGTTAAAGATGAGACCAGAAACAGAGACAAATCTACAGAAAAGAGGTACATTTACAGAAAGCGATAACAGCACGGCTAGTCGCTCGCAAAAATACCTACTGAGCAGAAACAAGCTGAAGCTAGTTTTCATCCTAATTATTCACATAAAAATGTATAAATAAAGAAAAGCATAAGTTTAAATAAATGGCTCTTTGAATAAACTTCAATTTTGTATTGTTTGGCTCTTTTGGATGATCGACCACTGCCGTAGGTCATCAAAAATAAGCAAAACAAGGACCCTTGCTTACGTAACACTGGGGTGACCCCTAACCTAGAATTCCTAACTGTATAACTTAGTAGTTTTATTTTTAAACGTAGAAGTTTTATAAGATTCAGAATTTAGTCGCAAGTGTCCATACGAATTTGGACACCAATAATTTTCTATAGATATCTAATCTATAGATAGGAATTGTATTCTGCTGCAATATGCGAGGAATCACGTTATCAAATATATGATTACAGATGTTACTGTGATGATCGAGTTGCATAGGACTGATCCAAAGTAAGTCTATTGCAATATGCTCGGTTAGAGACATGATTTACTATAATAGAAAGATATTCTAACGCTAAATGATGTTAAAATCTAGTTATAATCGTACCATGAAAATTAACGGTTGAAGGCGATTACTATACACTTCAGAATCATTTTCCTCCTATTTGATATCACATTCTTTTATTTTTTGGTTAGTAACTATTGACGAGCTTTTGTGTCGTATATAAAAAAAATTTGGAAATAGTTCACGTCTTTCCTTATCGTTGACGAGTCTTTACTTATGTCTACAATATTTATATACTCTTTTTTAAATCTCTAACATAGTGTAATTAAAAAATGAATTATAGCGTAATTTCGATTACTGGGCCAATAGTAGGCATATAAAAATATGTTAGATAATCGCAGTCAAGCACCTAGATCTATGTCTGCGACATCTATAATTAAGACCACTGTTTCAAACTAAGCTTAAAGTAACTTCTATCCACCTTTTACATTGGACCTAAATTACTTTTTACTAAACATTTACAAAAGGAGCATTCTATATTATATTTCACAATATAAGTAACCTATAAATTATATATTTTTAATTCATTAATTAGGAGAAATGTTACATTTAAATAAGGATACTATCACATCGTAACTAATTTTAAAAATACGCGTTCATTTGAAAATCATATCTAATGTAGCAGTTTCGTGAAATGCATATAATACGTGTAGCTTCGTAAATTATGAATTGTATATAGGCATTACTGGGTTATGTTATATATATGCAAACAACTATATTAATTTGAAATTGTAGTGTAAGCTCGTCTGTGTGTTTGAAATTTCGTCCATATGTTTGTGTATACAGCAGTTCTTGTCTGAAAATCAGCGCTGCAACGCTTACACTTGCAAACCTGCAACCTTATGCTGAGACAAAGCCTTTATTGAATCCATGCAACACTTATCTCCTTTGAAATATTTTATGTATATACTTATAGAAATGTGTTGTATGTCTTATATACTAAACCGATTATCATGCAATTCTGCATAAACATTGTCAGGGATAAATCAATATTTTTTTAAATATATCATTGGACGCAAACGAACAGGCGGGCCACCTGGTGTTAAGTGATCACCGCCGTCCATAGACACTAGCAACACCAGGGGACTCACAAGTACGTTGCCAGCCTGTGTTTGTGGAGCGGGGGACGGGAAGCGGGAAAGGGGAGGTGAGCCTCCGGGGCTCTCACTGACCGAACGAAACGCAACAGTGCAAGCACTGTTACTTCACATTGGTTTTCTGTGAGAGGGTGTTAGTACCCCGGGTGAGCCGACCCATTCATGCTGAAATAAGTAATGGCTTCATCGTGGCTCTACCACCTATATAGATCAGATCTATATTAATATCAAGTTGCACGCAAAAGCAAGTGAAATATAAAAATACTCCTTTCACATAAAGGAGGTATGAATGCTATAACATTACGTTCACAATTCAAAAGTAAAACAAAAGACGATTTTTTCTTCACATTCTATTTTATTCCATCATTCTATTGTCGCTCGTCTAATTGTAAATACGTAAATACATTAAACAATTCCATTACAAGTTTTCTACAATTATTTCAATCAAAGTCCGTCTCCTGTAATAATTTTAACAATTAGTGATACAAAAACAAGTCTTCAAGATGTTACAAACATCCTAGCTCGATACATCTACCGATACATTGTAAATCGATTAATTTAACAGATTTACATAGGACATGACCATTTATTGGTAATGATGGACGTCTGCGGATCTAGTACGGCATTGTCCAGTGCCATGTTGGGTAGATTTAATGTGTCAACTAGAAGCATCGGGGGCACAAGACGACCGCGAAGCGGTCGCTTGCTCGACTTTTTTATGACTTAATTAGCTTTTATCTATATCAATATCAATTATCAAGTCACGAACAGATAGCTACAAAGCGTTAATTACTATAACTTCATATGGAAAACTTGGTTAATGATATTCTTATGTGATATACGCGGCTACTATGGTCGGATTCATTGAAGATTTTTATTAAATTAAGAAGGATTTTTTATGTATATTCAAATTATTATGGGTATTTCTTCTTATGCAAACAAAATGATAGAGGTCTATTGAATATATAGATGCATCTACGTATGCACCGGAGAGAGGAACACGGGTAACATTGTTTATAAAGAAATTTAGTAAAAACAGTATGTTTTTTATATTCATTTATTAAATGTTTTTCCGATAATAAACCAAACGGGGGGAGTCGCGGGTAATAGCTTGTATTGAATACATTTATTATAGACTAGCTGACCCGTGCAACTTTGTCTGCACCAAATCGGTTATTACCGGTTTCAATTGTATTTTTAAACGCAAATAATCTTAAAAAACCTAAAACCCTATTGCAGCGTTATCCAGCACTTCCAATCTTGAATCCAAACTATCCAGGGACTCACTCAAACATATACCCAGTTGGTTGTGAGAAATCTTTTAAAATAAGCCTAGAATCTGTTCGCAGCATTACCTAAACTAGTGTCATCAAAGTGAAGATCAAAACTAACTTACATATATTGCCGATAAATGTCTTCCCAGTACCCCTTGTAACTTCATCACGTAACATACTGTAAAAGTTGAACTTTATCTACATTAAATTTCCATTTTGTTTTAGTTGTTTGTTTTATAAGAATTTGTAAAGTATACGTGAAATCTGCATTCAATTTTAATTTGGTCACATTTATTTTACTTTTGACATACAAACCACCTTTTTTACTGAGATACTGAACTTGGGATAATATACCTTTCTAACAGTGAAAGAATTTTTGAAATTGGACCAGTAGTAGGCACCAAGCATTCCTCGAAAACAAAACTTTACCACTCATCATAATATTAGTATAAATACAACATAGTAACTGCAAACAGTAGTCCGGTGAAGCTGTTAAGACCTTGCTAGGTCAATAGCGTGGTCAGTTCGAGAAAAAAAAACATAACTGCATACACCTCAACTGATTTATTTTAATCTTAGATTCACAAACCTGAACCCAACTACTTCAAGACTCAACAACATTTAGAAAACTAATTTTATCAAATATCGAAACAACACACGTACTGATAGAACTCTAGTTGAGATTCATCTTCTACAATGCAATGTAACTATTATCTAGGTTTATGTTTTAGGAAAAAATCTTGTCACCTTTGTTTAGCAAACATTTTTTATACAATAAAATAAATGTAACAACATATACGTGACAGTTTCGTGTACCCATATTTTTTTCATATGAGGTTTATAATTACGCATAGAAATGTCATATAGCCGTAGCTCAGTTATAACGTACTGGACATTATATGGTCTGCCGGAGCCGACGGTTCGAATCCCGGCGATCCTTTTTTTTGGTTTTTTTTTTAAAGTAGCTTAGAGAAATATAGCTTATCTTTTTAGCTAATCTGTCTGCTATATATAGCACAATGACAATTTACCAAAATCCGTCAAAAATTTCATTAACTACAAATTTTTGACTTTCGTCCGTTATCCTGGAGATTCCCTTGCGTTTTATGAGATAAAAAGTATTCTAGATGTAACCTTGTAATATTAGTTATCACTGTGTCAAATTTCGTCAAAATTGGTTCAGTACTTTCAGAGTGGTACGTGTTCAAAGGGACAGACAAACAGGCAGATCCTGGAGAATCCCTTGCGTTTTATGAGATAAAAAGTATCCTAGATGTAATCTCGTAATATTAGTTATCACTGTGCCAAGTTTCGTCAAAATCGTTTCAGTACTTTCAGAGTGATGCGTGTTCACAGGGACAGACAGACAGACAGACAAAAATTGTAAAAAGATTATTTTTCGCTTCTATATCGATAACAAAGTCTACCCCGATAAAAAATTTCAAAAAATATTTAATGTACAGATTTGACCTTGCTACAGTTTTATTATAGTATAGACTAGCGGGCCCGGTAGACGTTGTCCCGCTCCGATTATAAAAAAATCCTAAATAAATTATATACCAAAACGTTCCTCGTGAATCACTTTATTCACTGGTGAAAACCGCATAAAGATCCGTTCAGTAGTTTTTGAGTTTATCGCTTCGTCTGCGTTGTTTATTGTCTCGATTGTTTTGTTATATTTGAAAGGGGTTAGGCAGCGTTTTCGACGATAGCTCCCAAGCGGCTTGACTTTTTCCGACAATTTCAACAATTAGCGTTATATTTTAACCAATTTACAGAATATCTTGACAAGTCATATACCTAAACCTTTCTCATGAATCACTCTATCTATTAATGACTGCATGAAAATCCATTCAATATTTTTTCAGTTTATTGCGAACGGACAGATAGACGCGACGTGAGATTTTGTATTATAATATGTATAAAACCGTACGCAACTTCGTATGCTACAAAATATTAAAACGAATAAGTTTATTTCATTTAGACATAATTTAGTTTTCTATGTCTTCTGTCAATGAAGTAATTTATTTGTTTAAAATTTAATATACACCGTTATCTATACATACAACTGAACATTTTAGATTGTGTAGTAGTAGGGCCTTAAGACTAACTAGCTGATACCCGCGACCTCGTCTACATTTTTTTATTTTTTATTTTTGGCAACCAAATTTCTAGACTACTAATGACACTGTCGAGTAGATAATAATATTATAAGTTACTTGTGATAATTTCAATGTTCCAACATATTGGTGGCCCCTTGTTAGAACTGTCCAGTGAGTTTTTGTGGCATCTCAGAACTCTTGTTCCGTAGTATTATTTCCCATCCGCTTCATTATGCACAATAACCGGATTATATTACGTAAAATGCCACCAATATTACAAAATATAGAGCCAAATAACACAAGATTATGAACAGAATATAAAAACCATTACATGCCTGGCCAAGATCCCGCATAAAAATTCTTGTCTACGTTGTTTATCATTTTAATACTATGTGTAGAGGAAAAACATAAAACCTCTTACTAAATTTATTTATAAACAATCTGCTGTATTTCTCCTCTCCTACGCATGCGTATCGCAATGCTTTTCTGAACGCGTAGTGCATATAAAAATCATAATTTCCTAAATCTTTAATAATTCTGTAGTAAATGAAAATATCGTATTTTGACGTTATAACGTCTTATAAATCTATGAACGCCGGCTGCATGCACGAAAAAGCATGACTCATTGTCACGTTCCCCTGAGCCGAGCGTGCGAGAGCGCGGAACAAACGATAGTGAGGCGCGATCGGCCTAAGTGTTCGGCTTGTGACGCATCTATCTCTTTTCCACTCTATCAGCCGATGCGTTCGAGTCGTTATCACGTAACATTATTGTCCGTAAAGCGACTTTACAGACAACCGATTTTTTTTTTTGTAGAATAAGTGTCTAAGAAATAAAGCTTAAAGAAATTAATCGAAATCTGTCCAGTTTTTGCGTGATGCATGTACAACGAAAGATCGTTATATATATAGCAATCTCTTCCAGGCATGAAATGAATTTTAATAGGTGGTAGCCACGCTGAAGCTACTACTGGTTTTAGCATGAATGGGTCGGCTCGCCTCGGGGTAGTACCACCCTCTCGAAAAATTTTGGCTTTTTGGTTTTCTGCGTCGTTTACGGGTGGTTTTTTGTGGTGTTTTGTTATAATATATTTTGACCTGGCTTGCTTACGGATTCCGAACTAGTTTTTGTACCTGACTTTGCTTGATTCTTGGATTTTTGGTGGATTTCTTATATTTTTGACTTGGCTTCGTTATTTTGGACTTGTTTTCTTGCCTTCTGATATACTTGGCGTGTTGTACGGACCCGGTCCTTTGCCTCGTGGTTTACTGGCGACCCTGGGGTCTCCGGTAGACCATGAGTGCTAAAAAAATCAGCAGCAAACGGGCGAGTGTGTCGGTTGAATCCGACACAGAGGTGGAGGAGCGTGCTGTTGCTCCAAAAGTAAATAAGTTCCAGAGGGGAACTGCACGGCGGATTAGCCGTAACGTCGGCGGGGGTCGCGGCATCCTGGGCGAGGCCGACGGGTCGTTTGACCGGGCCTTGGCCGGGAGTCTGAGCGGGGCGGAATCTGAGGCCTCTGCCACGGGCTCGGTAGTTGCCTCGGCTGTCGGCTCCAAGACCAACTCGAAGGCGGGGTCGGCGGCGAGCTCGGACGCTGAGGCGATTCCCCTCGACGTCGACGAAATGGACGTCTTCACGCTGAAGACGCTGGCGGGAGCTCAGGTCTCAGCAATCTATGAGGCCGTCAAGAAGTCGGGCCGTCTTCAGGGCCCTTACATCAAGACGTTGAAGGGCGCGGCTAAGACCCTTCGGGAGGTGGTCGAGGCGCTCGCTGATCGCACGGAGACGGCGGAGGTTAGAAAGCTCCAAAGGGAGACGAAGAACCTCCGCCGCCAGGTCGAGGATCTCAAGGTGGAGATCCAGGCCTGGAAGCAGGAGGCGAGCGCCAAGAGGCAGATGCCTCCGCCTCCAGCACCTCCCATGGCGCCGACGGAGCATCCCACACAACAGTGGGAGGAGGTGCTCGCTGGGGCCGTTTCGCGCCTCGAGCGGTCTCTCCAGGTGTCGTTCGGCAATATGCTGAACGCGCGCCTGGAGAGCCTGGAGGGTCGCCTCCCACCGGAGGTGCCCGTCCGCCCTCCCTTGGCGGCAGATAGGAGGAAAGGTGGAGCGGGGGCTCCACCCGCAAGACCGGCGGTGCCCCAGAGGCCGGCACCGGTGCCCCAGGCCCCGATCGCCCCTCTGGGGTTGAATTGGGCCGAGCTACCGGCTCCTGCGGCAATGGCTCCCGGCTCCAGCTGGGCCGTCGTTGCCAGGAAAAAGAAGGCCGCCAAGGCCCCCGTGGCGTCCAAAGCCCCGACGGCCCCAGTGGCCCCCCCAAAACCGGCGGGGCAGAAGCTTCCTTCCGTCCCCCAATCGGCTGCGGTTATTGTAACGTTGCAGGGCGCCGCAGCCGACAGGGGGATAGGATACAGGGAGATCCTAACGAAGGCGCGGGAAGCCGTAGCCCTGCCGGACATGGGCGTAGGAGAAGTCCGGGGGCGGCAGACGGCCACGGGAGCCCGAAAAATTGAGCTCCCGGGGCAGTCCAAAGAGAAGGCCGCCGAACTGGCCCAAGAATTAAAAGTGGCGCTGGCTGACGTCGCCACGGTCGTTGTGCCGACCAAGAGGGCGGACATCCGAATCGTCGGGCTGGACGATTCGGTGTCCCCCCTCGAGATTGAGACGGTCGTGGCGGCGAAGGCCGGCTGCAAGGCGGCCGACCTCAAGGTGGGCGAGATCAAGAAAAATTGGGGGGGCCTAGGCGCGGTCCATATTTCGCTCCCCGCGGCGGCGGCCAGGGAGCTTGTCGAGGCCGGCAAGCTCATGATCGGATGGAGCGTCGTCCGCGTCCACCTGTTGGACGAGAAGCCCATGCGGTGTTTTAAATGCATGGGCTTGGGGCACACCCGCCCCATGTGCCCCTCCTCGTCCAACAGGGGGGACGGGTGTTACCGGTGCGGCGCGGCGGGCCACAAAACGGCCCAATGCAAGGCAGAGGTGGCCCGCTGCGCCGTATGCGCGGACGCGGGGAGGCCCTCGGGGCATGTGATGGGGAGCCGCACTTGCAGGCCCCCCACCACCAAGGGTAGGGACCTCCCCACAGTGGGAGCAATCCCGAAGGCGGTGGCCGCCAGGCGGGAGGAAGTTGACATGGACCAATAATGGATCGGTCCATATACAACTTCCTCCAGGCGAACCTCAACCACTCCGCCGCTGCACAGGACTTACTGGTGCAGTCAGTGGCGGAGTGGGGTATCGGGCTTGCGATCGCCACGGAGCCTTACTTCGTTCCATACCAGCCGCAGTGGGCTGGGGATCGGAGCGGCTCCGTGGCGATC
The DNA here is from genome assembly GCA_036509395.1 of Antheraea yamamai. Taxonomy (NCBI): domain Eukaryota; kingdom Metazoa; phylum Arthropoda; class Insecta; order Lepidoptera; family Saturniidae; genus Antheraea; species Antheraea yamamai. The sequence goes on from AP028442.1 coordinate 2,861,200, forward strand.
GTGGCGAGACGAGGTTCGTCCCTGGCGGTCAGGGAAAGTGGGGCCGGGTTCGTGACGGCCGTCTGGGGAGAGTACGCCATTGTGGGGGCGTACTTCTCCCCCAACAAGCCCCTGAGGGAGTTCGAGGCGTATCTCGGCTCCCTGCAGGGGGCTGTCAGACGGCTGTCGCCGCTCCCCGTGGTCCTCATGGGGGACTTAAATGCTAAGTCGAGGACCTGGGGAGCGGCAGTCACGGACCTGAGGGGCATGGCCGTTGAGGAGTGGGCAGCCGAGCTGGGGCTGTCCCTCCTCAACCAGGGGAGCGTCCCCACGTGCGTGCGGTGGAACGGGTCGTCAGTGGTGGACGTCTCGTTCGCCACCCCGTCCATCGCACGCCGTGTCCGGGGGTGGAGAGTGCTGGAGGAGGTGGAGACCTTATCGGACCACCGATACATCAGGTTCGAGGTCTCCAACTCCCAAGCCGGAAGTGGCACCCGCCCCCGGAGGGGCGCGAAGTTCCCCTGTTGGGCGATGAGCCGCCTCAACCGTGAATTAGCGGAAGAGGCGGCCATCGTCCAGGCCTGGGCCATGCCCCCCCCCACAGGGGCCGATGTCGACGCGTCCGCAGCCCGCCTCCGTGCAGCCCTCACGGAGGTTTGCGACGCGTCGATGCCGCGGAGCGTACACCGCCCAGACAAACGGGCGGTGTACTGGTGGTCGCCGGAGATCGCCGCTCTCCGAGCGGCCTGCTCCGCGGCCCGGCGGCTGTTCGGGCGCAGCCGCCGGCGCCGGCATAGGGACCCGGAGGCGGAGGCCCGGCTGTATGGCAGCTACAGGGAGTGCAGGAAGACCCTGCAGGCTGCCATCAGCCGGGCGAAACAAGCAGCATGGGAGGAGCTTCTCCAGACGCTGGAGGGGGATCCTTGGGGGCGCCCGTACAGGATTGTACGAATGAAGTTGCAATCCTGGGCGCCCCCGGCGACGGAGACCCTCCGGCCGGAGGTGGTAGCGAGGGTCGTGGGAGAGCTGTTCCCCGACCCTCCGATGCTACCGGCTCCTCCCATGCCTCCGCCTCGGGAGGCAGTCGAGGAGGTGCTCGACGGTCCTCCCCCTCCGATAACGGAGGAGGAGATGGGGAGGGCAGTCGAACGCCTCCTCAGCCGGCGTAGAGCGCCCGGCCCTGATGGGGTCCCGGGCCGGGTGCTCGGCCTTGCTCTGGGCCAATTGGGGGGGTGGCTTCGGGAGCTGTTCGACCGGTGTCTTTCGGTCGGGCAGTTCCCGAAGCCCTGGAAGCTTGGGCGGCTCTGCCTTATGGCGAAGGCAGGCCGCCCTCCGGACTGCGCGTCCGCGTATCGGCCCCTCGTCCTGCTGGACGACGCCGGGAAGGTGCTGGAGAGGATCATCTCCTCCCGGGTCGTCCAGCACCTAGAGGGCGTGGGGCCGAACCTGGCGGACGCGCAGTATGGCTTCCGGACAGGGCGTTCGACAGTGGACGCCCTGTGCCTCCTGAAGTCGCTGTCGGCAGAGGCGACCTCCCAGGGGGAGAGGGTTTTGGCGGTGTCACTCGACATCGCCAACGCCTTCAACACCCTGCCGCATGACGTCATACGGGAGGCGCTCCGGTATTTCGGGGTGCCCCCGTACCTGCGGCGGGTGTTGGAGGCGTACCTGGAGGGCAGGGAGGTCGCCTATGTCGACGGCGACGGCCGGATGGTCAGGCGGGCCACACGGCGAGGGGTTCCACAGGGGTCGGCATTGGGGCCGCTCCTGTGGAACATGGGCTACGACTGGGTGCTCCGCGGCGTGCTCCCATACGGGGCACGCCTCATATGTTACGCGGACGACACCCTAGTCGTAGCCCGGGGGGGGGGAATGGAGGGAGGTTGAGCGCCTGGCCACGATGGCCACAACCCTCGTGGTCAGGCGCATAAGGAGGTTGGGCCTCAGGGTGGCCCTCGAGAAGACCGAGGCCCTACTTTTCCATGGGCCTCGGCGGGGGCCACCACCTGGGGCCCACATTGTGGTGGAGGGCGCCCGGATCAGGGTGGGGACCCAGATGAAGTATCTGGGCCTCACCCTGGACGGGCGCTGGCGGTTCGAGCCCCATTTTGCGGGGCTCGGACCGCGAATTGCTGGGGCGGCGGCGGCACTCGGCCGGTTGCTCCCCAACATAGGGGGGCCGGGTGCCGGGTGCCGCCGACTCTACATGGGAGTCGTGCGGGCGATGGCCGCCTACGGGGCACCGGTGTGGGCCGACGCCCTCGGTGCCGCCAACGTGCGCGCGCTGCGTAATGCGCAGCGCACGGTGGCACTGAGGGCGATCCGGGCGTACCGCACGGTGTCCTCGGCGGCGGCCTTTGTGCTCGCCGGCTCCCTGCCCTGGGAGCTGGAGGCAGGAGTTCTCGCCGCCGTGTACCAATTCACGGCGGCGAGAAAACGAAGGGGGGAGCCTCCGGCTCCCAGGGAAATAGAGGCGGAGAGACGGCGTCTCCGAGGAGACGCCGTCGAAAAATGGATGCAGGACCTGGCGGACGAGCGGTTCGGGCGGTTCACTGTCGAAGCCGTCCGCCCGGTCCTGCGGGCGTGGTTGGAGAGGGAGTGGGGCTCCCTGACGTTCCGACTGGTGCAGGTACTCACCGGACACGGTTGTTTCGGGTGGTACCTGCACGGGATCGCTCGCAGGGAGCCGACCGCCGCCTGTCATGAGTGCGGCGCTGACGAAGATACCGCGCAGCACACTCTGTCTGAGTGTGCTGCGTGGGGGGAGCAGCGCCGCACTCTGGCGGCGGCGGTAGGACCGGATTTATCGCTGCCGAGCGTGGTCTCGGCCATGCTCGGCAGCGAACAGGCGTGGAGAGCGATGTCCTCCTTCTGCGAGGACGTCATCTCGCAGAAGGAGGAGGCGGAGAGGGCCCGCGAGGCAGATCCTCAAAGTGGCCCTCTCCGCCAAAGGAGGACAGGCGGGAGGAGGCGGCGCTTTGCCCAACTCCTCCCGCCACCGTAGCCGGACCTGAGGGGGTGGGCCGGGGGGCCCATCTCCTCATTGCACAGGTCCGGCGGACGAGGGGGGGCAGCCGGTGTGTACCCGGTCTGTCCCTCTATAGGTAGGAGCCCGGCGGTCACCTTCCGCCGGGCGGACCGTGGGGGCGGCTCTACAAGGTTGAGTAGCATGTACGATCCCTTGCCGCCCCCACACAACGGTCTGTCGGTACACCGTGGGGTTTTAGTCCGTGCGAGTCGGACATAACCCACTCTCTCCCCCGGGAGGGTGGGTATCCATAAGGGATTTCCCCACGTTAAAAAAAAAAAAAAAAAAAAAAAAAAAAAGTACCACCCTCTCACAGAAAACCGACGTGAAGTAACAGTACTTGCATTGTTGCGTTTCGTTCGGTCAGTGAGAGCGCCGGATACCCAACTCCCCTCCCCCCTCCCTATTTCCCCACTCCTCCTTCTCCCAAACACAGGCTGGCAACGCACTTACGAGTCTTCTGATGTTGCAAGGGCCTATGGATGGTGGTGATCACTTAACATCAGGTGACCCATTTGTTCGTTTGCCTCCTATGATATAAAAAAAAAAATGTTACACACAGATGTATTACAAGTGTTTTGGGTGTATTAAGGATAAAAAATATTTACGAATAAACCATTTATTTAACAATTTGTGGCATAGACTACACAGTTATTATACAAAAATATGATATACTCAAAAGTAAAATAATATTCGTGATATTAAAGCGACAGGCTTATAATATTTTTGAACGAATTTTCGTATATTCAGCTTTGCGTTTCATAGTCGATCAGTTTGTACTACGAAGGATGGCTTTTATAATAATACAAGCGATTTACTATTGTGATTATATTAGTTTAACAGCTCGAAATATTATTTGAATGATTCATGAATATAATTGGCTTTCAAAACAGTTGCCAATATTTAGTTGAAGCGCGTGATGCAAAGCCGCTTCGTGATTGTTTCGTTTGACATGAGAAACAAGAATTTATAATTTTGTTAAAATAAATAGGGCTGTCACCACGTGTTTTTAAGTACCTTTTTCATACTTTTAGCATTTGAACAAATCTCGACGTTGGTATATGACGATATTCTAAGATGACGAACACGCTAAACTTAGACGGAGGTTGGCTCTCAAGTGTAGATGATGGAGCAAATCTATGTCTGCTTGCCGACATATTTTTTTTTATATTATAGGAGGCAAACGAACAGGTGGGTCACCTGATGTTAAGTGATCACCACCGTCCATAAACACTTGCAACACCAGGCGAGTCGGAAGTGCGTTGCCAGCCTTTGTTTGGGGAAGTGGGGGATGGGGGAGAGGGAGTACGGGGAAAGGGAGACGAGGTGGATATCTGGCGCTCTCACTGACCAAACGAAACGTAACAATGCAAGCACTGTTACTTCACGTCGGTTTTCTGTGCGATGGTGGTAGTGTCCCGGGCGAACCGACCCATTCATGCTGAAACCAGTAATAGCTTCAGCGTAGCTCTACCACCTCCAAGAGTTCATATAAAGTTGTAACTAGACAAGCGAATTTATAAAAAGTCCTACCGCCATTGGAATATCTTTAGTACTATGTGTCTATTATATTTACAAAAATACTCCATTTTGTTTTTACATTACGATTAAAAAGATGCGTTTTACAATATTATTTTGCGTTCACGACTGTCATAACGATGGTTTGACGTCACACCGTTGTAAACAACGATATTCTTCAATGTAAATATTGTAAATTGTAAAAGTCAGAATTTTTTTTTTTATTAGTAGCATAACAAAATGTTTACATCTCATGGCAAGGAAATCGCAACGCTAAAACGACAGCGATCACTGAGGATAAAATTTTTCCCCGTTTTGGTTTTTTTTTTTTTTTTTTTTTTAAATTTTTATTTTTTCTTTTTAATTTTTTTTTTTAGTTTTTTTCGGCCCCCAGATGAAAATAAAATAAATATAATTCCTTATCTAATAGGGTTTTGTGTGCAGCACTTAGATTAGGTAAATAACGATACAAATATATAGGAAACCTATAGTCAGAAGTAGATAAATACATACATAGACGTTAAAAATAAATTTTTATTTTAGAAAAATAGAATTTGACAAATTGAGAGTGACAAAGGGCTCTTTACACCCTATAAACTAATTTTAAGACTAGAATATATAAATATATGCATAAAACTGACTATAAATAATATATACAATTGGGTATATTATAGATTTAAGTAGATTAGATATACAATATATTTTACACCATTTATACAACTTTTACAAATTTATTTACAATTTTATTTTATACAAAGCTTCAATCAATTCTTAAATAAACTGATTCAAGATGAGTTTCACTTCCGGACCTTCAACAAGGAGAACTGAGGAGCCTAAAAAGCGCCTTTCGGCTAAGGACAAAATGGAGGGTGATAAACCAGCTCAATCACCACAAACAAAAGATTTACAACCGAGTAGCCCGATTAACATAAAAACTACAGCAACTAAAGTTTATCAAGAAGCTAAATCACTATTAAAACAGTCAGGGAATTTAAAAAGTACGATTAAAGAAGGAGTATCAAAAAGTTTAGAAGAAATGTTCGAAATTATTAAAAATCTAATAGACATAAATACAAATTGGGAAATAAAATTTCAAAAAGAACTGCAAGAAAGGGAAAAAGCTCACTCGGAAAAACTAGCTGAATTGGTGCAAGGGGCATCAAACGAAAAAGAAGAAATAAAGATAAATTTAGACTTAGAAGTAATAACACAAGAAATTAGAAAGATATTTACAGAGGAGAGAAACAACAAGGAAAATGTAACGACAGATTTGAGAGAGGAGATAGGAAGTATTAGTTTAGTATTAAAAGACATAAATGAAAGAATAGAAAAGATAGAAAATCAAACACTAGAAATAAATAACTCTAACATAAATACCTCAGAAAAAGGCAACCCGGAAGTACTCAAACCAAAATCGACGACGCATCACCCGGCGCACTCGGTAATTATCTCGTCGACCGCTGAAATTGACACAAGTGGGGATGTTCTAGAGAAGATCAGGCTTGCAGTTGATGCTAGAAACTCCAATATTAACATAGAAAAAATTAGGAAAGCTCGAGACCAGAAGGTCATCGTCAGCTGTGACTCGGAACACATGATAAAGGCGATTACACAGAAAATTAAGGATAACAACAACACTTTAATGGTAGAAGCCGCAAAAAACAAAGACCCCTTAGTAATCCTAAGGGATGTCATGAGATGTCACAGCGACGAGGACATTCTGGATATGCTGAAAAAGCAGAACAAACATATGTTTCAATCCATCGAAGCAAAGGACTACAGAGTGGCCGTTAAATATCGGAGAAAGGCTAGAAATGAATTGACAAATCATGTAGTGCTCCAAACATCGCCACAAGTGTGGGGGGCACTGACCACTGTTGGCAAAGCATACCTCGACCTCCAGAGAGTAATCGTTCGCGATCAATCACCAGTGGTTCAGTGCACCAAATGTTTGGAGTACGGGCATGGGCGGAAACGATGTGAACAAACTGAAGACAAATGTAGCCATTGTGGAGAAAATCATCATAGAAAAGACTGCAACGCGTGGAAAGAACTGGAACCTCCCTGCTGTAGTAACTGCCAGAAAGAAAAACTTTCTAAATTAAACCATAATGCATTCGACGAAAACTGCCCCATTAGGAAAAAATTTGACGCACTGGCGAGATCTACTACGGCTTATTGCTAAACTTAAAATTAACAAAAATAGCTATATAAATCTAAATTTAAAATCATCTAATAATAAAATCAAATCAAAACAATTAAATAACCCATTTTTTAGGAACACTGGCCAGGAAATTGCAACAGATAATATACCTGAAAATCACATGGACATAATCGGAAAAAACACCTATTGTCAAACTTGATTTATACAGAAACCAAGGGGAACAAAATCTGAAAATAATTTTGAAGAGGAATGTGACTAAAGGACAATATCTGAAGTAACTTCTGAAACCAGTGTTCCCCCTGAAAACAGTAAATCTGCATAAAAACAAACACTACAAAAATGTTATGAAGTTACATGAACGTAATATTCATATACATAAATAAAATAGCAATCAAAATAGTACAAAAATAAATAGACAGTAACAACAATCATCATAAACATCATAAACATCATAAACAAAATAATAATTAACTTAACATAGAAATAGTATAAAATAAATAAGATATAAATTCGAAGAATGGAAAAATAGTAATGAATAACAATATTAAAAATTCAACATTAAAAAATTTGGGAAATACGATAAAACAGTAGAACATAATTTGGAAATTAATAAAGAATAAATTAGAAGTAGAAGATCCAAGCCAAAGAAATAAAACATAATAGGAAAGAACCAAACATAGAACAAACAATAATGAAGATACAAATTAGATAGTGGATAAATAGTAACGAATAAATAATGAAAGAACCAATCATAGAACAAACAATAATCAAGATATAAATTAGATAGCAGATAAATAGTAACGAATAAATAATAACATGCAAGAACAACAAAACATTTGGTAATATAAAATAGAAATAAAAGAAGGAAACCAATAAAGATATATAAAGAAGATAAATACATACAACATGGAAACAAATATTAATACTAGAATAATAAAGAAAAGGTTCTCAAAACTACAAACTAAGATGCAAATACTATTATCCAGAAAAAGTCTCTGACTACCACATCAGGGGTGTTGCGCCGGGTGTCCCTTATTGGGGCGTCCATAAAAAAAAAAAAAAAAAAATCACTTAATCTAAATGTCGACGGAGTACATATTTCCAAAAGTACAGAGGTAGTAACTGTTTTCCAAGATTATTTCACTAATATACCTTTACAAGTAACAAAAGATATAACATCATCAGCCCAGGGTGCAGCAGCTCTTTTAAAAAATATGAGTGCACCTATAGATTCAAAATTTAAATTCTTATCTATTAGCGCAGGTGAAATAACAAGGACCTTCAAGCAATTAAATTTAAAACACACCGAAGACATATGGGGTATATCGGTAACAGTAGTACAGTCTTTAATTGTTACTATTTCACCAAATTTGGCTAATATATTTAACCAGTGTATAGCAAAAGGAACTTTCCCCAATTTAATGAAAATAAGCAAAGTAGTTCCTTTGTTTAAATCAGGCTGCAGAAGTAGTCTTGGAAACTATAGACCTATTTCTGTACTTCCGTCCTTAAGTAAAATTTTTGAAAAGATTATGCTCAACCAATTAGTAGACTATTTCAATATGCAAAAGTTTCTGGATGGTCGACAGTTTGGTTTCACGAAATTGAAATCCACTACTGACGCGGGTGCAACGCTTATAAGTCATATATTGAGGGCCTGGGAGGATTCGCATGATGCAATTGGTGTGTTCTGCGATCTGTCTAAGGCCTTTGATTGCGTTGACCATAGTACGCTTATTCTAAAATTAAAACATTATGGTATTTGTGGATCTTCTCTCGACCTTCTAGTCTCTTATTTAAAAGATTGTTGTCAGAAAGTTAGCATACAAGGGGTAACCTCTGCAGGATCCTTTGCGCGAATTGGTGTCCCACAGGGCTCTATTCTGGGACTGTTCTTGTTCTTAATATACATAAATGATCTGCCGCTAATGGTCAATAACTGTGCTGACATGGTGCTTTTTGCAGACGATACTTCAATTATATTTAAAGTAAAAAGGACAGATTCAGAGGTTGGGCACGTAAATAATACTTTAAACGAAATTTCTCATTGGTTTGCATTAAATAACTTAGTACTTAATACAGGTAAAACAAAATGTATGAGATTTATTTTGCCTAACGTGCCACAGATTGATAGTAGCATTAAGATCGAAGGGAATTTTGTAGGGTTAGTTGATAATACTGTATTTTTGGGTATCACACTAGATTCAAAATTACAATGGGGTCCTCAAATTAAACAATTGGCAAGCAAATTAAGTTCTGCTGCATTTGCAGTACGTAAGATTCGCCAGCTAACTGATATTGCCACTGCTAGGTTAGTCTACTTCGCCTACTTCCATAGCCTAATGTCTTATGGCATTCTGTTGTGGGGGACAGCAGCTGAGGTAGACACCATATTTTTATTACAAAAACGAGCAGTTCGAGCAATCTACAATATGAGACCTCGCGAATCCTTAAATACCAAGTTCAAGGAGTACGGTATCTTAACTCTGCCCTCCCAATACATTCTTGACAATTTAATGTATGTCCGTAAGAACCTAGAAAAGCTAGATTTCGTAAAATACCGGCACAATCTAAATACTAGAAACTGTGACAAACTGGTTGTCCCACGTTTTAGACTTAGTAAAACCAGTAACAGTTTTTTGGGAAATAGTGTTAGATTTTACAACAAAGTCCCAAAGGATATTACCGATTTGCCGGATTGTGAATTTAAGCGCCATGTCAAGCGGGTTTTGGTGTCAAAAGGCTATTATAGAGTGGATCAATATGTGAACGATGGTGATGTCTGGAATTGACTCATCTCTGTGCATCCATTAAAAACGTTTGTGAAATTTACTATTATATAGAATATATTATTATTCTAAATATTATATATATTTGTTAAAAAGATAAACCAGATCGAGTTTCTTGCCGGTTCTTCTCGATGACTGGGTTGTTTTCCGAACCGGTGGTAGTTTTGACGTTCATGAGTGCCTTCTTAGGGCCTAAATTGAATAAAGTGTTTTGAATTTGAATTTGAATAGGGCCCTTTGGCACCCTTGAACTTGTTGCCAAGCGGCTGAGTGCTATAGGCCCTCGTAACCGATTAGTCTGATGCAGTTGTAAAAGCCTATCAAGCAAGTAGCGTATAGTCCGTTCGAAAAATCAGTTCGTCTAACTTCGGCACAACATGTTTTCTTTTTCCACTCTCCCCTGTCAGACAGGTTCACACCTATTAGACACATCATTTTTCATACAATCCATCCATACCTTTTTCGGTCTTCCCCTACTCCTATATCCGTCCACCATCATACTCAAAACGTTTCTATTTACACGGTTTTCATCTCGCCTCATGACATGCCCATACCTTGCCAACCTATTACTCTTCGACTTCTCTGTCGCTGGTACTATTTTAACTTATTAGTTAAAATAAATAAATGCAAATGTGGGTTTGTGTGTTTGATACCCTTAATTAACTTATTAGTTAGGATTGTTTTTAGGATGGTATCTATATCATTACATAGTATAAAATAAAGTCCCCTACCGCGTCTGTCTGTCTGTTTGTTCGCGATAAACTCAAAAACTACTGAACGGATTTTCATGCGGTTTTCACCAGTGGATAAGGTGATTCATGAGGAACGTTTTTGTATATAATTTGTCAAGGATTTATTTTTAATCAGGGCGGGACAACGTCTGCCGGGCCCGCTAGTTAATATTATAAAGCTGAAGAGTTTGTTATCGTGAACGCGCTTATCTCTGGAACTACTGGTCCGATTGGCAAGATTCTTTCATTGTTAGATAGCTCATTTATGTAGGAAGGCTATATCATATCATTACGCTAAGACCAATAGGAGCGGAGCACCAATGAAGAATGTTTCAAAATCGGTGTTAACGTACGTAATATTTAAAAATCTTTTCACCTTCTACGTAAACGAAGTCGCGAGTTAAAGTAACTATTGCACGTAGACGAAGTCGCGGGCAGCAGCTACTTCATAATAACACGATTTGTTTCGCATAGATGCATAGTTATTAAGATTTACTACGTCTGGAGCTATTAACATCAAGTTTACAAATATGTTATTTTGGTCTTTAAACTCTGAAGGTGATAATTTTCCTAATCTCCAATTTACTTAAAGTACACACATAAATAATGTGAAATATGATGAACGCTAAATATCCGCTGTCACATAAAATTCACAAACAACAAATGCCACCTACGAGATTGAAAGTGCACAGGTTCTGAGTCAGAAGCGTGCATTGAAAACGTGTTGGGAGCATTCAAAATACTCCGCATTTATTATAGCAGTATTACGAAACTGTGTTTGGAAATAACGATTTGCTGGTATCATAACGTGTAGTTGGGAATATTAAATTACTAGGATTTCATTAGCCAATTGAATGGTAAGTGAGGTTTGCTGTATTACAATTGAATATGATTGAATATCATTGAATCTGATGGTATAAACTATGGAGTGCTCTACCTATTTCTATGAGATGGTTGCAGATGATGGGATTTTTTTTAAACACGGTCAAAAAACAATTATTTCTCGATTTAAAATTTCGCTTATGTGTCTATATGCATTATTATATTTTGTTTTGTTTAATATTTGTGTACTATAAATATTATGTAATCTATATATTGTATATTACTAGCGGGCCCGGCGGACGTTCTCCTGCTTTGATAATAAACAAAAATCGAGGAAGTCGTAAGGACCACCGACAGAAGTGAAAACATAATATAATAGGATAACTGTGTTCTGTTTTGAATTAGGATAACTGTGTTCTGTTTTGAATTTTTAAATTAATTATTGTGTAAATAATTTAAATTTCACTATTTATAAATTGATTTTTTTTTATATCATAGGAGGCAAACAAGCAGATGGGTGGCGGATGTTAAGTGTTTACCACCATCCATAGACACTTGCAACACCAGGGGAGTCGCAAATGCGTTGCCAGCTTGTGTTTGGGGGAGAGGGGTTTGAGGAATGGGCGAGAGGGAGGGGAGGTGGGTATCCGGCGCTCTCTCTGACCGAACGAAACGCAACAATGCAAGCACTGTTACTTCACGTCGGTTTTCTGTGGGTCGGGTCGGGTGGTAGTAGCGCGGGCGAGCCGACCCATTCTGGCTGAAACCAGTAATAGCTTCAGCGTGGCTCTACCACCTACCATAAATTGTTATCACTGGTCTGGTTTTCATATTTATTGGTACTCCGAACAAGAATTATATACCTTTTTATATAGTTTATTAATGAATGAAACATATAATGGACTGCACAAGCTCAATACAAAATATAAATACTAAATGTACACAGACCGCTATACTACACGTCGCTAGTTTGGCACAATACTGCCGGTCACGATTACTATCATATAACGCAAATTCATAAATTTATTTCCTCTCAAAAAATACCGCTCAGCGCGCATAAAAAGTTTTCACTTCAAAAAGATAACACTAAAATCAGAAGGTATGTATCCAGAGTTGTTTTACTCTACTACAGAAATTAAGAGCGTCAACGCCAACAGCAAAGTACTAGGGTAGTAAATGTAGCGCTCGTAGGATGACCTTGACTTATTACGTGGAACAAGCGTGCATATCTTCTAATTATGTTGCAGACGAGACTTTCAATGCACTCGTTAGCAATCAGGCCGCTCCCATAACGTTCGTAGTCTCATTACAGTGTAATAGAGTTTATATATCCAGTTGTACGATCTCCGGTCAACCTTGCATAATGATCGCATTCATTTTATTCATCTGATCCGAACACGATACAATATAAATGTTACAACGCAACTATCAAGATATACAAATCTTAATATATATATTTCTTGTGTGCGTGTGTATGTGACTGAACTCCTCCTAAACGACTGGACCGATTTTGATGAAATTTTTTGTGCGTGTTCGAGTGGATCCGAGAATGGTTTAGATTCACAATTGGACCCGGTAGGTGGCGCTGCGGTTGACTTTTGGGATTTCTATTTTTTATTATCAAGGCAGGACAACGTCCGCCAGGTCCGCTAGTATATATATATATTCTTTATTTGTGTCGAGGGTTTGTTCAAAGAGAACACGCCAATCTCATCCATACAACAAACAATAATTAAACATGTTACAAAAGAAAATTATAACAAAAAAATAAATTAAAAAACGGAACATTGCGATCACTTTCTTGCCCTTATACGGACTTACACCAAATTATAGAATTATTTGGCTTCTTCGGATGCTGTGAGTGATAATGTATAATTACAAACGCCTATATTATAATTATCCTCACATATTTGTCGTTATTGAGATTCGTTCCGGACATATTCCATTACAACATGATAAACGTCTTCTTGGTGGCAAACTTCGCATTTAGTATTTTCGCTTATTTTCATTAAAAAGTTAAACTTATTCAATTGAATGTGCCCAGAACGAACTCTCAAAGCACAGACAACTATGTTTTTTCTCAAATTGAAAGTCTTTTGTTTAGTTTTATTTCTCAGACACTTTTTATCTAAAACAAAAGTATTACGATTGATTCGTCTTATGCAAAATTATTAAAGTTTTTAGAAACTAAAACGGCTATAAGCAGTACGCGTTCAGTAATGTGTTTTTTCTTGCCGTGGTGTTTGTTCGGATATAGCATCGATGTACGTAGGTTCGAATCGGTGTAACTGAGCTCGGAGCTTCCGGTGAAGGAATAATATGATGGAACCATAGCATGGTGGTAGGGTTTTCTAAGTCTGCCTGGCTAGCTACCTTCACATTCAAGATGGAAATCTGTCGCCAAGCACTTGTTGGTGTGTTCCGGCAACTGCACTTGAGAGCCAGTCTTCTGAGTTTAGTGCGTTTACTATCTTAAACTATATTGTCGTCTAAAGTCCGATGAGTTTGTGGTCATACGCTAAAACCTATTTGGTGTTATTACAAAAAAGTTAAATACGTATTGAATACTGGCTTTAAAAAGGCTTCGAATTAAATGCACCGCGCTCGCCCGAGGCAAGTTCGCGTTATCCTTTTTCGCGGGTCTAACCTAACGTAACCAAAGCGAGACAAAAAGCAAGATGGCGAACATTCAGCGACTGCGGTGCATTTAATTCGAAACCTTTTTAAAGCAAGTATTCAATACGTGTTTAACTTTCTTGTAATAACACTGATAATAGTTTAAAAACAAAACGTACCATCGTATCAGGGATAAAAGTTTAAAATACAACGATAATAAAATATCAATGTACATCTAACGTGTCTGTACTTTTTCGATTTTCGTGAAAAAAATTGTTGCATATATCTTGGAATAAGTAATAGAATATATTTTTTATTATTTTTAGAAATGTCTGTCTGCCTATCTGTCTGTTTGTATGAACACGCATCACTGCTAAAGTACTGGGCTCACAATAAAACCTCACTAAGAAAATCATAAAGCATATCCTCGGGTGTAACTTAGTCTTGTTTTATTAAAATCAGTTCACAATCTATATCAAAAGTTATTGTAATTTGAATGACGGCTCGAGTTAAGTACGAGAGAAGAGTAGTAATCTATACTAATATTATAAAACTGGAGGGTTTGTTTAATAGTCCGGTGAAGCTGTTAAGACCTTTCTAGGTCAATAGCGTAGTCAGTTCGAGAAAATAAAAATGGAGGGTTTGTTTGGTTGAATCTCAGGTACTACTGGTCTGATTTAAAAAAATCTTTCAATGTTAGATAAGTCATTTATCGAGGAAGACTATAGGGTATATATAATAACGTTAAGAGCAATAGGAGCGGAACACCAATGATGAATATTTCAAAATCGGAGTGTTTTTTTTGCTTTTGAGAGCTCGCACTGCATGTTAGCGCTAGCCCAAAGTAACTATTCCACGCGAGCGAAGTCGCGGGCACAAGCTAGTATTATATAAAATATTTTAACTCAATCGATCGTAACGTTTTTATCACGTAATGTTTATGTTGTTACGAACTCTGGGATTGATTTAGTAATTCGATGTATAAAAACGAATATGTTGAACGAAGAGGTCACCCTATGTATGAAGTTGTTTTATGTCAATCGAACGTTGCATTTTGTAGATACTATTCTTAGAACTATCGTGATATAAATCAATTGCTTTTTAATATAACTAGCTGCATGTCGTGGTTTTACTCGCGTGTCATTTCTCCCGCCCACTGTTCCCGAAATACTACACCGCGCTATGTGTTATATCCGCTATTTGTGTACTTTTGGTTCTCCTTTTTCATGATAATTGCTGCGCACCTAAAGACCGTAGCGTGATGTTACAGTTTACATAGCCTTCTTCGAGATAAATTAATTATAAAATGCAAAAAAAAATAAATAAATATGCAAACAAAAAACAATAATGCCTTAAATAAAACGGAAATTTAAAAAAATGCTCTGAGGAAACAATGTCTATAGCCACCAGCTTTTGGCGGGATCTGAGTCTGTCATGTAGTGGATTTTATATTTTATTTATAATCTTGTGTTATTTTACTCTATATTTTATAATATTGGTGGTTGTTTACGCAATATAGATCGGTTATTATGCACAAGTGAAGTGGATGGAAAATAATACCACGGAGCATGAATTCTGAGATGTCACAAAAACTCCCTGGAAAGTTCTAACAAGGGAGCCACCATTTTGTTGGAACAACGAAATTGTCAGAAGGCACTTGCTTTATAATTGACTATTAGGAAATGACGTCTGACTTAGATGCACGCCCTTTGCCCTTTCCTTAGAATGGAAAAAACAGAAGTCAAAGAAATATACCACAGCTAAGTACCTAGTCTTGGATTTGTTATACACCTATCAATATCTCATTTATTATGCATTTCCTATTCGATTTCGAACACTTTTCTTGTGTACCTTGGATAACCAAGGTCTAATGCTAATGAACTTAAAATGGGACCACTCTGAAAATGTCTCTTTTACCAAAAAAAACGTCCAAGTAGTTATAAGGATTGCCTTCAGAATTGAAAACATAAAACAATGAATTAACCGTATTATTTTTTGAACTTTTAAACGAATGATAGTGTGAACTACAGTATTTAAATGGCATATTTCGTATATTGAAATTATTAATATTAGCCTGATTTTCATATCTATTGGCACACTTGGAGCATATATACGCTTTTATAAAATTTATTAACCGATCAAACATAATACAATCTCAATAAAAAATAAAAATATTAGATACACACAGGCTGCTGCTATATTACGCGTTGTTAGTCTGACGCAAGCGAAATACCATCGGTCGTTCTTGCTAGCATGTCATGACACGAAATCATAAATTTATCTCCTGGTAAAAATACCATTCAACACACCTAAAGGAGTTGTCACTTCAAAAAAAGAAAATGAAGTTTTGAGATAACAAACATTTGAAAAATTACAACGGCAATGAAAGCCTTATAATATTTGGAGTCGATTAAAAAATCAATAATTTCAAACACTGCTATAATTATTTCACAGCGTGATGGTACACATAGATTATAAAATGAGACTTGATTTGATGATTAAATATTGTATACGTAATGGCATGCATTTGGGCATGTCAGGTCGTGTGATGTTCCGTCGATTACCTTACGAGCTATGTTGAGCAACAAATAAATTACATTACATTTCAAAATAATTATGTTGCTATAAACGATTTTATTTTTACTAATAATTTTGTTGTAACACTTACATTTTTAATAGTTAGGTCGAGTATTTGTGAGTTTACGTTACTTCTATAAGTATTTGCGTGACGAAACTTCGCTTTTTGTCGCGATAAAAACTAAGTCGTAGTGGTTTGACATTAGCCAAATAATTGAATATCAGACTGATGTCAGCAGGTTCGAACCCCGGCATGTACAAACAAAATTTTCGGAATTCGCGTACATTTACTAATTTAAATTGGTAGCACTATCGGCTGAGGGTGAAGGAAAACATCGTGAGGGAACCTGAACCTGAGAAATGTTCTTGTAATACTACTGTATATGGGAAAACATAGAATTGTGGAATTCTCAGAGTTTGAAATCGCTAATATGTCGTGGGTTGGTGTGGTGATACTCTTACTTTTATTAGGGAAGAAACTTATTGCTCTGCAGTAGGTCTCCATAGGTTGACCATGATAAAATCTAACCTCAAAGTTAAATCCGGTTAAAGTGCAGAAAAACATTCGCACAACTTTGTCAACGATAAATTAGCTAAATTCCTTTGATATGTGTAAAATCTTCTATCTATATTCACGTAGCCCGAATATTAGTAACGCATGACGATAATGGGTTCCCAGACCTACATTTACTGCGACCATAGAAAAACTACAGTAGTAGAATAGGTAAGTATGTTTGTTTATTATCTAATATTATGGAGTAAGTTATAATACTTGCCGGGCAATATAAATATTGACAATTGAAATTGGTCTATGCAAATTGTACGCCCTGAAGTTGTAAATCGGTCGTCAAGCATCTACTTCTAGATGTGTTCTAGTAGCTACGCTTAAGAGCAAGAGTTACTTACAGACATATTTTTTTTTGGGTAATTGCTCCGGTTTGACTGATTACCATGAAATCTGTTACACTTAAGTATTTTTTTCATGAAAAAAGCTTATATATCATCTATGTTACTATAATTCTGTACTAGATTGTGCTAGACTATATTTTATCTTCCGTTGTTAAGTTGTACCAATAAACAAGAAAATAAAACTTAAAATCAATAGTTTTCTCGTTACATACAATGTACTTTATTGATAAAACATGCGTACCTAATTAAACAGCACAGACTATACATATATATATATATATATATATATATATATATAAATTTCGCCATTAGTAACGTTGTTGTAATTAAGTTACTTATTTTTTCAACAATTATATATTTTTTATCTATGGCATTTTGCCCATTAACAAGAGGACCGCCATCTTGTTGAAAGATTGAAATGATCGCAAGAAACTTGTATGACCCACTCGATAATGACAGTAATAATCTACTAGAAGATTACAACCAAAAATAATACTAAAAAAAACGAGCAACAATGAACAAATGGCTAAATGTTTTTTTTTCTCCACAGGCAGAAAATAGTTATGTTAATTAACGAATTGATTACAATAATACTGGAACGATAATATAATTAAGAACGATACAATAAAAAGATGTTTAAAATTAACACTAACTCGGTCACTGACGTACATAGTAAGTTCATGTGCTTAATGGTCCTATGAAACGCTGGAAGACGACTTAGTAACAAGCAAGACGAGTTCCGGCTTCGATGCCTGTCCCTCCACGAGGTCACCCACACACGGATGTTTGGAACGGTCACCACGGGTGAGTTAATTAAAATATACAATTTTAATTATTATCACATCGTTAAATTCGTTTAATAGGTATTGAATTTTTTCATTGAACGCAAAATATATCTATATTAGCTTTTGCTCGCGGTTTCTCTTGTGTTTATGTTGATTTGATATATCCTCGGGAAGAATACATTTTCTTTTTTAACAATTGTTCTTTTCTTGCATTCTTGAGAACGCATATGTTACATTTCGTTATGACCGGTTGTAATATCAGTAGTTATAACCTTTCAGTTTTTTAACACGCTACGTAATAAATATTAATGGATATATTAATTGTAAATTGTGTTAATTTAATAATGTATATACTTATAATATAATAGATATATATAAATAAGCAGTGGAGAAATAGTTAAGAACATCTCCCGCCTCTGTTTCTCAGCCGATTTTCGTCATCCTTTTTTTGTTTTTTGGGCAAAGACGAGCTTTAGTGTTATCATAAAAAATCTGGAAATGTTTTTTTTCTCTCTATGATCGAAATTCAACCACTGGATGAGCACTCGTTATAAAAGAAAGTCGCTTTTCGTTGTCTATATTTTTCTTTAGTTCTACTTAACTACGATGGATTTTGACACAGTTTTCACTGTCGTTTAGAGGTACTCTTCCGCAAGCTTTGTATATATAACACATGAATGTTATCTATACTAATATTATAAAACTGAAGAGTTTGTTTGTTTGAACGCGCTAATCTCAGGAACTACTGGTCTGATTTGAAAAAATCTTTCTGTGTTAAATAGTTCATTTATCGAAGAAGGCTATACGTGCTAAGACCAACAGGAGCGGAACAGCAATTAAAAATGTTTCAAAATCGATTTTTTTTGCATGCGCTTCGTGTTAGCTTTAGTCCAAAGTAACTATTCCGCGTAGACGAAATCGCGGCCAGAAGCTAGTATTTATATAAAGTAGAGATAAGTCGAGATGAATCGAAAGCGATGATGGGTTAGTTTATAGCGTGTTCGGACACCGCGTTGGACGTAGGTTCGAGTTCTAACAATTAAGTCGAAGCATTCGGTGGCGGAACACCATGATGAAGTCATAGCATGGTGGTAGGGCTTACGCTAAGTCCATCGCTCGCTAGTTAACGCCCTCAGGTTGAAAATGTGGCCAAAAATTTCATGATGGTTGGTTGAGGCATAAAAGCACAACAAACAAACTCACATTCGCATTTGTAATATTAGTTATCTCGGGCTAGGAACAAACATTTAAATCTGTTGTTCATCAAAGAGTTACTTTGAAAATAATAAAATAATCCACAATACAAGAAAATGTATTAATAAAAACGTTTATATAAAATATGGTATAATAAGAAAGCCTACACACGCGTTAAAATATCGCAGCAGTATTTCCATTATAAACGTCGGCCGAGTTTAAACTATTAAATAAGTTAACGAGATAAGTTTTAAGAAGATACGTACGAAGCGACGGCATGACGCCAATTATAATTATCGCAAATCGAAATGTTAAATACCGATCGGAATCCTTGGACGATATCTTTATACCGTGTACTCGTTAACTTTTATAAATGGTAATTTTACCAGCTTCATATTACGTTTGTATCATTACGGATATGCACGATTATGGTGTAGGTAGAGATATTGCTACAAGCCGCGGCAAAAGTGTAAAGATTTTGAGAAAACTACTTAACGGATTTTGATGCAATTGCACAATGATATAGCTCATGCATCATAGTAACACATAGGGTTATAATATATATATATATAATCTAAATATCGTGAGATGTATTAAATGTGCTGGGAAATAATCTGCTATTTGAAAAATACTTCAGTGTGCACTGCAAAAACCCTTACATATACCTATATGTAACTGTAATAGGTAATATATGGTGACTTCTTTTAGGAAATATATATAGACGAAGCCGCAGGCGAGTGTTACTCATATATAATTTTACAGCCATCTTAATTTATCATATACATATAATAAGTATTAAAATATATTTCTACCATTTTTAAAAATGTCTGCCTGTTTGTTTGGACACGCATCACTGTTAAAATACTGCGTTCACAAGCACGTAAAGCCTCAGCAAGTAAATTATAAATCATGTCCTCAAGTACCATTTAATCTTTCTTTCATTAAATTCGGACCACTCTATCAAACTTATTGTAATTTGAATGACGGCTCGAGTTAACTACGAGAGATGAGTAGGTAAGTAAATGCAATTTAATCTCTTACAAAAACAAGGATATATTGTATACATAATATCTAAGACACAGTAAATGAAAGACTGCTTTTTGCACTATGTTCCACGCGGACGAAGTCGCGGGCACAGCTAGTTTCTCATATAAAGCACACAATTAAAGGATTATTTAACACACCTTCCAACGACGTATCGGCGATTTTGTTAGTCTTTCGATGTGAGAATATTTCTCAAGTATACAACGATTCGACGAATATGAAGACTATTTTGAATCGGTTAATATAATAACGGCCTATAAAAATCTCACTATTAGCCCAAAGTCATCTTGAATTATATTTTTATCTGAAGTCGCATATTATAAAAAAAATGTCTAGATAAACCTCGTTCTACTTTCATTTAACCGCAAATATCATTATTGTACGCCGACAAAATCGCTAACTAGATAGCTAGCGTAAAAGCAACGTATGTAAATCATAGCATAGAATCTGTAAGTATATATTACGAAAGGACTAAAAGTAGATGAGTGATATACAACTTGCACAATAAAGTCTGGAGCAGTAAAGTTGGTCTGTCCATCTCTTGCCTATATTTGGTGTGACCCTTTTGATCTCAGCGGTTGGAATCATAGTTCAATCTAAAATGGTAAAGACAGCGGTGGCATGCCTACGCGACATTTAAAGCAATAAATGCAGTGAAGGTGACATCAATGGAGATCGGTTGGGATTAGTTCGCACGGTGCGGGCCGAACGTCACGTTTTTAAATCGCTATTATATAAACGTTAGTCGTCACAGCCGTCGCTGCGTGTGTTTGTGAGATAGGCCTTTCATACTGCGTAATTGTTGGATATGCATGGATTGATCAAGAAACAAGACACGTGTAAACGCGCCACTATGGCGGGTGTTACAGCTACGGTTCCATTGCAGTCGGATACATTTACCATGTCTTACCTTCTGGCGTTTTACCACATTGGACAACATAATAATTACATTAAACTTTGTAATACATTTAGCCTGGAAAGTACTGCTATCGCAAAATATTTATTGGTATATTACCATAAAATAATTTTCTCTTGAAACTTATTTATGGTACTTGCATATATCTAAAAAGGTATGAAGTATGAATATGGTCAGATTTAGAAAAAGAAGAATAGTAAAGAATGTATAGATGGGCTGTGTGAGAATTATATGTGTATAAAACATATCATGACTGAGGTGACAGATGACAGTGGAGAGTGGAAGAAAAACACGTGTTGTGCCGATCCTACTTACATGGGATAAGAGATGATGATGGTAGGTACTTAAAGAAATAATACAAAACTCCCTATTACCATTTGATGTACTGCTAAATATTCATCTTAGAACTCAAAGCAAAGTAATTAAGGTGGTGATTTATCAGGATACAAAAGTTGTTGATAAAATTGCTTACTGCTAGCGTCATCGAATACTGTATTAAGCGATTATTTTATATTAAGTATTACATATTAGGTCGGAATACCGTGATATGACTTTTTTGTAAACGTCGTTTAGATAGTTCATACATATATTGAAAGTACCATCTAAATAAAGCTGTTCTCTGGCAGCGAAACTTGAAATCCAGTCGTTTCTTAGGTTTAGCTTGGTATAATATTATGTCATATCTTCATTTAACAACTGTTGAGATTATGGTCAGTTCCTAAATTGATACAGTATTAAAGTACAAATCTAAAGGTTATATCTTCTAAGTACCCTTTTTCATTTAAATACTGTCAAAATTGTCAAGCATTTCTCTCATAAATAATGAAAATATATAATGATCTAATATAATAAAATCAGATTATATTTCTATATAAAAAAACACATTCGTTGATATTTGTCATAAAAATATTATTAAGAGATTAATTGTGACAAAACTCTGCGTTTTAAACGCTCCGTGTGGACGCAATTTTAAGAATGTCTCATGAACCAGGGCAGGAGTGCGACATTAATAGATATTTTAGAATGTGAACTGTTAATGAATGAATTCGTTCAACGTATTTGTGATGCTTATTCTTTGTTGGAAACTGTAATAAATATTTTTGATTATTTGGCAGTAAACAATTCCGATTCTAACTAATATTATAAATGTGAATATGAGTTCATTTGTTTGTTACGTTTTTAGTCCTTGGCTACTTAACCGAATATCGTGAAATTTTGTAGCTAGATTGTCGTGGGTCCAAATAGGACATACATTACATTTGATCGAGAAAAAAGTATAGGTAGGACAAAACCTAGTTTAAGAATAAATAAAACACTTTTAAAGTAACGCAAATAATACTTTTTTTTTTCACAACTTTGTCGAAGCCGAAAGGAGGACTGGCTTTCAAATGTATCTATAGGAACAAATACATGAGATGAATGGGATTTAATGAATTTTAATGCGATAACGGCTCAGTGGTACTTTGAACAAACACAAACCTTTAAGAAACGATCGTCTTCTTTAAAAGGCCGGTAACGCACTCGCGACCTCCCCTGGTGTTCCTAGTGTCTATGGATGGTGGTGATCACTTACCATCAGGTGACCTACCTGTTCGTTTGCTCATAATATAACAGAAAAACACACTGCGCCGGTCGAACCTTTAAGAAACGATCGTCTTCTTTAAAAGGCCGGTAACGCACTCGCGACCTCCCCTGGTGTTCCTAGTGTCTATGGACGGTGGTGATCACTTACTATCAGGCGACCTACCTGTTCGTTTGCCCCCTATAATATAAAAAAAACACACTGCGCCGGTCGATATAGGTTCGAATTCTGCAGTGAGCCAAAGCGTTTGGTGGTGGAAAAAACGATAAAATCACGCTATCGTGGTGATAAGGTTATTTTTAATGTCCATTATCACCCTCGAGTTGAAGATCTGTCGTCAATCATCTATTGGTGTTTTCTGGCAGCTGCACTTGAGAGTCAGTCCACTCCTATGTTTAGCGTATTTACGGTTTTGGATCACATAGTCTTTTAATATCAGATGAGATTGCGATCAAATGGTATAATACCTATAAAATATAAAAATAACATACGTGCTATTTATTTTTTATTATAAAAAAAGTAGTTCAAGTTATTCCTTATAATATTACCACCTATCAGACAGTGAAAGTCCCCTAAAAATCGGTATAACGGTTTCGGAGATTAGTCGGAACAAACATGCAGACAGACAGACAAAAGTTAAAAAATAATGGATTTACAAAGTTGTAGACGCGGTCGAAGCCGCGGATGTCTGCTAGTACATGCATGTGTGTAGTTCACTAGCGGTAGAAATGAAACTTTCAAAAAGAAAGTAAGAAGAGCGTATGTTCACTGTTCTCCAATACCCGAAAGTAAACCAGACACAGCTCCGACTCTACCCGACACAGTGTTTACTCCCACCAATTTTCCTTATACAAAAAGGTCGCGGATCAAAATTTCAAACTCCTGTCAGAAGTTTCATTCAAAAGAAGCGATGATATGTCCCCGAAAAGTAAGTTATGCATCATTTACTTAATACATGAAAATGATGTACCGATGATACACGAGATGATGCAATTTGTAATGCGATACGCATTCACAGCCGACGTCTTTACAAATCTCATGTCTGAATATTACTT
This sequence comes from Antheraea yamamai, assembly GCA_036509395.1. NCBI lineage: Eukaryota > Metazoa > Arthropoda > Insecta > Lepidoptera > Saturniidae > Antheraea > Antheraea yamamai. The sequence goes on from AP028442.1 coordinate 2,884,909, forward strand.
ATTAATGTTACATTATCGTATAGAACAGATACGTTCGTTTTTTTTTTCTCTTCAAATTAGCTAATCTTGCATTACATAGACAGTTCTCTTCTGTATACGAGTTCATGTTTTCGTTTTGCGCGAACTTATTTATTTAAAGATTACATTAGATCTGAAGTCTCGTTGGCACAATATTTTTACAAAGAAACTAGCAATTACTCGCGGATCCGGGTGCGTTTTTTATGTAACAATTACCTTCGACTCGTTCTTCTATTTTATTAAAACATGGAACATTCTATTATCGAAGTGAAAACTGCTATGGGCGCCTCGAGCGGTAATTTTTTCAAGACACTTATAATTTCGCGTCATGACATGCTAATAAGCGTGATCGACCGTATTGCGCTTGCGCGGCTTGTGTCAGACTAGCGACGCGTAGTATAAGAGCCTGTGTACATCTAATGTTTGTATTTTGTATTGGAATTGTGCAGCTCATCATATTTTTGATGAATTGATAGACCGTATAAAAAAGTATATCATCATTATTCGGAGTGCAAATATATATGAAAGATAGATTAGATAATAATTTCAATTTACAAATTATGAAATCTAAACAATTCACACTATAATTAATTTAAAAAAAGAGAACAGTTTATATTCCATTGTTTTGAGTTTTCATTTCTGTCAGCAGTTCTTATGACTGCGTTGAATTTTTTTAGAAACTGATGATTATTTTGAAACGCTATGAAATTCGGAATAACATACTTTCCGTGAAATGAAATGAAAATCGGTTGAAATCAAGTAAAATTTTAATTTATAATATTTTTCTATGGAATTATGTGGGTATACCTATGTTCCGGCAGCCGTACTTGCGAGCAAGCTATCCTCTAGGTTAAAAATGTTTACTACAATCTTAGACCAAGTCGATATTGAACATCAGGTGCGATTGTGGACACATATTAAAACCAATAAAGTGTTTTAAAACGTGCAACTAAATGCAAAATTCCATCAAAATCGATTGACAATAAAAACAATATTTTGTTTAAATTCCCAAATACATTATATATAGTTTCAACAATTCTTTTATTATATTAATTGGAAAATGGTATTTCCACAATATTCCCCCACGCGCTTTCCGTGCAGGAAAGTTTGAGCTAAATCCGGGCATACCGTACAGGCGGCGCTGTACAAATTGCAGACCTACATTACAATTAACAATACATATCGCGTCAATTTTTTTGACCTCTCTGAAGTACATGCGTAAAGCACAAATTTAGATGTTAGAGGGACGCGAAAAAGGTGAACGGGTAGCAGGCTCACCGCGCTCTTATCTCACCCTATTGCACCCACGTTAACACGTGTGTCACTGTCATTGCTAGTTGCAGTACAGTCGCAATCAGAATAGTTTTTGTTGTTAATTACATGTTATTGCTATTTTTGTTCTTTTCTTTTTGTTGTGGATATTTTTATTATTTTATTTATCTTCTCTTCTTTGTTACTTGTTGATATTTGTTATTATTACAAGAGCCATCCACTTCAAAAAATGATGTTTCTATGGAAGGCGTTGCTCCACTATAAATAAATGTTTATTATGAATTATTTGTTTACTACGAATGTATTTCATCTACAATAACGCTTTTGTAGTGACAAACATATTACTTACACGGTATACATGCTACAAGACATACCCTACAGATAGAAACAAAATGGTGCTTATCTGGTGCAAATTATTACTGACAAATACTTATGTGGAGATTGGTTATTATTCTAGATTTCTCTATTACTTTATTGTTCAGCTACAATTGTTCATTTCTAGATTTTACTTTTATTTTATTATCCCAGTAATCTTTTATTTGTTATTGTCTGTTCATTTTGATCTCCAATCCTTTGTAATTATTTTATATATATGTATATTTCATATGTAAATGTATATCCGCTTAATTCAAATAAACAGGTTTACGTAAATTAGCTGTCAAAGCGTTTACAAGACTACACAATCGGAATCATATCTTTCTTTCATATACATAATCTTCTGATAGTAGCATTGTGGTGGCTATACTGCCACATCCTTATTACTTAATAAAATAGGTAAATATCTACGTGAATCATAATTAATTAAAATCATACTATATTGCACGTAAATCGAGACAATAGAATTGAATTGAAGAATAATAAATGGCGATTATAAGTTCCTATAATAATATTTTGAATTAGTTTTTCATTAACATCTCGACTGTACAATGCGCAAGGCCGAAATCAAATTATATGCAGAGTGGCCAAAATATTTGACACGGACTATACCTACTTTACGTTTAACGCTTAACGCATTTTTTTCCTACCGTGCCATAACAAGCCTCACTTACCAGTTTTTAAGTAACATACGATTTTTTATATATTTTATCAAATTAACTGATATTAAGTGACGTTGTGACTTAGAAAGGTAAGTGTAGTTTAGAGGAATATTGGTACTCAACTACAGCCATGGCTTTACCGTGCTATTGCTAAATGACGAGGGCACGAAAACTCAACTCGTAGGGTTTGAACGTACGTTAAGTTATCGCTTCAGATATATTATACAGAATAATATTTACCTAATAGAATCCGAAACAATTAAAACCTCGCGGTTTTAGAGTATAATAACGCGGTTTTGAACAAACGTGGGCCGCTTCACGTACCGAGGCTATGTAAATTGCAATCTAGTGAAAGACTAAATATGAGGTTTTACTACCATAAAATATATTTTGCGTAACATTTTGTGGTATTATTTAAGTACAAATTTGTTGTATTTATGTCTTTATTTTCTTTTCTATTCTTAGGCTTATAAAAGAGGTAAATTTCAGATTTATTATATTAACCAATGGGCAGTCTAAAACCATAACGGTGGTATTACATAAAAATTCAATACGTGTTGAATACTTGCTTTAAAAAGGTTTCGAATTAAATGCACCGCGGTCGCTGAATGTTCGCCATCTTGCTTTTGTGTCTCGCTTTGATTACGTTAGGTCAGACTTGCGAAAAAGGATAACGCGAACTTGCCTCGGGCGAGCGCGGTGCATTTAATGCGAAACCTTTTTAAAGCAACTATTCAATGCGTATTTAACTTTTTTCTAATAACACCGTAAGCGTTTAAGTGTTACAGACGAATGTAGAACTTTATGGTACACTTGTTAACAGACTGTTGGCTGCATAAGTTTAAAAAAATAGTGTATCTATTACAAAAATTTGAACAATAACGAACTACATAGAGTTAAATTGTAATTTTCAAATATTGACTAGATATTACGTATACACAGGCCGCTATACTACGCGTCGCTACTCTGGAGCAAGCGGAATACGTCACGTACATGCCTGTGACCCTTCACTAGCATATCGGTGACACGAACCCATAAATTTTTCTCCTACCAAAAATCACTCAACGCGGCTAAAGAAGTTTTTACTTCAAAGTACTACAATGCTTAACATTTAATAGAAAAGTATTGAGATTTTAAGAAATTACGATTTCTAAAAGCTAAATTTGTTCAGCGAAGTCTGTTTTTTAGTTATAGAGAAGTAAGAGAAACGTATATTCAAGATAATAAACGACATAAACAAAGTTGCAGATATCAGTTTGTATTTATATATAATCAAAATCGTTTAGAACAATTTACACAAATACATACAATTCGATATTATAGTCTAACCGCAACCGCTGTACCGCGGCATAGGTATGTGCGGGAGCTGGGGAGTGGGACGGAAGGAGCATGAACTCACATGAGATTCGTAGTGTCAGACAGATCTCACGATATCAAAGCACAATTATTTTGAAGTATATTTATATCCAATTCCTGCTTTTGTCCAATACAATTTTAGATAAGTACAAATAAAAAACCAATATAAATGAAATGATTCTTTAATTCTTGGAAATGTATATATATACTAGCGGACCGGGCGGACGTTGTCCTGCCTTGAAAACAAAAAAAATCCTAAAAGTCGATCGCAGCGCCACCTGCCGGGTCCAATTGTGAATCTAAACCATTCTCGAATCTCCACGAACACACACAAAAAATTTCATCAAAATCGGTCCAGTCGTTTAGGAGGAGTTCAGTCACATACACACGCACACAAGAAATATATATATTAAGATAAGAGATTCCCACCTATATATTGACTCATCACGATATCTCTGGAACCATAAGGCGTACCGACTTGAAATATGGTAGGAATATTCCTTTCGCCGAGTAGAGGTCAGTTAAGAACGGATTTTACGAAATTCCACTCACAAGGGGGGTTGCGGGGGGGTAATCAGGGCGGGACAACGTCAGCCGGGCCGGCTAGTATAATATAAAGCATAACGCACAACTCATCTTTAGATGCTTAGATCTTAAATGCCCTCCCCGTCTCGCCACTCGACGCGGTATATATATATATTTATATATATATATATATATGAATACTTTTGTATATAATGATTTTAGAAGATCGCGTGTATAAAATTCGGTTAACGAAAGTTCAAATAATGGGGTCACGGTTGACAAGACGATTCAATTAAACTAAAAGAATGTGAGAACTCACGAACTTGTATCAGAAATAGAGAGTATAACACTATGGTACTCTCTATAAATGGGATTCCGGTGTACGTTTGTTCGTAATTTATTTTATGTAGGTATATATATTACTTAGAGTTTTTTATTTATTACGTACAGTGACTTTCAGTGGATTCTAGCTGAAAATCAGCGCTGAGTGTGTCTTATACGACGTGACTATACATTTTATGTGTGTTTTAAGCTACGTTTTGATAAAAGAGATAATTAAAAACAATTGTCCAATTCACTAAAATTTAGTTTTGAAAATTGTACTTTCGGTTTTGTTCATTAAATATTTTTTTTCAAGTTTCGGTTTATTTTCAAAAAGAGCAATTAATATTCTATATAAATTGGTGCGATTAATATCATATAGCAAATTTGTTCAATTCGAAAAACTACTTCCAAAAAATCGGAACTTCAAATGTAACTGTTTTTTTTAAAGCCCTTAACTTGACAAATAAACATGATAGAACAAAAAAGTTATGTATTCACATTCATATATATTTTTCTTTATATCATAGGAGGCAGACGAACAGGCGGGTCACCTGATGTTAAGTGAACACCGTCCTCCATAGACAATAACAACACCTGGGGTGTCGCTAATGCGTTGCCAGCCCGTGTTTGGGGGAGTGGACCAAGAGAGGGGTTTGGGGGGGGAGGGGAGGTGGGCCTCCGGCGCTCTCACTGACCGAACGAAACGAAACAACGCAAGCACTGTTACTTTACGTCGGTTTTCTGTGACAGGGCGGTACTACCCCGAGCGAGCCGACTCATTCATGCTAAAACCGGTAATAGCTTCAGCGTGGCTCTGCCACCTCTAAAAGTCATACCTACTAGAAGTTCAATTAGGCACAATATGAACGAATTTCAGAACCTCAACTTTTTTTCGTTGTCCTTCTGCTTCAAGTGAAATGCAATTATAACACTTTAGCATATGCTGAGCTGGACACCCTTTTATAATGTCGGGATATGCATATTTTAATCCACTTTTGTATAGTTCATGTCGTGTACTTCATGAATAAACGATTAGTGATTTAAGTGAAAATTTCTTTAGCCCTGTTATGATTTGAAACTTGATGAAACTAAAAAATCTATGCAAAGAAAAAGCACTATTACAATGAGACAAATATATTTTTCATTACATCAGCCTGTTAGAGACTCACTGCAGTACTATAGACTACTTCTCAATGGAGGGTATGAGCATAATCACCACGACAGCTCACGACGTATCGGCGATTTCAAACTTAGAGAAATCAATAGTTCTATGTTTTCCCACATATAGTGTACTACAAGAGCATTTCTCAGGTTCAGATTTCCTCACGATGTTTCCTTCACCGTCAGCCGATAGTGTTATCAATTTAAATCCATAACTGTATGCGAGTTTTGAAAAACCAAATCACCAAAAACCATTTGCTCACTTATATGTGCGTACTACATATTATTTGTAATGAATATTCTTAGCTTCTTTCCGTGACTTCGTCTGCGTGAAATAGTTACTTTTGCCTAACGCTAACTTTAACTAGCGACTTCGTTTACGTAGAAGCTGAAAATATTTTTAAATAATACCTCAGTTGACCCCGATTTTGAAACATTCTTCATTGGTGCTCCGCTCAATAGGACTAATAAGTCTTAGTGTGATAATATATAGCCTTCCCCGATAAATGAGCTATCTAACACTGATATAATTTTTAAAATCGGACCAGTAGTTCTTGAGATTATCGTGTTCAAGCAAACAAAGTCTTCAGATTTATAATATTAGTATAGAAGTATAGACTAGTATAGATGTGGACTATTATACATGTTATAACATGAAATACGGACAGTTCTTCTGTTTCTACGTATTTGAGAAAGTAGGTACTTAATATATTTGGAGTATAAAATTATAACTTACAAGTTATAATCGTGATTGATTTGAACAATGAACTGCACATAACTCGATCTCACGAATTCGAGCTTCTGGCAGCCCACGAAAAACACGCTTCTTACAAAATCAAAGCGATTTCATACACGTAACCAACAGTGATTCCCTTTTAACATAACAATGGGTTAGCTACCTACAAATTAGATAATGCTTCAGACGTTTTGAAATTAATCGACAATTCGCAGGTGTTTATGTGTTAACACAGACATTAAGTGCGATGAGCGTCGTGTAGATTTGAAACTTCTTTGACGGTTTGAATATTGTTCGAGAAACAGATTCTCCCTTTATGACGTACCTTATATTCCCCGTTCTACTATTTTTTTTCATGGGAGGCAAAGGAACAGTTTTCTCATGTGATGTTAAGTGATCATCACCGTCCATAAATACTAACAACACCAGGGGAGTCGCAAGTGCGTTGCCAGCCTGTGTTTGGGGAGGGGGGGACGAGGAGGAGAGGGGGTGTAGTCCTCCGACGCTCTCACTGACCGAACGAAACGCAACAATGTAAGCGCTGTTACTTCACGTGGGTGTTTCTGTGGGTCGGGTGGTAGTACTCCGGACGAGCCGACCCATTCATGCTAAAACCGGCAATAGCTTCAGCGTGACTCTACCACCTATACTAACTTTACGTGTCTATTAGTTTTAGTGAATAATAACCTTTTAAATTCACATTCACATTTATAAAAATTAACAAAATCAAACTGTAATCAGATTGTCTATTTCTTAATGTTTGGCTATATGTATATTTGTGGGACACGTACAATAACTTGGACTGAAGACAAATTAATTATATTCGTTTCCGAATTACATTTATAATCGGTCTTTTTCCTTTATGACACTATCTCACACAGCAGCGCACACTCTGTATCTACATGACATTGACGGTATTCTGTATTTCTTACACACTGCGCTATGAATTAAGGAAGAAGAAGAAGAAGACGGATTTTACGAAACGAAAACGTGTAACGGAAGAGAGATAATAAGTATATACATGTAGGTTTTAGGCTGTGAGAGAATGAGATAGGATGCGTTTCTATATATTTTATCTATCCTCAAAATATATACAAAGAGAAGGAGGGAGATAGAGAAACGTTGAAATCTATAGTACATTATTTTCTGTTGGATCGTGTGACTATCGCGCACTTTTAAACATTATTCTGTCTTATGTATTATTAACACCGTTAATATACATTAAAATATTACAAAATAATGTCGATAAGTAATATTTACCACCCCATAGTGTATTCATCTCTTGCTCTTAAAAATTAATCAGAGCACTAAGTTTTACTTCTATCGCGTGTGAACTCGCACTCTTTTTGTATATCGTTTTTATTTTAACGCTTAGAATAAGTCACGATTGTATCAAGACCGTCAGTGACGCGAACCCATAAGTTTTTCGCTTACCAAAATTTTGTTAATCCCTCAACGGGTCTGGAGAAGTTTTCACTTCAAGTATATAAAAGGCGATAGAAAAATAAATATTATCTTCATTCACTTTTGAAGTTGGTTAAAAAGACAAAAAGAACAAACAAAATAACATTTATCAAAAAACAAGCCGTGGGCGCGACTCCATACGTGTGGAACCTAATGTAAAAAATAGTGACTAATAAAATCATCTGAATATATTAAGTCCATTTCCTTATATACCTTTCTCTCGTCTTAAGTCGCGTCGTCATTACAATTACAATAACTTTTAATAGAAAAAAACAATTTTAATGAAACCAAGACTAAATGTTACTCGAGGATATACTTTATGATTTTCTTGGTGAGGTTTTATCTGGAACGCAGGACTTTAGCAATAATACGTTTTCATATAAACTGGAAAAGAGACAGACATTTTTAAAATAATTGAAATGTATTTTATTACTTATTCCAAGACACCTGCAACAATTTTATTCAACAAAATCTAAAAAGTTCAGACACGTTAGATTTACATTCTTATCATATGTATATATATGATGTTAAACAAACTTCCGTTTTGCAAATAACAATCTCTAAAAGCACAAAGGTCGAAGACAAAGCGTATTAAAATAGATCGTAGTACGAAAGATGACTAACATATGGCATTTGCCGGTCAATTGCAAAGAATTGTTTCATCTTAGGCGGATCTCGGGCTGTAAGTTATATATGATATCACTATCTTTCCACTTCAATGAGATCATGACTTGGATAAGGTCAATCGGTAACCAGGAATATAATTTTAACATGATCATTGGTTTTATGTTAAACAAATATGTCAAAACACCGGGTTATACATTATAGTGTACGTTACTTTGCACTTTCGCCTGGAATAGATTCGCCGCTACCACGTCTCACTCCAATAAAAAACGTTTGATTTTATTTATCTACTTGAAAAACATAAATATGAGACTAGTAATAGAGAGATAAATATTAGTAAATGAAACAACAAAATCAAATCAAATGTACTTTATTAAATGTAGGCCCTAGTAAGGCGTATATGAACGTCAAAACTACCACGGGTTCGGACAACAACCCAGTCATCGAGAAGCACCAGCAAGAGACTCGATCTGGTTTATCTTTTTAACATATATATCTAAAATATATTACACGTTCAATCGTTTTAGTGGATGCACAGAGAGGAGTCAATTCTAAACATCGCCATTGTTCACATATTGATCCACTCTATAATAGCCTTTTGACACCAAAACCCGCTCGACATGGCGCTTAAACTTACAGTCCGGCAAATAGGTAATATGCATTGGGGCTTTGATTTGAAAAACCTAACAGTATAATTTAAAAAAACAACCGTTACAGGTTTTACTGACTCTGAAACAGGGGACGAATTACAAAAATGAAAGAGAATTAAGAACGTATTCCTTGGTTGACGGTTAAACCGACGGCGATTGACACTGGTGGTATGTAATTGTAAATATCAAAAAGTGGAGGCAGTCATAAGGACTGGAAACAAAGGAATTTAAACTGTGTCCTCTTTTGAGTTTTAATTTTTTGTTTTTTTTTTTTTTTTTTTTTTTTTTTTTTTTTCCCCCTTTTATTCTTTTTCCTTATTTAATTTTTTTTTTTTTTTTTTTTTTCGTTAGGTTATCATTTTAATCCCCTCTTTCTTTTTTTTTTTATTTTTTTTATTTTTTTTTTTTTTTTAAAAATCTTATTTATTATAATCTGATTTATTAGTATTTCATCATTTGTAAATTTAAATTATTATCATTGGTCTCTCTTTCGTATCTATTAGAACTCCGAATAATAATTATATATATTTTTTATACAGTTTTTTAATTCATCAAATAATGACATTCATCACAATATCAGTACAAAATATAAATATTAAATGTACACAGGCTCTTATACTACGCGTCGCTAGTCTGACGTAAGCCGCGCAGGCGCAATATAGTCGGTCACGCTTACTAGCATGTCATGACGCGAAACTATAAATTTAACTCTTGCCAAAAAAATACTACGGAAGGCGCCTCAAGGAGCTTTAACTTCAAAAATAAGTAATTAATTAAAATATGTTGCAGATTACTACGTAATAACCACAGTCGTAAGTGCAAAGTAACGACCACTACAATATTTAATGGTGGATTTCCACAAAGTAACGCCTTCTTCAATCAAATTAAAGATTTGAAATCTATCTATAACTTTATGTCTTTTTCTTATCTATACATATATATACAATGGGACTGTAAATTTTACGTGTACTTTCCAGATTATTGAGTAAAGAAATATTGCAAGTGACTAAGAATAAGTGCGGGCTTGCCGTGTGTTGCGGCGTGGAGTATTAGGGGCTGGGAACGAGAAAACTTGTGCGCGAGTAAAACAGTTGAAAAGAGTTAGTAGTATAAATATACGTTCACAACTTTGAAATTGAGTCTATAGTGCGTGTGTGACATGTTTACGAAATGGACAAACACGCACACAAATAATTATTTATCACTAGCCGACCCGTGCCCACTTCGTTGGGCGGTAATAGGCATTATCAAGATACAACTTTTCTCTAGAACTCAATCATATATCTCTCATAGTTAAGGCAGAAGATACTCCTCAGATATTACCCCCTACAACCTCACAAACTTTACCTCTTTATAATATTAGTATAGATAATTAGTTAATAGCTTCTGCCCGCGACTTCGTACGCGTGGCAAAGTTATTTTGGGCTAAGACGCAGCGGAAGCTCTCAAAAGGAAAAAAAGCCCCGATTTTAAAACATGTTTCATTGTTGCTCCGTTCCTATTGGTCTTAGCGTGATGATATATAGCCTATAACACTCACAAATAACGTGACTTTCTATTGGTAAAAGAATTTTCAAAATCGGTTTAGTAGTTCCTGAGATTACCCTCTACAACGTCACAACGTCACAAACTCACGAACTTTACCTCTTTATAATATTAGTATAGATGATAAAATAAATGATCTGCGCGTCATTCCAGCGACTATAGTGGTACTGTGATATGACGCCTTTCTTAGACTCTATTGGTTCAGTATCAGCTAGTAATATCCAGGTATTTTATGATATATTTGGCTTAAATTACACCGATGACCATGCTTTGGGGTGCCACCTTTTATGATGCCAAATAAAGTAAATTAGTTACTCAAGATAGGTAAAAGAACATTGTCTCTTAATATTAATACAATTCTATGAGTAAATATTGAATTTTGATTTTAGTATAAACTAGGTTGTCATTTAAATTCTTCTTAGTTTCTTCTAAATTTATATTTGTTTTGTTTAATCCTAAATTTGTGGTTACAGTAGTTATATCTCTTTAGTATGACCATCCGTGACGTGTTACGTATGTCTGTGTTATTTGTTTGTTCGTTTCAAATTTTGTATTAACATTAACGTCCGTTTATCAACATATATAGGCTCCCATCGAAAATCAGCGCTGCAGTACTACTTACTGTATCGCAGATTTTTGCTGAATGGGTTCGACAATTGTTGGACATCTATTTTTCATTTTTAAAATGTATTTTTTTTCTGTCTAATTAGTTTGTGTAATTTAATTTAATTATATGGTTGTTCCAACAATAAAGTATTTCTTTCTTTCTTTCTTTCACTTATGTGCTAGGTGCAGCCCACAACTTCGTCTACCTTTGTATGTTTATAAAGGATTATATTCGTGCGGAATCCTTTCTTTCTAAAATAAAGCTTATGTTTTTATCTATGACATCAGCTATCTGCCAGTGAAAATCCCGTCAAAATTGGTCCAAACGTTTCGGAGACAAGCAGGAAAAAATCACATACAAACATTTTAAAACTTACCTTTTTTGTTATTAGTAAGGTACACATGCATTTAGTATAAATTGTCTTTTTTTGTTATAAGTACGGTACACATGCATTTATTAAAAACGATCTTATTTGTTATAAGTACAGTACACATGCACTTAATAAAAATTGACTTTTTTTGTTATAACTACAGTACATATACATTTAGTATAAATTGTCTTTTTTTGTTATAAGTACAGTACAAATGCATTTAATAAAAAACTGTTTGGTAATGATACAAACAAACACTTGTATTTTATTTATTTGTACAGATTTAATAGGCTTACTTTTTACTACGTCCAAAATACATGCAACACTGGTATTTTTCTATGGAATGAAAAATAATTTTTCACATGACAATTGTGAATTTGTGTCCTTAATATTTCTCTTTATTTTTAAATAATTAATGGACAATAAAAAATCACATAGTGTGAAATGAAGTGTTTTCTCGTATTTTATAATCATTTTAGAGTACACAGCACTGATATTTGTTTATGACTTCGTCTGGTTTATTGTAAGTGACATTTTGTACTATCCTAGTGTAAGTTCCGGTTATGCAGTGGACGACGAGATAGTTTTTTCCAGCCTATTTGATACATATTTCTATATTTTGGTCAATTACGTAGTGGTCTAGTGGTTTAACCGTCCGAATATCTATCCGATGTCCGCAGGTTCGATCCCCGGCATGTACCAACGAATTTTTCGGAATTCGCGTACATTTGCTAATTTAAATTGGTAACACTATCAGCTGACGGTGAAGGAAAACATCATGAGGAAACCTGAACCTGAGAAATGTTCTTGCAGTACAATTGTATGTGGGAAAACATAGAACTGTGGATTTCTCAGAGTTTAAATTCACTAATACGTCGTGGGCTGGCATGGTGATTATGCCCATACCTTCCTTCGGGAAGAGGACTGTGGCACTGCAGTGAGGTCAGACTGGCTGACGATGATGTTGATTATTTTGATGTATAAACTATATTACTGTAAAGTTTTATTAAACCTGTTAGATATATTTTCTAAGAAGGTGTAGTATAAAATGCGAATAGCGACCTTAGCCATGGCTAAAAACTGTAACACGGTCTAAAAGACTGGCTGACGATGATGTTGATTATTTTGATGTATAAACTATATTACTGTAAAGTTTTATTAAACCCGTTAAATATATTTTCTAAGAAGGTGTAGTATAAAATGCGAATAACGACCTTAGCCATGGCTAAAAACTGTAACACGGTCTAAAAGACTGGCTGACGATGATGTTGATTATTTTGATGTATAAACTATATTACTGTAAAGTTTTATTAAACCCGTTAGATATATTCTCTAAGAAGGTGTAGTATAAAATGCGAAAAGCGACCTTAGCCATGGCTAAAAACTGTAACACGGTCTAAAAGACTGGCTGACGATGATGTTGATTATTTTGACGTATACACTATATTACTGTAAAGTTTTATTAAACCCGTTAGATATATTTTCTAAGAAGGTGTAGTATAAAATGCGAATAACGACCTTAGCCATGGCTAAAAACTGTAACACGGTCTAAAAGACTGGCTAACGATGATGTTGATTATTTTGATGTATACACTATATTACTGTAAAGTTTTATTAAACCCGTTAGATATATTTTCTAAGAAGGTGTAGTATAAAATGCGAATAGCAACCCTAGCCATGGCTAAAAACTGTAACACGGTCTAAAAATGAGAACGTATTATCATTCATTTTTCTCAATAAATTAGATTCCAAAAATTTTTGTTGTCAAATTTCATGAAATTTTATATTATATATGCCTACCGCTCTTTACTCGTGTTACAATTTGAAAGGCATATTATATAACGAAGGTAATGGTAAACTATTTATATGTACAAAAAAATATGACCTGGATGACGCGCAGGGCTGTCAGTTGAGACAACAAAATGTAATTTTACGAACTAATAAATCTTGAGAACTGAGAAGGTTCATACTGTCGTTTTTTTAAGGTTAGTGATAATTTCAAACTACGTATTTAAAAGCGATTTGTTATTTTTGTACCTAATTATAAAATTACCGTTAGTAATTTCTAGTGATGGAATGTTGATGTCGAGACGAGATAATTATAATATATATAAAATTCTGGTGTCCGTGCATTTGTAATTTTTATCTTCGCAAATTGCTTCACTGATTTTTGTGATTTGTGTTTATGAGGTCACCTGGTTATTAGATATAGTTGAAACCGGTAGGTGGCGCTGTTGTTGAGTTCAATTTTTTTTTAATTTTCGGACAAAAATTCTATATTTAGTAAATAATATTTCAATATTCTTAATTATATTTGCCATCTCGTCCACTTTTCCATACATTAATTTTAGTGTTTACTAACTTCTGCCCGCGACTTTGTCCGCGGGGAATAGTTACATTAGGCTAACAATAACACACAGCGGAGGCTCTCAAAAGGAAAAAATAACCGATTTTGAAACAGTCTTTATCGGTGCTCCGCTCCTATTGGTCTTAGCGTAATGATATATAGCCTATATCCGACCTTGATAAATGAGCTATCTAACACTGAAAGAGTCTTTCAAATTTGACCAGTAGTTCCTGAGATTATTCCCTACAACATCATAAACTTTACCTCTTTATAATATTAGTATAGATAAATTAATTCATTAACACTTTTTTTCTGTCTAATTGTTCTCAATATTTACTGTTACATAATTTTAATTTTTCATTATTATTAATAGTGTAAGTGGTATCGATGTGATAAAGCACTGTAGATTTTCATTCTAGTTTACTTTTTACTATTGTTATTATATTATTCATCAGACTTGACTGTTTCTATATTTAGGTACATCTGTAAATAAATAAATATAAGTTCCTTGTACGCAGAGGTCATTATTGTATATATTTACTTACTGTATTTAATTTTATTATTATTTAAACATATTGATATTCAAGTACTTTGGGATAAATAAGGTAAGGTAACGTTAGATCTAATTCTGCTAATGAGTTCGCGTATTGTTTCGTACGGTGTTGTGTGAATTTTTTGTTTCTTTTTTACCGTTTGTTCGTATCTTTTGGGATTTATCATTCAATCAAATACATCGGACAGTTGCACGCGTCTTCTTCAGCGTTTTTATCTTTATATTATGAGCACGGAACCAAAGTTTTTCTTCTAAAATAAAAATATCTTAAATTACTCCCCCTACCATCAGCTATCTGCTAGTGACAGCTCGTTAAAATCTGTCCAACAGTTTCAGATATTAGCTGGAACAAATAAACAGACAGGCACTTTTTTAAATTGTTATTTTTTTAAATATAAGAACCGTATATACCTTCATATTCATTTATAAAAAAGTCTGTCAGAGTAACTTAAAAAATTAAGTCCTAAAACCATGCTATGGCTTTATCCCGATGTTTTCCTTCAACGAAAGCCCACGTAGATATAACGATTTGCTATTACTCAACTATTTATTATAACAAATGATTTCAAACGCATACCTTTTTCTACAGGTTTTGAAAACCTGCATTTTGTAAAGGACCAACATGATCTAAATACTAGAAACTGTAACAAACTGGTCGTCCCATGTTTCGGACTTAGCAGAACCAGTAATAGTTTCTTAGGTAATAGTGTTAGGTTTTACAATAAAGTCCCAAAACATATTACCGATTTGCCGGCCTGTAAATTTAAGCGCTATGTCAAGCGGGTTTTAGTGTCGAAAGGCTATTATAGAGTGGATCAATATGTGAACGATGGTGATATCTGGAATTGACTCCTCTCTGTGCATCCACTAAAAATGGTATTGTGACGTGTAATGTATTCGAAATATATATATGTTAAAAAGATGTACCCGATCGAGTTTCTTGCCGGTTGTTCTCGATGACTGGGTTGTTTTCCGAACCGGTGGTAGTTTTGACGTTCATAAGCGCCTTATTAAGGCCTAAACTGAATAAAGTATTTTTGATTTGATTTGATTTAAATATGGAGCCGCGTGCAAAGCTAGTGTGGTATAACTATCGTATGCCGGATTTCCCTTTCATCTGTTAATGCCATTAATTATATTCACTCTTCTAAACATGGTCTGTTCTTCCTGTATCGTCTATATTTGCGTAGACTAGGAATTTAAAACTGCAAATATTTATTATATCTTCAAACCTTTTACACAATAGAAGTATAATAAATAAAACAATCAAACTATAATCAATCGCTGTCATTATATCATGCAAATCCACCATCTGAATCACGACAACTTATTTTTTTAGTTTATATGGGGAAATAAAATGCAGAGTCCCGGTGATGGGTTTTATGAGTATACTAGCGGGCCCGGCAGACGTTATCCCGCCCTGATTATAAAAAAATCCTTGACAAATTATATACCAAAACGTTCCTCATGAATCACTCTATCAGTTTGTGAAAACCGCATAAAGATCCGTTAAGTAGTTTTTGAGTTTATCGTGAACAGACAGACAGACAGACGCGGTTGGGGACTTTGTTTTATACTATGTAATGATACATGGTGGTTGCGACACAGTTGGATACAGGAAAGCGACACGTTTAAGTTTATATCTATTGCGAATATAACATCTAGTTTATAAAGTCCTGAATCGACAGTTTTTTCGAACTGGAGCAAAAACTTGGTGGATCCTTCCCTCTCTCCAGTGTTTGTGATAAATTACTTAAAAAAATACACACACGATTTCAGTAAAAAAACGTCGGTTGTTGACACGGCAAATCTCAAATAGGCATCTAGAGTTCACAAGATCGCTAGTGCATTGCTGGACAAGTTCACATGTTTTGCCTCTTTCTTAAAGTCGATTGTAAGCCAACCAGACTTCCGTATCCTAGGCGCTATGTCGAGCAAGTCTTTTATTTTTAATCATATTACATATATACTAGCTCTGCCCGCGACTTCGTCCGTGTGGAACGTGATGTACAAAATAGTGACTAATAAAGTCATCTGAATGTATTAACTCTAATTGCTATGCATTTTTCTCTCGTACTTAAGTCGCGTCGTCATTAAAATTACAATAACTTTTGACAGACCGAACTGATTATAATGAAACAACAACTAAATGTTACTCGAAGATATGCTTATGATATTTTTTTTAGTTTTTATCATGAATGCAGTACTTTAGTAGTGATGCGTGTCCAAACAAACAGGCAGACATTTCTAAAAATGATTGAAATGTATTTTATTAATTATCCCTACACACTTGTACCATTTTTTATACAAAAATCTAAAAAGTATAGATACGTTTGATTTACATTCTTATTATATGCATAGATGTATGGATTACTATGATTTTGTCGACTCCTGAAACTGCTACTCGGAGCGGATGCCCGGATTTGTCACCTCCTGGTGTTGGGGCTGGGTGTATTGGGTTTCCAATCTAGTCAAACAAAATTGTCATGCCCTATTGTCCATATTTGCTAGTTGTAGAAAGATATGCAGGTTTTAGGTATCAACTAAAAACGGGTTTCTAAGAATTGACGCAGTTTCACTAAGTATAGGATTTTACATCGATTTCCTATATTAAAAAATAACATCTTAAATTAAATTACATTAATAAGCATTACGCGAAAATCTATAAAATTAATTAAAATTAAGAATACGGATGTTGAGATTAAAAAAAAAATAAACACGCCGACCTCACAGGCACAGCGAGCCTAGAGTTGCGCCCGCGTTGCATCGCTCACGGCGCAGCGCGGCGACCGTGATACGGTTTCAGCAAAGCGTTCTAAGGCGGCTACGATGGTATATAATCCGTAGGTCGTCCGAACTCATCACAGTCCAACGCAACCTCTCTTGCAAGGAACACATCTTTTGTTAATATATATACACAATTAATATATAATAATGAAATTGGTGAGTGCATTTAACGTTAATACGCTAAATCGGGATTTTTTCAAAGCCCCTTTCCGTTTTGAGGCGGGATTACTTTTAATTGTAATGTTTGTTGATTTATATTGCATTGTCTGTTATACTAATCCAGATTAATGGATTGTAATAATAACCTATGAAGTAACCTAAATTGGATTTGTCCTTTAGGATATTTGCTATTAAATAGTCCAGGGACCGATTAGTTAGTTTTCGATCAGGACTTGAGATGGCGGTGACTTTATCTAATTCTTACATTGCTAGCTGTCACTCTTAACTTGAAAATCTATCGCTATACACCTAAAGGTGTGTTCTACCAACTGCACTTGAAAGTCAGCTCCTCTCCAGGTTTCATGTGTCAGCATCCTAGGTCACATCTTCATTTAAAATCATATGGGATTGTGGTCAAATTCCAAAAGCTATAAATAATGAAGAAAGATAAATAATTCGGAACATGTTTATAGTCATAGATATAAGTCAATAGTAGCTTTATTCAGATACAGATATAAAATTAATTTTGTACTGTATCCGTTTTTTAACATTGAATAGTGGCTGTTTTTGATAAAATATTTCATAGTAAAAGGGATGAAAATAGCCAAATTTGTTAGAAAACGTTGTTTATAAAATTACCAACCTTTTACCCAATGGGGTTACTCTTTGGATTCCTTTAGAACTTTATCCCTTATAACTCCTTTTGGGGTTGCATTTAGAAAAATCCTTTCTTATTTGTTTCCTACCTTAACATATAAGGTATTCTTGTGCAAACTTTTAAGCTTCTGGACTCATTTGTTTAAGCTGTTCATTATTTGTCAAGGAGTCTTAAAAACTCTGTGAGGTACATTTTCCTTGAAGACTATTCGATATAGTATTCCAAAGAGTTAATTGCATAACTAAATCGCCTTTTCAAACGTAATTAGAAACGACTTGATTTAAATGCTCTTGTAATTATTAAAGCTATTTACCTAGGTATTTCATTTGAACTCATCGCCAATTAGATATTCGATGAGACCGCTCACTTGGGTAATGTATTTAGTATAATTTAGTAGGTATATATTTGGACCTTAATTTAACATAATAGTAAAATTACATTTTACAAAACTGTTTTCATGATTCAAATAGTTTTCAGTTAATATATTTTATATAAGTTAAAAAAAGTTCAAAAAAATGTTACATTAAGAAATTGGATATTATCGAAAAAAAAATTAAGTTGTTTTTACACTAAAATTAATATAATTCACATTACACAAAACTTATTCCTTCATTACAATTATTTTTGATAAAGTATAACTATAAATTTTGTTTTAATCCTGGCGAATACCACGATATGAATATTTTTAAAAGTTGTGGGTAGCTTGAATGTAACTTGACATTACTTATAATGCAAAATTTCTTTTCCACAGTTTGTGGTAGCAGCTGTCCTGGGAGTCTGCTTAGCAGACCGTCTCGACAACAAATATCTCCCACCTAGAGGCAATGCAGGCGCTGGCTTTGGGCCAGGCTTCGGTCTCGCTCCTGGTGGTGGTGCTGCCTTAAAATCCCAGGGAGGTTTCGGAGGACCTAGCGCAGGTTTCGGCCCAGGAGGTGGAGCTGGTGCAGGTTTTGGTCAAGGCGGTGGCGGAGGAGCTCAATACTCTGGAAGCGGTTACAGTGCTGGCGGTTCACAGCAGTACAACAGCCGTCAGTCGTCCGCTGATGCCAATGCTCAAATCCTGCGATTAAACAACGACGTTACCGCTGAAGGATTCGCTTATGACTTTGAAACGTCGAATGGCATCCGCGCTGACGCTTCTGGAGTCGCCACTAACGGAGTCCAATCTCAGGGTAGCTTCGCTTACAAGGGTGATGATGGTCAGGACTACAGCATCTCATACACCGCTGACGAGAACGGTTTCCAGCCTCAGGGTGCCCATCTCCCCACATCTCCCCCGATCCCTGAAGAAATCCTGAAGTCCTTGGAACAGAACGCTCGCGATGAAGCCGCTGGTATCATTGATGATGGTGAGTATTCTTATTTTTCCACTATCAATTCAGTTAAAACTAAAGTAATTTAGATACATTCGTTTAAATTTCTAAGTTATATTGTATGTAGGAGCATAAATATTGTTACGTTAACAAACATTAGAACAGAAACGAATTGTTCCTATATCCCATTTATTTCCAAGAAGTGTAGTTAGGTCATTGAATATTAAAATATTGCCCTTCATTATCGAAATGAAATAAAGTAATTTATCAATTATCTAAAAAGTAAAATTCAATTTGGAGAACACGTAATTCAGTAGGTTTTTATACTTACTTTGGTAAATACGGTTCGTTCAAGAAAAACATACTAATGGAACAAAACAGTAAAACACATTAATTTTGATGATTAAGATAGCAAAAAGTTTATAAATCGGGCATTACAATACATATAAAGTTTTTTACCTTTACATAGCACAAACAAAACTCTGGTACACTTTTAGCTTAAAAAACATACTAAGTGATCATTAAACATGCATTATAACACGAGACAATCCGGCTTAGCTCGAAGCTTAACGTTACAAAAACGAAACCACAAATTATTTCTTATAAAGTTCAAAGTTGGATTTTAATACGTCGACTACCACAATTTAACCTTGCTACATCTATTACCAGTAGTTACTCATATCATGAGGAGCTATAATTTTAGTCGAAAGTGGGACAGATCTATTGCAATTGCTGCATAATGCACCGAAAACATGAGCTATATAATATTACATAATAAATTATTAGTCTAAAAAATGTATGATGGTTTTCGAAATCGGCCCATCTTCATTGACCAGTAACTTTCACTTATTGCAATGTCAAATTATTCTTTGTTACATTTTATATAGTAAACTAGAAAATAGAACATTTTTGCATACAAAATATATTATCGAAAAGCTTTTTCTGTACGTACGTTTATGTTTACGTTTATGTACGTTTCTGTAGTTCCTACTAAAAAGAACCTATTAATGATTGATCTTAGGTTTCCCATCTTTCTGAGCTTGATTATAGATAAAATGAAGGAATTGTTTAACAGATGGCTGCCTACTTTGACAACAAAAAAATCTCTAGCAATTCTGTGTAGGTTTTTCTCAGTCCAAAATGCTTGCGCTTCATGTAACTGGTTCGTCAAATTTATATCACTTATAAATAATTAATATACGTGCTGAAATTTACCCCGCATTCTCCAAACCTAATGATGAGTTACAAAACGACGTGGGATCGTTACGGTTGCATCAGGTTTCGTGACCGCCTGCCTGGAAGCCGGTGTGAACTGGCAAAGTGAAGCACGTAAGGCTCATTCCAGATCATAGGTCAATCGGTTAATTGCTCTCAACTGATAAATAGATATGTCAGTATATAAGACATATTTAATAAATTTAATGCTGCGTGTTTGTTACATTTGCTTCGATGTTTACATTAGGCAATATTTTTGGTCGATTCTACATTGTGGTTTGGAAGTAATTACATAATTTCAGCTTTTGCTATTAGGCATTAGATATACATACAAAAATTTGCATAACATGGAGTCCAATCAATTGTACAACTTTCCAGTGCCTTCTATGGCAAATACTTTTATAATGATGTTATAAAACATTGGATGATGTTTATCGCTTTAATATTTTTAAAATTATTGAATGCATTGAAGCGAACAGACGTTCTACTATAAATACAAAAAAAAATTGTTCGAGAACATTCTAAAATACTATGAAAAACATGGTGACTGGAAACAATTACATATTAAGCGCTTATGTATTACATTTCTTACTACAATTTTTGCTTACTTTTCAAGAAAATATTTTGGTTTGGCTTCTAATTTTGTGATAATTATTTGGATTACCATTAAATTGTCTCCACACTCCTATAATCAGGAATACTTGAAGTTTGAAGTTTGAATGAAATCAAATGTAATTAATGTTTACCCTAAAACAAATTAATCAAACCACTTTTACTTTTTATTTTTACGCAAGGCATACCATCGTACCAAATACAAAAATTCTAATAAAAACTAGTCTCATCAAAGCAGATGCACTCCGTATCGTCTTAGCGCTGACTTGTCTTTGACTTTATAAAGCTTGTACAATTGGGTCACAGATTGCCTCGAATGGAATTTTTCTATCATTAGGTACTTTAAGTACGGTAATACATCCTTCACTTTTGTAATATCTGCGTATTTATCCATTAGTATACATTGTAATAACTTAAGAGTACGCATATGTCAATTATTACATTGTTTATTAACCTCCCTAATATAGATAATACTTTCCGGGATGCAAATAATTTTTATGTCATAAACATTTGCCATTTATTTAATCGCTAAGCCCTTTCAAACAGTCTTTGGCTTCTTCATGTATATCTTTAGTTACTGGAGTTTAGTTTTAGGTTCCTTATATGATACCTTTAACATGATATAATGTCGGGACTGAACAAAGAATATTGATAAACTTGATTGTGGAATGTCTATTCGATCACTTCTTTTCTGAACTTACGGTAGTGTAGTGTGTATTAAAGAGTAGCTTCTTTTTTTGCAATATACTTTACTAAGTATTTTAGCTGTTATTTATGTTAGTACATGGGAAAGTTAATCCTACTTACACTCAACCGGTAATAAATAGTGATGTATTTTCCTTAATATCATCTTAAATTATTTTAGAGCGTTAGAACATTTTTCTATCATTTTCCATCTTATAATAACTGACTTACTTAGAAGCTATTTTACCACGATATAAGCAACAATATAAGCTCAAAAATCTTTAAGTTATTTTAAATAATTTCATTCAGACAACATCCTTGCATTTCAAAAATAGGATTTATTGAAATTATTCTGGAGACTAGAGATAAAGATGGCAAAAAACTTTTTCTACTACAATTAATTGTATATAATATTTCTTTGAAATAATCTGTCTTCAAATCTCTTCACATTTGTTTCGACTGACTTTGAGTAATTTAATAGATATTCTAATTCAACTAATACCTTACTACATTTTCAGAACTTTCTTTACTTACTAGAAATAAGGTTTTCTATTCTACTTCGCATAATTGTTTAAGGTTATGCAGTTTAAATTTACACTTTTCCTAAAATGGGGTACAAACTTGATATACATAAATACTTTTCCCTTTAATAGACCATTTTTCACAAGATTTTACGTGGTCCATATTCTTCTAATACCGAAATATGTGTGAATCTCTAGCAGCTGCTGGATGATTTGATATAATGCGCATACGCATTTCAGTGAATATATTTGTTCAATATAAGTCCTAACAAATATTATAAATGCGAATATGACTTTGTTTGTCTGTTACGCTTTCACTTCTTAATAGTTCATAATGGTGTAGCCATTATGAAATTTCGCGAATACTTCCTGAGGGGTACAGGAAACGACTTAGGGTACATTAAATTCTAAAAAAAGTGCGGTTTCCGAGGAATAGATTACATTTATATTAACACTATCCAGGCTGCGGGTAAAAACTAGTGATGAATACTTTGTTGGTAGTTTAAACCAAGCTTTAGGGTCGCATCGTGACCGACATAACGGGTGAGGCGTGGTACAGAGCGTCGATCGGTTTTATTGATACGCTATGAAAGGTCACTTTTAAATGTCTTTCCTACCATTGTATTAAGAATATTTATACCTGAAAAACGATTACACGAAGTATGATAGGTATTTCTAAAGTAATATCGTTCTTAAAGTTTTATTTTTGGAAAGTACAGTTGTAATCAACTGGCTTTAAAGTTAATTGTGAATATTATTGTTAAAATTCAAGGTATGGATTGTCTATACATCTATACATATAATAAAAATGTAAATCGAACGTGTCTGTACTTTTTCGACTTTTGTGAAAAAAATTATTGCAGGCGTCTAAGAACAAGTAATAAAATACATTTCAATCATTTTTAGAAATGTCTGTCTGTTTGTATGAATACGCATCACTGCTAAAGTACTGGGCTCACAATAAAACCTCACAATGAAAGTCATAAAGCATATCTTCGAGAGTAATTTAGTCTTTGTTTCATTAAAATCGGTCCACTCTATCAAAAGTTATTGTAATTTTAATGACGACGCGGCATAAGAACGAGAGAAAAGTAGATAAGTAAATGATACATCAAGATGACTTTATTAATCAATGTTTTTTACATAAGGTTCCACGCGGGCGAAGTCGCGAGCAGAAGCTAGTTGCATTATAAAACCTGAGATGCGTAAATTGATGTAATGCGTTTAGATTTCGCAACTCGCTTCTAAGTGTGATGGTAATCGATAATGAGAAAGTTTAGAGGAGGGATGGTTAATGTTTTTTTTTTAAATTGATGGGTGTCGTCGCTTCCGTGTTACATGACGCTAAACTCTGACACTTTTTTGTACCATCGGCTCCATATTACGCGAGGTCAAACTATGCGACTCCTTTATATACAGAGGGCCCTAATATTGATGCTAGTTAGACTCAACTTGTAAAAATTAAATGATTGAACAGTTTTAAAGAGCTATTAGATAGTCCCTTCGGTTAAAGAGATCTTTACTTCTTTGGTGTTTCTTAACAAAGTATAACGTATTTAGTTTTTGTATCCGATAAGTTTTATCATTTGAGTCCAACCACATATATTGTTAAATTATGATTTGGTATATGGTGGGAACACGTTAAAACTAGAGCTCTTAAGTATATATTTGAAAACACCTGTATGTTTTAGCGCCTGATTTTTAAATTGGGGCCAGTTGTGAGGTTGTAAGGACTAGTATTCGAAAATGTCCTATCATCATTCGAGATCTTCTATCATTACATAGTATAAAACAAAGTCCCCTACCGCGTCTGTCTGTCTGTCTGTTCGCGATAAACTCAAAAACTACTGAACGGATTTTCTTGCGGTTTTCACCGGTGGATAAAGTGATTCATGAGGAAGGTTTTGGTATATAATTTGTCAAGGATTTTTTGATAGTCAGGGCGGGACAGCGTCTGCCGGGCCTGCTAGTATATAATAAGAATGTAAATCTAACGTGCTTGTACATTTTGTATTTTTGATAAAAATAATTGTTGCAGGTGTCTAGGTGTAAGTAATAAAATACATTCAAACCATTTTAGAAATGTATGTACGTTTGTATGAACAGGCATCATTGCTAAAGTACTGCGTTCATGATAAAACCTTTTCAAGAAAATTATAAAGCTTATCTTAGAGTCTTTGTTTCATTAAAATCGGTTCAGTCTATCAAAAGTTATTGCACTTTTAATGACGACGCGACTTAAGTACGAGAGAAAAGTAGATAAGTAAATGGACTTAATACATTCAGACGACTTTATTAATCGCTGTTCTTTTACATAAGGTTCCATGCGGACGAAGTCGCGGGCACAGCTAGTTGTTTAATATAATTTGAATACCCGGAGTTCAGTTATGTTGGGCTGATTAGCGTTTCCGTTTAA
This sequence comes from Antheraea yamamai, assembly GCA_036509395.1. NCBI lineage: Eukaryota > Metazoa > Arthropoda > Insecta > Lepidoptera > Saturniidae > Antheraea > Antheraea yamamai. Next base: position 2,909,863 of record AP028442.1, read on the forward strand.
ATTTAGAGTCTCCTTCGAATGCCAGCTTCTAAAATGTTTCAACTAATGTTCCCGCATCATTAATAGTCCATTTAAATTAATAACACATTCAAATCCTTTTTAATGAACTCATAATATGTGTAATTTCCTTTGTTTAGTAATTATGCACTTGATCAACTTAAAAAAGTAAAGTGTCGGCTGCTTTAAATAATATCTCGCGTGGTGCAATTTTCCCATGTTTCGCAATATCCTGTGAGAAATGGAACAATGGTGTGAGACAAAATTATCTATTTAGTTAAATGTCCGTCTGTTTAGTTTTTACTTTTTGATTGATAGTACTGATTAGATATAATTAAGTTTTAATTGCATTATTGATGTCATTATTCATAGAAAAGCGTAACTAAGCTTCAATGACTCTACCTTGCTCCATATATATGTATGATTTATAGACATAAAATTTTAAAAGAAAATGATAATCATAATAATTAATGCATATATTTTATACATAGCTTACGAATAACAGAACTAGTTTGTCATACAATTTGTTCTAGGTGAAAGTTCAATTGAAAAATATATTGGAAATTTCAATATTAAAGCTGGCAGGGCCTTTGTCTTCAAATTAATCGCAATCATCAAATTATATCTTGGTACGGAACTAAAAGTGACGGATAAATAACCTCTCAGAGATATGATAGACAAACGAGATAATTGCAATGATATAAAAAGTGATAAATATGAATTACACAATCGAGTTATTATAAAGATTGAGAGTATTATATGACTATTACAATTATGTATAAATTCTGTAAATAATACAAAACGATTATATAAAAAAAAATACGTGCGTGTATCAGTGTACACGCGTAAGAAGTGAAACTTCTTTATGACATCATTTTTCGAAAAATGATCTACTATATTTACAACTTTACAGAAGAAAAAATACGGAATCTGATCATTGTGAGCGCACCTTTAGAAATAAACATGGCGCGTAACGGAAAAATGTACAGAAATTAAGATGGCGCGTAACCGTAAAACGTTACATACGTTTTTACATGCTCTAAAATTCCCCCCTACGTCGATAAAGAAGTTTCACTTCAATAATCTATCAAAACAAAATTAAATAACATTAAAATATTTTATAATTCAATAAATAATTTATTTATAATATATATATTTTGGGGGCTAACAGTTTTGTGACATTAATGAGTGCTTTTAAATTGATTTGATTTAGATTATTTTAAGTATACATAATCAATTTACTATCTATTAATAGCATTCATAATTTGTTGAATATATTATTTTGAGTATCACAATTCATGTCCCTTGTAAATTAGTATTTGTCATAAAATAAAATGAATATATAGAACATGTCGTGTATTCACAAAGAAGATATTTAGGAATGTACATAAGTAGTTCATTTTCGTCAGCAATTAACTCATAGGATGCCAATTAAGTAAACAAATTACGACCAATATAGTAAGAACTTTGGTTAATTTTACAAACCATGCATTCTATCGTCTATCGAGACGAATGTAAGCCGTTCGAAGTGATTATACGTTGAGATGGTAGCTTGTGTGGCCTTGTGAAGCTTTCGGATGAGACAATTATGTTGTGGCCACGAAAAGAGGTACTTATTTTTAATGAATATTATAAGTATTATTTAGGGTTTTGATTATTAATATTTGATTTTGTTTTAGATAAAAATATTTATTTTTCTAGTTCTTAGTAGATTAGTCATAATATTGTTACTTCTTTCTTTTTCTTTTATCAACTTTCATTTCCTATATACTTCCTCACACAATCCATTCATATATTCTTTGGGTATTCTTATGTTAGACCCGTCCACATTCATGCTATGCCAAAGTATGTTTATTTTTCGACTTCTTTACGTCTGTTGTTTATTTTGACAACTTCGATCTCATAACAAATTTATTCTGTATCTTATTCGTTCTAATTGTTAATGGTTTATTGTATTTCTAGCCAAATATTCGAATCTTAACCCCATGTGACCTTCTTTTACCCCTTTATTTCGTTGCCTAGGTGCATCATTACATCCATACAAGTTCTTATTTATATTTAGATAAGAATACGTCGATTGAAATAAATAGTAAAAAAAAAGCAATATAAATTTTCTTACTTAAAAACAATTCAATAATAAGGTTCTTATTAGTATAATAAATAGTGAATTATTCATAACGATATTCAGTATACTTGATCCATAAAATTGAAGGTATGTAGGTAAGACCGGTAAATTTTTATTTGATATTTAATTTTCAAAGTTGTATGTAAGTCGTTGTCTACTCATAACTCGTAGACGCTGAATCCCTAGACATGTATATTTTGGCTATCACTTTATAGTGATCCACAAAGCATAAATAAATCCAATCAAAGTTATTATTGATAATATATAGTGTAGGAACTATTCTAGAAATAATAGAAAACATATTATAAATAACAACTTCCATGATGAATCAATAATAAACGTGTGTTTGCTCTTACATAAAGATTGATTACATTTATGTATTTCATTCAAAATTGATTAAATGTATCGATAAGCAATATACTCGTAACAGTCGTCTTGTTTGAAATCGACCTTATACAAACGATACTAGTATGCAAATCGTTTGCATAAAAATGTTATTAAAATTGTTTAGAAAATAGCAGATTTAATGGCCACATACGTAAAACGTGAAAACAGCGATGCAGAAATATGCGAACGTGCATGGTCATTACGAAATCGCTTTGTACTTTAAAACGGTTCACGCCTCACTTGTTTATTGTTACTGTTTATACGAATTGTATCGTATTGTACTTAATTACTGTAGAATGTTGCTTACTATTGTTAAGTGTTTCTCTATTGTTCGATAAATTATCACTTTAGTATGAAAATATCATTCTTTTTCAGGTGCTTACCGCGGTGAGGGTGCTGGTGCTGGTGCTGGCGGTTACTCGGCTGGAGGCGCTGCCGGATATTCTTCTGGTGGACCCGGAGCAGGTGGTTTCGGAGGTAGCGGTTCTGGTGCTGGTAGTTTCGGTGCCGGCGGTTCTGGAGCTGGCGGTTTCGGTGCTCGTGGTTCTGGAGCGGGCGGTTTCGGTGCTGGTGGTTCTGGAGCCGGTGGTTACAGCGCTGGTGGTTCTGGAGCAGGCGGTTTCGGCGCTGGTGGTTCTGGAGCAGGCGGTTTCGGCGCTGGTGGTTCTGGAGCCGGTGGTTCTGGAGCGGGTGGTTTCGGTGCCGGTGGTTCAGGAGGCAATGGTTTCGGTGCCGGCGGTTCCGGAGCTGGTGGTTTTGGAGCCGGTGGTGCTGGAGGAGCCGGTGGTGCTGGTGGATTTGGAAGCCGTGGTTCGTCCGGCTTCGGTGGTGCCGCTTCACGCCAATATCTGGCTCCCAATGCTGGTTCACGCGGCTCTGGTTCAGGCAACTTCAATGCTCAGACCGGTTACCAATATTAAATTTTTTAATTTACTGATAATGATTGAGGACGCGATGATCACACTTAGCAAATTTTCGTTGATCTTCATACCGTAGAAATTTAAATGCGTCTTTGGATATTCATAAAATAGCAGGATATAAATTACAATAAATAAAGGGATACAGTACGTTTTGGAAATAACAAAATGGGTTACTAAATCTCCTATAAACGATGGTTTATTTGCAAAGTGACTGAAATGATCACGTAACTCTCTTGTAATTTTGTTTCTAAATTATTTATTTCCCATCTGTTTCTTTAATCTTACCTTCGTATTATGATCTTTAAAGTCTAACTCTATCATTATCATCAGACTGACGAACGATGACTTCTTTGTACTTGGACCAATCTTTTATATACATTTCATTTTATTGTGAATATGTATGTACGTTTCTCTTTCTTCATTCTCATTTGTAATGTGATCTCAGACTTGTCTTCTCTCGAAAAAAAATCTTTTGTCTCATACGATATTAGTTTGTAAGTTTTTTTATATACATCTATGCAAACGGACAGTAGTAGTGTATAAGATGGAAAAATGTTAAAAAAAATTGTACAATTAGTTCTTAAGGATTGTAAATACGAAACCACTCAACGAATATACGACTTAATGCAAAAAAACATCAGTTTTTTCTTTAAATCACTCAGACGACAACTCCTATATAGATACGACAGTTAAAAAAAATGTAGCCAACAACAATTTTTGTAAATATTTTAATATAATAAGTGAGAAGACGTACTTAACAGTTATATAATGTAAAAAAAGGAAACAATTAGGAATACAAGTCTCTAATCAGAAACTTTACAGTACAACCTTTGTAGGGCAAACTATTAAATTACCCTGGTAGTTCATATTGATAACTGGTCTGTTTTTTCAACATTCGTTAAGATTTCTTCCCTTTCTTTATTCTTCTAGGAGTTTCTTTTTTTACTTTATTCTTGACAACCAATCTTTTAGATTATCACTGCCATTGTCGAGTAGTTAATATTATTACAAGTTAGTGTCGTGCGATCATTTCAATGTCAATGTTAATGTTCCAACAAGATGGTGGCTCACTTGTTACAATCCTTCTTCTTCTATTTAATTTTTGGCAACCAGTCTTCTAGTAAACTATTACTGCCATTGTCAAGTGAGTCACGATATTACAAGTTTCTTGATATAATTTCAATGAACTAACAAGATGGTGACCATCTTTTTAGAACTTTCCTGGGAGTTTTTGTGGCATGTCAGAATCCATGCTCCGTGGTTTTAACCAAAGTAATTACGTAAAGCACCACCAACATTACACAATATAGAACCAAATAACACAATATTATGGATAAAATATAAAGACCACTAACGACATTCCAAGATCCCGTGAAAAACCCCCTTTTAGGAGTTTTTAGGAGAATCTTATTCTGCCATGTAGTGGATTTTATGTATTTTTGTAATAATGGTGGTATTTAACGTAATACAGTTCGTTTATTGTTCACAAGTGCAGTGGATGGGAAATAATACCCCGGAGCTTGAAATCTAAGATGCCACAAAGACTCTTTGGAAAGTTGTAACAAGAGGGCCACTGTCTTGTGAGAATATTGGAATGCTACATAAGACACTTGTAGTAGTTCATTATTAATCAGTCGACAATGGCAGTAATAGACTAGAATATTAGTTGCCAAAAAAATCTATTCTATACAACGCTTTCCCCTCCTAAGTTTTCCTTGCTGTTGCCTTTATAAGTTATCTTCCCATCTTGAAATTTGTCTTCCAAGATTTCGTTTGGTGTTGTTGAAGTACGAGAAAGTAATAATTTTGTTTCATTTTTCTATACTTGTTATGATATAGCATGCCCTTTTGATTTTCATTCCTTCCTTATCCTTGATATCACGTGTAATTTCTACTTTTTCTAAATATTTTATTTCTACGTGTGCACATGAATTACATGATCAGGTTTCTCCTTTCCCATTTATTTTATGAACAGCTAGAGACCGTGGGTCTTTCCAACTTTATATGGCTGCTATTCCTATGATTCCTAGGAAGCGCTTTTTAGTACTATAGGTTTTAGAATTTGACCACAGTCCTAGTGCTAAATGACAATGTGACCTAAGACAGTAAACACTTTAAATCTATAAGGCGACTGATTGTCAACTGGAGCTGCCGGAATACACAAATAGGGCTTGGTGCTTCTTCTGATGGTTTGCTGGTGGTTCTTAATGGTTAAGAAGTGGATATTACTTTCGGTTTCTATTTTCCTGTTTATATAATGGTTTTGTGTGAATACAGGTTAGTGTAAAGTTATTTGGAACGCAGTCAATTTGATTTTTGATCAATTTACATTAACAAACGTTCAAATCCTACTAGTCTAAATCTTCGGTGAACAAATACATAATAATGAAACCATAGGCATCAGCCCAAGAACCAAAATTCCCTAGTATTTTCTAATGCCCATTTAACCAAATTAAGTTACCACATCGTCTCCCAACATCAAGTGAGACAAACGCTGAATGTATAAAGAAGAAAACAATAATATATATACTTTTTTAAATAATAAAATTGTAAATTAACACGGTTATGTTTATATTATCTTCAATAGATGGCGTTAAATTTAAAAACAAACAATGAAATAAAAAAGACCGATTGTGATAATAACAAATTTTAACATGGACGATTGCCAGAAAAACTGCGTGTACTGGAAATAGTATAATAAGGGCTTACTAACTACGATAAGGCAATCTATTGTATTTTACTAAAAGAATTAGTGTTTCTGTTTTCCGCTAGGAGGCAACGAGTAGATGTACGTAGTAAAAATCAGAAGAAAAACTGAGTGTACTGGAAATATAATAATAAAGGCTTACATTGTTTACTAACTAATAATTAATTTATTTAATATTGTAGTGTAGGTAACATGTTACTGTCAGTGGTCTTACAAGCCTGAACCATCGGAAAATTAATTTGTGATTGTTTTCCGTATTAAAATTGTGTCGGTCTTTTACTAAATTTAGCAGATATTAGTTTCTGCGCACATACATTTAATTAATGACAATGTACTCGGAGGACAGAATACTGAATTACTGGAACTTAGTCTTTACATTCCCGTAATTCGTACGAAGCGATTTGCTTCCATATTTATTATACGTACGGCTAAGGAGTGGAATTCACTCCCGGCGTCTGTCTTCCCGTCATCTTATAACTTGGGAGTCTTCAAGAGTAGAGTGAACAGGCATCTAGTGGATAAGCGCGATACATCGTCGGCCTCATGGTCACTTACCATCGGGTGAGATTGTGGCCAAGCGCGTACCTGTTGAACATAAAAAAAAGGATTCGAAAAAAAAAAACATTTTCAATTCATACTAATTTCTGTCTGAATTCGAAATGGCTAGAATTTGAAATCTTTTAAAACACCATCAATTGGAAACATAGGACGTAATAAAAATTTCCGAAACCAACTACTTACATTGAAAATAGTTAAAAAATAATTGGAACTCTTTTTTAATGTACTTTTTTTCATATATGTATTCGTCACTTTATTCTGAGATACCACAACAAGTCCATGGAAGGTTCTAGACCAAGGGAGCCACCATTTTGTTAGAACATTGCAATTATCACAAGACATGTGTACTCCAGAATTGGCAACTATAAAATCATGTCTGACTTGACTGAATGGTCTAGATACCTTTATCTTTTCCTTAGAATGAAAAAAATAGAAACCAAAAAAAAATTCGTTACTTATTTTTACATTTTAGGGCAATTATTTGTATTGCATGTCACCGTTATCATGGATTTAAAATGGAAACAATAGATTGAAAATTTTTGTAGTACGTTTTGCTACGTCCTTATTTGTAGTTTGACGTCCTAGTAGAGTGCCGTTCGCCTTTAACTACCTTTTAATATTAATTACTACTTTTAAAATAGTTATTTATAGCCGGTTTGCAGAAATCCAACGCGGTCGTGTTAATCTTAGTGACGAACTTAGTGACGAGCAATATAAACATCGATGCTGTATATGTCTTCTGATCAAAACAGACGGACATATCACCTATCATGAGGGTATCCTTAGGCAAAGACATAAGTTAGATACAATCACACGCACGCGCACACACATATATAAGTTTCTTCTGTACGTGTGTATGTCACTGAACTCCTCCTAAACGGCTGGACCGATTTGATGAAATTTTGTGTGCGTGTTCCAGTGGATCCGAGAATGGTTTGTGAATAATTGGACCCGGTAGGTGGCGCTGCGGTTCAATTTTAGATTTTTTTTTATTATCAAGGTAGGACAACGTCCGTCCGGCCAGCTAGTATATATATATATATAAATATATACTATATTTTATTTGAGGAACGAAATATGTTACTCTGGAGGTGGATGACATTAACTACGACACGGGACAACTAATGCAGCAGATATCGGTTCTTATTCATATTGTACAATTTTATTTGTTCCAATAGATAAATGTATGTAAGTAAATAAATTATAAATAAATAATACCAAAACATTTGGGTATGATAAAGCTGCGTTCTCGATGAATGGATAAATTAACTGTGGTGCTAAAACGCTGCCAGACAAGCAAACGAATTTTTAAAAGCAAAAAACGTAGATATTATATCTCATTCTGCGTACAGCCCTATCTGGCATCATACGAACACTTCCTGTTTTAAGATATCAAGAATTATTTACTTGGTCAACTACTTTCAACGAAGAGACTGCTCAAGAGTATACAACGCATGTTACCAAGAGAACCACGGAGAAGTGAGATAGGTTTTCAAGATTAATTCTTTCGTATGAAAATGTACATTGAAGCTAAGTTACTATACATATTTTAATACACAATTAATTTATTTTTGACAAGTCATAGTGTTATATCTTATTTATTCCACACATTTTTAGTATTCTTCGCGTATAATGGATCACGAACTATAGTATACTAGCTGACCCGGCCACGCGTTGCTGTGGCTCAGTTATACATGTTGAATTATAGATATATTATATATATATATATATATATATATATATATATATATATATATATATATATATATATATATTAAGTTATATATGTAGGTAGTAGAGCCACGCTGAAGCTATTACTGGTTTCAGCATGAATGGGTCGGCTCGTCCGCGGTAGTACCACCCGACCCACAGAAACACCGACGTGAAGTAACAGTGCTTGCATTGTTGTGTTTAGTTTGGTCAGTGAGAGCGCCAGAGGCCCTATTCCATCCCCCTCCTCCTCCCCCCACTCCCCCAAACACAGGCTGGCAACGCACTTGTGACTCCCTTGGTATTGCTAGCGTCTATGGATGCTGGTGATCACTTATTCAAATTCAAATTCAAAGCACTTTATTCAATTTAGGCCCTAAGAAGGCACTTATGAACGTCAAAACTACCACCGGTTCGGAAAACAACCCAGTCATCGAGAAGAACCGGCAAGAAACTCGATCTGGTTTATCTTTTTAACAAATATATATAATATTTAGAATAATAATATATTCTATATAATAGTAAATTTCACAAACGTTTTTAATGGATGCACAGAGATGAGTCAATTCCAGACATCACCATCGTTCACATATTGATCCACTCTATAATACCCTTTTGACACCAAAACCCGCTTGACATGGCGCTTAAATTCACAATCCGGCAAATCGGTAATATCCTTTGGGACTTTGTTGTAAAATCTAACACTATTTCCCAAAAAACTGTTACTGGTTTTACTAAGTCTAAAACGTGGGACAACCAGTTTGTCACAGTTTCTAGTATTTAGATTGTGCCGGTATTTTACGAAATCTAGCTTTTCTAGGTTCTTACGGACATACATTAAATTGTCAAGACGTCAGATTAACATCAGATGACCCTCCCGTTCGTTTGCCTCCTATGATATATAAAAAAAAACATGTTGAATTAAAATTATGATGAAGTATTTGCGTGGCGACATCTATGAGCTATCTATAGCAGTCGTTCCGACACTTGTCTGTCAACAAACTAATTTAAAGCACCATCTGTTCGAGACTGATGAAACTTAAATTAATGACAATAATCAACATTGACAATCATTTAATTTGTATTTAAAAAATATTAAGGCCATTAATCGATATATAAATTATCCTATCTCTCAAATTTGATTAAATTATACATAAATGCCAACTTTTATGAATATCGGTTGAGTAGTTTCGGAGTTCATCGTGGACAAACATCATGACACTAGATTTTTATATATTAAGAAGAAAATATACGTTTAAAAATCCTGTGGACAATATTTAGCTTTGTTGCAATACAATTCAGACTGTCATTTCCATATTGTATGTAATAATCTAGACAACAATAAGTTTGGATGATACCTAGATAAATCTGGCATAATACGCTAATAATATTTTCCAGTTTCGTTCCATTTTAACTAACCAGGTCATGTTATCACAGAACAGAGACCATAGAAGACTATCAATTTCGCAAATCCACTTACGAATGCGCATGCATCGTGTGATACCATCTAATTCCAGGGTTGCACTCAGTTACTTTATTGAGGGGGTCAAAGTTTAATGTTGTTTTATTGTTCTATATGATCGTTATCACATCATACATTTATAATATGCTAGAAATTCCCGCGACTCTATGAGACTTTATTATGCTCTAGTAATTTACGTCTGCTCATTATATTTTAGTCATATATTATGATTTGTAAAGTTATTATTGTTAACTATTGGGATTAAATATAATCTCTGTATACCAACCTCATTAAGATAAAGTGTCATACTTTTTGCAAAGTTCGGAGACTTATTATTGGCAATTCCTGTAGCTTATGATTAAAAAATGATATATAATACTTCTTGTGTATAAAATTTCATAAAATTAGTCCAGTTCATATATTTATAGTACATATACTAATAAACTAGCTGTGCCCGCGATTCTGTCCACGTGGGACGAAATGTAAAATACCAGTAACCAATAAAATCATGTGAGTATTAAGTACATCTACTTTACTCACGTACTTAAGTCGCATCGTTATTAAAATTACAATAACCCTTGATAGATTGAAACGATTTTAATGAAACAAAGACTAAATGTTACTCGAGGATATGCTTTATGATTTTATCGAAGGAAAGGTTTTATTGTAAACGTAGTGCCTTAGCAGTGATGCGTGTTCAAACAAATGTATAGACATTTTTGAAAATGATTGAAATGTATTTTAATACTTATGCCTAGACACCTGCAACAATTTTTCCACAAAAATATATAGAGTACAGACATGTCAGATTTACATTCCTTTTATATATATGTAAAGAAGATTATAAATTTATTAATATAGATATTCCTTGCTTTGCTTGTGTATACGATTAATATAATTATATGTTTAGATATTGCAATAACAATTGTCAACAATTTTAAAAAACATCCCAAATGAAATTAACAATCTAAATTAATTACTAGTATACTATTGCTTTCTTGATTTTTCATTTTGATATAGAAAGCGAATTTCCATATTTTACCAGATTGATAATCTAGCTATTATAATAAATTACTATAAAATATGCAATCATTTAATTTTATTTTCAAAATTAAAGAAAGAATGTCTCTGACGTTTTTATTTATTGCGACTATCATTGTTTTAGGTATATACATTTAGGTTACCTTATTAAAAAAAAATTATAGATTTAAATCTTTGACTAATATCTCACCTGATATTAAACGATCAGCTATTAAATACACGTTTGGAGACAGATATTAAGCTTGAAGTTAGTCAGGCGGTTATTTCAAAAGTCTTTCCATCGTGATATCTCTTCATCCACGAAAATTCCTGTTCATTACAACAAACGAATCTAACTTTAATCGATCGATGGTCGAACTACACTACAATTACATCATCGTCGCATGAAATTGTCCTAGTAAAATTAAAAAGTATTTTAAGTTTACTAGGACAAACATTTGTAAAAAATATTGTTTTTTAAAGTCGGTGTACCGTAGCGTCGCCCACTATGTAAAATAACTGAGTACGCACCCGCCTAATACACTAGATCGTTTGTTTGATGCACGATTTAGTAATGCAATGTTTATGGAGCGATTCTATACAATACCATGTTCCCATTCGTTATTGTACCTAATTAGATGAACGCGAAAAAAGTTTTTGCCAAGTACCGTGACCTCAAAAACTACGTGATATTGATTCAATGTTATACTATAACAACCAATTAGGATTTGAAAGAAATGTTTTTGTCGAATATCTTGTTGCAAAATTATGATTACACGATGATGTAAGAAAAAATATGCCCTCACGAATGTTAAGCTATTACCGGTCGTCTGAATATCATATCCTTATTATCATGAAGGGCGTTCATAATCATCGTAACGCAAAAACCGCTGTAAAGATTTCTATCATTTTTTTTAGTTTTACTTAATAAATACTTGGATATTATTTTTTAAAAATATGACGGTGTCTTCATCACTGAAAATATATTCCCTGTTACGGACAAATGAGCTATCATATTTCTTTGTATATAAATGTTTCTCTATGTATTACGAACAGATGAGGTGTCATGTTTATGTATTTACTATTTCTCTATTTAATGTTCTTTATGTGTAATGTTATGTTTTATATATAACGATCGATGTATGTGTAGGTTTAATGTATATAAGATTATTTGTGATAATTTATATCCGCCATTATTATTGTTATTATCAAAATAAATAATATTGTACTGAACCCTCGCTTAGAATATGAAGTGAAAATATATAACGTAAAAAGTAAATGTATGGATGATCGTGCCGTAAGTAAGGCACGCATAATATACTAAGTTTATGTATATAATTGAAATTATATACCAGGGCAAAATGCGTTTTGTCACCGGCTCGTCACATACGATTATGTACATTGTGAAGTAATATAATCCATTGAAGTTTAAAGTCTACCGCTGTTTTATTGAAGGTACATCTGACTAAAGAACTTCCTTTAACACTCCCTTTTCAAGCTACTAACAAAATTACTGAACACATCTACATAGGATTATAAACAATCGACGCATACTTTTATATTCGACTACCTGTGCCCGTGACTTCGTCCGTGTGGAACTAAATGTATAAACAGTTTTTCGTTAATGTGTCTTAGATATTATTTAAACATTCATTAATATGCCATTTCTCGTACTTAACTCGAGCCGTCATTCTAATTACAATAACTTTTGAACGAGTAGAACGATTTCAATGAAACAAAGACTAAATGTTACTCGAGGAATTGATTTATAATTTTATTGGTAAGGTTTTATTGTGTACGTAGTACTTCAGCAATATTGCGTGGCCAAACACACAGACAGACATTTCTATAAATGATTTAAGTGTATTTTATTACTTACTAGCGGGTACCCGGCAGACGTTGTCCCGCCTTGTTTATAAAAAAATCCTTGACAAATTATATACCAAAATGTTCCTCATGAATCACTTTATCAACTGGTGAAAACCGCTTGAGAATCCGTTCAGTAGTTTTTGAGTTTATCGCGAACAGACAGACAGACGACGCGGTAGGAGACTTTGTTTTATACTATGTAATGATTACTAGATACCTGCAGTTTTTTTTTTCACAATAATCTAAAAAGTACAGATACCTTGGATGTTATTACAAAAAAGTTAAATACGTATTGAATACTTGCTTTAAAAAAGTTTGTACACTTATGTATTAAATGCACCACGCTCGCCGAACGTTCGACATCTTGATCTCCTATCTCTGTTTGGTTAGGTTAGGATAGACTTGCGAAAAAGGATAACACGATCTTGCCGCGGCAGCCGTCGGCAAGCGCGGTGCGTTTAATACGTAAGTATCCAAACTTTTTTAAAGCAAGTATTCAATACGTATTTAACTTTTTTGTAATAACACGGCTTAGGTTGACGTTCTTATTATATATATAGAATATAGATAGATCGATATTTTGTCAATCTTTAATGCCTAACGAATCGGGCGGGAATTAGATAGTTTAGTTTAAATCTATTAGAGTTTTCAGCAGCTAAGATTTTCATAAGCACTTTTGAAGTTATACTTCTTTTGGCGCGTTGGGGAAAAATGATGAGAGTAATTTTTTACGATGCGCGCGCACTCCGTCACGAAAAACCGACACCCTGAAGTTAGCTATAGTCAACATGTTGTTCCTTTGTATTTGTTGTTTGTATTTCTTTGTATTAAAACTTTCAATGTATTAAATACCTTTTTTCTATTGTTAGTGTCGTTTTTTCTACAAACATAGAATAAGGCGAAAGATAAAATTATTGAAAAGATTTTTATCTTGTTACGCCAAAGAAGTATAACTTCTAACGCGTGTACATAAGTACACACACACTGTTTTTTTTTTTCAATTTCATCTGATGGTAAATGACGTCGTGGTCTAAGATGCTAAATACACTAAACCTAGAGCGGGACTGACTCTCAAATGCAGCTGCTGGAACACACCAACAGGTGCTTGGCGATAGATTTTCAACTTAAGGGTGATAGCTAGCAGGTGAACTTAGAGAAAGCCCTACCACCATGCTGGTTTTGCTATGATATTTTCTTTCGCCGACATCTCCAATTCAGTTGCTAGAATTCGAACCTACGTCTGTCGACGCGGTGTCTGAGCACGCTATCAAGTAAGCCATCACTATCGTCATACTATGGTTTCATTACTATATATTCCTTCACCAAATGCTAAATTATTTTATTCGGATTTATAATGTTAGGGGGATATTTTTTCAGCGATTGTGAAGTACTCGGTAATTGATTTGGAACGTCGGGGAGAAGAGTGAGACATCCCGCTAAGATCGGTTTGCTTCGGTTTTGAAACATTCCCTCTATCACATAGTACAACGACTACAATAGACAAAGATAACGCTATACAAAACCGAGTTTAGCCGATTATCTCGGTCTTCATCCCGACGTGCCAAATCATAAGCTGGGTACTGTGAGATATCTGTTATACAAATTTAGTTTTAGGAGTATATTGAAGCGATGTTGGTCAGATATAGCGTGTTTGGATACCGCATAGGCCGATTTGCGTTTTGTGATATGTTTGCAGATATGCTGTTTGTGATATACAGTCAATTTGATGTAGGGTAGTTATTACAGCCTAAAGCTCAACGTATAGTTAGTATAACTGATCTCAATAAGATTGAGGTTCTGTGACCAGACGTAATGATTTGCTTCCACTGTTAAATATTGTCAAAGCCCATGAGTTATGGTGGTGTGGTATTATATACTACGTTTCTGAGACCTTTGAATTTTGAATTTAACACAGAACTTTTGGACCATCGCTTCAACACTCCAACTCGTGTTAACTCAGTACATAATAAACCAATATTAAAACTCCATAGAACAGTCATGCCTATTTATATTAACAGAGTTCCGTTTCGTATCGGAAGCTTTCAAGGATTCACCACGAAATCATAAAAGATCGTTAAACCGGTCTCGGTTTGATGAAAAAAAAATTATTAATTGATATTCTATCAGATTGCAATTAAAACTGTATAGAAACGTGATGGGCATAGGTGATGTAATGATGAGTTTATTAAAAAAAAACAGAATATAATAAAACTAGCTTTTGTTAGAAGCTTCGTTTGTTCTATCACAGGCTGATTAATTCCTGCTTATATAGCCCTGCTAGTTTTTTAAAATCCGCTACACCAATATATAAATAAAAAGTATGGCATTGCAGGCACTTATAACAATAGCCTCAACTTTTATTTATAACATAATTATGTAAGTGTAACTTCTTATGGAAAGGCTTTGAAATTCTGATCGGCAACCATTTTATTTGACGAAAAGTGGTGGGGATAAATACTGTGTCATGTAAAGTGTTATTAACACAGGTTGTCGCAACACCAATTGTCGCCCGATTACCGAAGTTAAGCAACGTCACGCGCGGTTAATATTTGGATGGACGCCCGCTTGGGTACACTGCGTAACGTTGGCTTTTTTTTATTTCATAGGAGGTAAACGAACAGTCGGATCACCTGATCTTAAGTAATCACCGTCGCCCATAGACACTAGCAACACTAGGAGAATCGCAAGTGCCTTGCCAGCCTATGTTTGGGAGGGGGCGGGAAAGAGTAGGAAGGATATGGGGAGAGGAGAGGTGTGCCTTCGGTGCTCTCACTGACCGAACGAAACGCAACAATGCAAGCACTGTTACTTCACGTCGGTGTTTCTGTGGGGAGGGTAGTACTACTCCGGGCGAGCCGACCCATTCATGCTGAAACCAGTAATAAATAGCTTCAGCGTGGCTCTACCACCTACTAAATACAAAATTATTAAAATGTTTCCCTATAATACAAAAGTTTCACTACTATCGTGTGTCTTTACGACACACCTTGTCTCTTTTAATTATTTATTTATTCATAACAATAGCAAAAACAACTGTTAGTCAATAGTCAGATAAAAAAATATGAATAAAGAAGAAACTACCAGAATTAAGCCTAATACGTGTTTACACGTGAATAAAGCTTACATTATAAATAGCGTCAAATTTTTTGCAACGTCTATTCAAACTCAAAAATACTTTATTACATTTAGGCCCTGAGAAGACACTACTGAACGTCAAAACTACCACCGGTTCGGAAAGCAGCTCAATCACCGAGATGAACCGGCAAGGAACTCGATTTGGTTTATCTTTTCATTATATATAACATAGCACGACATACTTTTATAGACATATATAGAGTTAGTTACATTCGTTTTTGGCAGAGAGAGAGGCGTTATTTCTAAAATTGATACACAATAGCCTTTATGCGTTAAAACCCGCTTGACATGGTGCTTGAACTTACTATCCGGCAAATCGGTAATGTGCTTTAGGACTTTGTTATAAAATCTAACACTATTACCTAAAAAACTGTTACTGGTCTCAGTGAGCCTGAAACATGGAGTAAATAGAGTAAAGTCCTCCATAATCGAACCTTGAACTGGTTATAACCACACCATATAATAATTATGTACTATGTTGAATAAATTTTTAGGAAGTTAACAGATTACTTACATAATAAAATTTTATTAATACGTAAATATGTTGGAGACTATGTAATTTCATCGATTTTTCTAAAATTACTTCCTTAAAATTTATTCAACATAGTACATAATTATTATGTGGTGTGGTTATAACCAGTTCATGGTTCGATTATGGAGGACTTACATGTATAGTTATTTTTACTACAAGGCATCAATACTAACGCTACCTAGTTTCAATGCAATAAGTATGGTTAGCAAACTCAGTCATGATACCTATACCTTATGTCATAAAAAATTAAAAGTAATTTAATCGTACAAATAATCGTATTTTAAGTAATTAGTTATCTCTAAAAGGTATTTATAAAATGTCTGCCGAAATTATAAGTCATATCGGCGCTTGTGAAATCCCCAATAGACTGCCATAAGTTTTTAAACACATGATTATGTAAAAAAATAATTTAAAAAAAGATAATAAAATTATCAAGACATTCATTTAAGTGTTTGTATCATATAATTAATAAAACAAAATAAAAAAAAAACCTTCTACATATTCCTGAAAACTATTTAAAATAAGAAAAGCGAGTTTTGAATCTCATTTGTCAATTATTTACATCTTTTTGACTCTCTTAATGAACAACCTATTCAAAGTCTATGGTTAATTTTTTTAATGGTGTTATATTTTAAGATCTACATTTGTTTTCTATTGTTATTTTGTAAATTTTAAAATTGTATCATTTTTGGCAAAATACTGTGAACTGTATAACACTGCCATCTATTAAATTTTTAGCGAAGTATTTTATACTCATACTATCGTATAGAAATAACTGCACTGTATTTTATTTCTGAGTATTCCTACCAATTACGTTTGTTCAGAATAGTTTTTTCCTTCCTTTATTTAATACTAAAAATGTTGATTCTAATATTGTTAGAAGTCATGAAATTGGCAACATTGATTAATTTTGTTTCCTTCTTATAGTGTAACAGTAGGTTTTATTGTGTAACTAATTTTTCCTTTCAATCTTTTCTTGTTCATTCTTTACGGGATCAGCAAGGGCATATTTAGCAGCGATGTAGATGTGTCGTCGATCTTGGTTCTTTATTGTATTATACAGAGCTTATCAACAACCACAGCTGGTTATTCCTGGTTTCAGCATGAATGGGTCGACTCGTCCGGGGTAGTACCACCCTCTCGCAGAAAACCGACGTGAAGTAACAGTGCTTGTATTGTTACGTTTCGTTCGGTCAGTGAGAGCGCCGGATAACCCAGCTCCCCTCCCCCTCTCTCCTTCCCCACTCCCCTCCCCCAAACACAGGCTGGCAACGCACTTGCGACTTTTCTGGTGTTGCAAGTGTCTATGGACGGTGGTGATTACTTAACATCAGGTGTTCGTTTACCTCCTATGAAATAAAAAAAAACTGAGGAGTAATAGGTTAGTATGGTATGGGCATATTATAAGAAGAAATTAAAGTCATGTAACTAGAAAAATTTTGAGTGTGACTGTGGACGAATATAGGAGTAGAGACCGAAACAGGTATCGATGGATTGTGTGAAAAATTATGTGTATAAAAAGTGTGGATACTGAGATGACATCTGATAGGGGAGAGTGGAAGAGGAAAAGATTTTGTGCCAGCCCTACTTAGATGGGATAAGGATAGGAAGAAGAAGATGCCCTACCTCCGCTATCGGCGTCGATTTGTAAAGTTTTCCCCAGGTAATAAAAGGTGTACATGAATGTGGAGTCTATCGCACTCATAATTCTAATAGAGTAAGCGATATATATAATAGGACAAACTTGAATGCGAAAGATGTCACTCTAAGGTTTCATTAAAAATGTTAATATATCGGAACATGATTCATGTCCAAATTTGCCGACGTCATGCCAGTATCGGATCTGATGGCCGTGATCCGAGGTTCATAATCAATCAATTATTATGCAGTGATGATAAATAGGATTGTCAGTCTTATTCATATTGATTTATGACTGTTATTGTTAGGGATATTGTTATAAAAATGTATTTAAATATCTATTGTACTTTGTTTAAATATTAGAATCGAAGAACTTCAAGGGATGAAGAATTACGTACATGGGGATAGCTGCATGGTAAGTTAGGTTTGTTTTGAATCTAGTGTCAGAATATTAAATTTTCTCTTCATATTTATGTATATCGTTATATGCATAATTCTTCTGTCCGTGTGTATGTGACTGAACTCCTCCTAAACGGTTGGAGAAATTGTGATGAACATTTTTGTATATGTTGAGATGCGGATTCAAGAATGGTTTAGATTTACAACTGAACCCGGTAGGTGGCGCTGGGGTTGAATTTTAGGATTTTTTTATATCAAGGCAGGGCAACATCTGTGGGACCGCTAGTTTATCTATAAATGAATGGCTCTTTATCAATAAATACCAACATTAACTGCGACAAAACTACATAAAATATATTAATTTGTTGGAACGATTCACACGCCATCTCTTGTACAATAGCTGCACTAATTTAACAACCTTCTCTGATGTATGGATAACAAATGACAGGACTGTTCACGATGAGATAATTGATACAGAAATGCGTAGGGCATAAAAGAAGAAACGTTCGTATTCAAAGTAGATTTCAATATTCACCATCAGCCTGTGAGAGACACCATGCTTGGCCATAGGCCTTTTCCCTAAGGGACGTATGAGCATAATTACCACGTCAGCACACGAGGTATTGGCGACTTCAAACTCCGAGAAATCCACAGTTCTATATGTTCCCACACACGATGGTACTAGAACATTTCTCAGGTTCAGGTTTTCCTCGCGGTGTGTTTCTTCACCGTCAGCCGATAGCGTTACCATTTTAAAATAGTAAATGTACTCGAATACCGAAAAATTCATTTGTACATGCCGGTGCTCGAACCTTCGGACATCAGATTAATATTTTACCGGTCAAAGCACTTGACTACCATAACTTATACATAGAAAAGTACACAATGATCCTCATTTCTCAGTAGTAGAACGCTTCCTTTTTTAATGATTGAATTAATGACCTACTGCGGCTTAAATGTCATCCACTGCTATATTTAGTTCCTTTATTAGACAAATCTAAAACAAATTACAACTTTATTCAAACGTAACAAAAAACAAGTGTTGAAGCGTTCGTTCAACAAACGTTTAATTTATCGCTTTAAATAATAACTGACAGCCACAAATTATATGATTACAAGTAAAAAATATACGTACAGAGGTAATTATGTGTTATTATTAGGCGTTTGTTCAAAGAGATTAACGTTTGTTTGTAGGAATTACGAACAATAATTGAAAAGAAACGAATGTCATTTTAATCTATACATACAATAAGAATGTAAATGTAAAATGTCGGTAACTTTCGATTTTTGTAAAAAATAATGTTGCAGGTGTCGAGAAATAACTAGTAAAATATATTTCAGTCAATTTTAGAAATTTTAAAATACTGCATTCATGATAAAACCTGTTAAAGGAAATCATGAAGAATATCTTTGAGTCTCATTCAATCTTTGTTTCATAAAAGTCGATTCGGTCTATCAAAAGTTATTGTACTTTTAATGACGATGCGACTTAAGTACGAGAGAAAAGTAGATATGTAAACGGACTTAATACATTCAGATGACTTTATTAATCGCTGTTTTTTTACGTAAGATTTCACGCGCACGAAGTTGCGGTCACAGCTAGTGCCTAATACTGTGGTCGATTTTATTCATTTTAGCACTAAATAAAAAAAAAATAACGCATATACATATTTGCATTCGTAACACTACAATCCGTTAATATCTATTAAATAAAAAAAACTAAAGAAAATTGATTGGAAAGAAGAGAATAAAAAACTAACCTGTTTTATCTTCCCCTATTAATATAACGATATTATATGGTTAATGAGACAGGTTTTGTAAATACGTTAACCCTTAAATGTATATTGTTTCTAATTAAACACACCAATTCCATTTAATTTTATTTAAAAACCTGAGTGTGTGCATTTCCGTCATGTCGTTAATAATCACATAAAAATCGCAATTTCTTTTTGTATTTCATTCATACATAATACGAGAATGCCTATATTAATAAATTATGTACGTACATGACCACTTGTTACGTCAAATATCACTTCAGTAATAATATATCGTTAACAATAGTAAGCGTACAATTTTATCAAAATAAATATTTAATATCATTCTATGAATTTTTGAACGGAAACTTCTACAGTTGCGTTGAGCGATTTATGGTAGGAGAAAAACTTATAGGTTTGCGTCACCATTGAGCTCGACATACTCGTGACGTGTTGCGCTTGGGTCAGAATAACGATGTATAATATAGCGGCCTTTGTATATGTAATATTGATATTTTTTATTGAGCGAATGCAGCCCATTATATGACTGAATATAATTATATTATATAATATAATATTATATAATTATATTATTATATGACTGAATAATTAATAAACTGTACAAAAATGTATATAATTACTAGCGGACCGGGCGGACGTTGTCCTGCCTTGAAAACAAAAAAATCCTAAAAGTCGACCGCAGCGCCACCTACCGGGTCCAATTGTGAATCTAAACCATTCTCGGATCCACTCGAACACGCACACAAAATTTCATCAAAATCGGTCCAGTCGTTTAGGAGGAGTTCAGTCACATACACACGCACACAAGAAATATATATATTAAGATTGCTCGAAGTGCCAATAATTGTGAAAAGCAGACTAATGTTAATAATTTCAATTTAGAAATTTAAATAATTTAGCTTATAATTGATTTAAAAATTCAAAAAATAAAACTGTCATTCATTTATTTTTGAGTTTTCACTTAGTGCTGTTGGCAGTCCTTGTGACTGCTTCACCTTTTTTAATTTACTTTTTACGTAACCTACGACAATAGTTGTTTAAAAATCGATGCTTTAAATTTCAATACAAAGAATCATGCAGTTAAGGATCAATCCTCTGCGTTTATCTATATAGTTCCTGTTGAATTTTATTAACTTTTTATGGAGGTAGGTTCTAGGCTTTATAACATCACGCTATCAATATAAAAATTACTAGATGGATCTTGATGAATATGAACATCAGTTTAGCATCAGAATAACATACTAATTATAACTAATACTGATGTAACCGAACGGTTCCGAGCGGTCGCGAGTCCCGCTACGTAACTAAGACTGGTGTTACTTGCGTTCGCAGAAAGTATACCTCTCATTCCCCTGCACGTGCTCCCCGGGTGCTGCTAAAGATTAATACATTTTTGTTCGCTGCACTGTTCCACATAAATTGAACCTTACATGAACAAATATACTAATGAATAAATTGACGATAATGAAAGATGATTACTCTATTTTGTCACACGATTAAATAAAAATAACTGATAATATTGCTAAGTATACTATTATAAAAGTTAATTTTATTTGTTTGTTGCGCTTTCACCCTTTAACAAGTCAACCAATCATGATGAACTTTTGCTTATACATTGTCACGGTTATGATACTTATCATCTTGAAAAAATATACTGCTTCCGAACGATTAACTCTACACCAATGTGAGCGAAACCGCGAGCAAAAGCTAAGGCGCTGTATAAACCCTTAATTATACGAAGATTCATACAAACACAGACGAAGCCGCTGGTCTACTGTTAGTTTGTAGTCGGGTTTTTACTAGGTTTTATTAGAATATAGTATAGTATGAATAGTTGACAATTGGCATGTGAACGTTACTCAGGATTTGGTATTGGATGTTGCATCTATGATCGTCAAAAAGTTAATGCGTTCATTCTAAGGTATCTGCCTTAACACAAATGTATGTAAATATTGATCCATACAATGTTTAACCGCGAGATCATCAACACCATACCTATTTCTATCGCAAAGTAGTAGTAAATGGGCTGGTGTATTCCGAGCTCAAGAGAATTGGTGACAATATAACCTGGTAGATGAGCTATTATTCCTTAATATTAAACACTCTATGGTTTGATGTAGTCAGTTATGGCTATTTTTATATATAAGGCCCATTATACTTGCTAGATGCTATAGGCTGTAGTGTACATAACTTCAAGAGAACTCACCGTAATTGTTTTTACATAATGCGAATAGATTTAATAAGCTGTTTCCTGTGGATTCACTTGCGTTTAATTTTTTTACTTTCTTGTCACTTAGCTTACTTTCTGACCTATAGTTTGCATGTTGATTGCTCCCTTCGTAGGGATTGTAGCATGATGTTAGATAGTCTTATCTTCCGCAAAAAATAGATGCTTTTTTTTAATTAGTACTCTTTCATATTGTATATACTCTATGTACATATGTACTTTACATACATACTCTTCCAAGACATAGGCATTGCCTAGCCTGAGGCCATAGTTAAAGCTAATATTTTGTTAAGGATTCTTAGAAAAAATAATGATACATATTTGTAAAAAAAAATATTTGTTTTATAGCTTTAATAATTGTGTAAAAATGTGTCAAAAGATACATTAAGACAATTGGTTAATATAATGTTCAAGATATGATAGTAAAATTACGTTTATTTGAAAATTTGTCAGTTACACACCAAAGATTGAACGAATTCAAATGCAGTTTCATATGAGAGTCGAATATGTCGTAGATAAGGGTAATTTTTATACAGCTAAGTAAATGTGTGAACGTATTATTGGCTGCACTGAATGGAATTCCTTAATAAGTAATAATAACCATGCTAACCAGAAGAATATATTGAAAGTAGTTACTGTAACACTGTCGATTAGATTACGCGCATAGTTAAGAGTGAATCTATCGTGCTTATTGATTGCACATCCAAAATTCACATAGAAATTGAACGAATTCCTATAGCTTTTGAAGAAATTTAAAGCATCTTCCTAAAACCATTCTTTACTGCTAGGATTTGCTATTGCTCACCTCCAAACAACCGTTTAGGTATAGCTTGAAAATTCTTCATAAAATATCTTTCATTATATTCTGGCAAGCCTTTAAGAGTTAGTTGTATTACTTGGCTTCATCTTCAGTAAACATCAGATTAGATTATGGCTAAACAGTGGTCTATAAATCAATATAAATGAATGTATAAAACCCTGCTTAAACGGGCAAGTTTGCTCTCTCATTCTATCCATATGTCCTAATCTATCTTCTCGAGTTATTACCTGAAACCTATCTTATAGTCATTTTGGCGTTCTAATTTGTATAGACTGTTGAACAATCAGACAAATACAATTTATCACATACTTTATTAAGTGAAGGGAGACTGAGTATGGTTAACGGTTGACTTGGTTCCATCGATATTATACTTTTTCATTAAACTTATTGCTTAAGTTAACCTTCTTAGTTGTGAATATTAAAAAAAATATTAAATTCTGTTTTCAAGAAATAAATAATGTTGGTATTCTGAAAATAATTTCAATCTTTTTTTCGAGTCGTGTTCAGAGCTTACTAATGATTTTAATAGAAGGTCAAGGGCTTTATAAAAATACTGTGCCTTAGGATCACTGTAAAATGTGAAACCACCAATATCACCATTGTTTAGTCTATTGATTACGTTCGGGAAAAAGCCTTAAACACTGGAAAATGCTATTATTTTCTTATTACTACGTAGCAGAAGCTCAAGAGATAATATACCTATATACAAATTACATTCATCAAAGTTTGAGAGCCCGTAGATGGAATGAGTGTAAGGAAGCACAAAAAATGAAATTCCCGTGTACGATAAGGTAAACTCCTCTTTCTAATATTACTTTTTGAGTATTCCTTTATCATAGGATAACTTAGGAAAATTCTACAAGGATCTCACACTGTATTATAAGTCTAATATTACAAGTTTATTACCAGTCGTGGTGGTCTAGTGGTTTGAGCGGTGGAATTTCAATTCCATGCCCGAACTCCGGCATGTATCAACGAATTTTTCGGAATTCGCGTACTTTTACTAATTTAAATTGGTAACACTATCGACTGATGGTGAAGGAAAACATCGTGAAGAAAGTTGAACTCGAGAACTGTTCTTGTAGAACTACTGTACGTGAGAAAATATAGAAATTGTGGATTTCTCAGAGCTTGAAATAGCTAATACGTCATGAGCTGGCGTAGTGATTATGTACACCTTCCTACGGGAAGAGGCCTATGGCCCTGCAGTGGGTTTCTTACAGCCTGATGATGTTGATGATGCTAAATAGAAAGTCAAGTAAACATAGAATATACTTTTATAGACACAAAATCTATATTTACAAGTCAAATTATTATTCTATACATTAATCAACAAGCTATATCTGTAATGGACATATTTATAACAAAGAATTTAAAGTTTAATATAAATCTATCTGACATACGAAACGAAACAATGATATTACGAAAGATCCTATATAACTCACAAATTTGACTGATGCATATCGTTCACGAAATGTAATTAGATCCACGATTTCATTCAAGAGCACGACTATCGAGACAATTAATACAGATACAGCTTTCGATCAGTTATTTCGGATCACCGTATACGCATTTAATTAAAATCGTATCCTTGAGGTACGCCGTTCCTTCGTGTCTGACAGATGTGGTCGGCACATCACGTTCGGTAGCTAAGAAAAAAAAAATCTCTATGGTAGCTAATTACCGGAGCATGCATATCGTCTCGTGAATGCTCGTTTAATAACTTCTAAATATTACGTCAGTTATGCGTGAGATGTTCGGGATTAAGATCAGTTCAGTTGGTATATAATAGGTCAATTCGTCTCGAATCCTCACAGTTCGACTCGAACCTCACATTCAGCCGCTTCATCCACAGCAGACAGGATCTCATACGAAATGAAACTGGTAATTTTATTAACTTTATTCTTTTAAGTCTTTGTCATTATTTCCTTTATTTTCATTAGTATTATCTTCAATTTCAAGTATAGTATTTTAATTCTCCTCTTTATTAAGTCGTTTTCCATAACTCGATAATTTTTAACGATTTTTATTATTTTAATATTTTAGATAACAAACTATAATATTATTTATTTTTCCTATAAAAATATTTCGTTGGAGCAAATAGTTGGATAGTTTTAAGCAAAACAGTTACATTATATTTTAATTAAATATAGACCCATATTTTTAACCCTTTTCATGCTTGTAATTAATAGCTATATTTTTAAATTTTCCGTTTAATTATTTCTAATATTCATATTAACCTGTAATGGAAGTTCTAAGTATAAAGAGGAAATAACACATATGCGTCCGAAGTCTATGGGTATATGTGCTAAACTTAAAATAAACGCAACGTCTCTGCTGTTAAAGAACCATATTTGCTTCAACGGAGTTATCTTGGGAAGTAAAGATAATTTACTTGCTTTTGCTACGGCACATTTGCGTGTGAAGGATTATGAAGATTTTTTTTTTTTTACTAAGGTAATCTATGTAGAACATAGGCCTCTTACTGAGGAAGGACATACGTTTAATAAGTATGTTAGAAAAAATCGTATTAGCGATTTCAAACGTTACGATAAATATGTAGTTCTATATTTTTGCAACTATAGTAAGACACTAAGGATGCTTTGGTTTCTTGATGGTATTTCTAATCCAATTTATTGTAAACTGGCTGGCACACGTGACTTTGTTTTTATGAAAATGCTTTTACCCTTTTATGAGAACTAGGTATTTATTTGGATTAATTGAGGGTTGTATGTTGTTCATTATAAATTTATCTTTACTGCTTAAATCTATATGGAAAATTTTAATATAGTTTATATATTTTAATATAGTCTAGATAATATTCTGAAAGCTTTTTATCTACCAATAAAAGTCTGAAACTGATTCAGCCATTTCGGAGATTAGTCTGTAAAAATAACATACATATTAATGTTATTTACATATATAAACTTGAATCAATTCAAAGAATTTTCGAAAAAAAAACGTAGGTAAATAACGAAGCTCGAATTTCCCAACATCCAGTGATTTTGATCATTCTGGTCTTACGATTTATTTATCCTTAATATTTTCATATAATTTTGTATGCAAATATTCTCTTAAACTTATCTCTTATACCGTAAACGAAACTCGAAAACAAGTAAAAAGAATTTCGATTTTTTGCAATAGTTATTTGATCATGAAAAATAAGCTAAAATAGATGTAACATAAGATTAAATGAAAACATTATAAAATTAAAATAAAACACAGAAGAATATATAAGCTTTTATAATACAGCGAATAAATATTAATTGGTGTTTTGTGAACGCGGAAATAATTTAATACGTACCTTTATAATTGTCAGACAAATAGTAAAGATAAAATTTGGTTTCGATATTTAAAAGCAAACTGTCTATAAATGTATTCTGAAAATATTTTTGAGGCAAAAGAACTTATTGAGTTAAGACTATAACTATTTGATGGGGAATTTTTTATAGATGGTTCTAGACTACTTATTTTATTGTTTCGGTTGACCCTTTGCCATTTTTGTTAATGCCCATTAAAACGGACGGGAATCGGCTGGTAAAATAAATATTGAGAGTTGAGTACTTATTACAAATACTAATCAGGTATTTACAGTTGTTAATGTTAGAAGCAACAAAGCAGCAATCGAAGCGAAGATGACTTAGTTGATAGCGTGTTCAGACATAGCGTCGATGGACGTAGGTTCGAATCCTTGCAATTGAGTCGAAGCTTACGGTCTCGGAACACATCGCGATGAACCCATAGCGTGATATTAGGGTGTTTTTTCTAAATCCGCCTGGCTAGCTATCACTCTCACGATGAAAAATTATTGCCAAACACCTGTTGATGTTTTCCGGCAGCCATACTTAGGACCCAGTCCCCTTTAGATTTGGCACGTTTAACATTTTAGACCACACCGTTATCAAAGTATTAAGCTACCCACAGCTCAAACCACACTTAGCATCTTGTATGTTTCTCAGTTCATCATTGCATCACTCATCGCTGTCAGCGCTGCTGGTCGTTTGGAGCATCTCGAACGCTCCTACCTCCCTCCTAATGGAAATAATCAAGGTAGCTACGGATCCACCGGGTCTGGCTTCGGAAATGGAGCCTCTGGCTTCGGATCTTCCGGCCTAAATGGAGCCTCCCACGGATCTTCTGGATTCGGCTCCAACGGTTTTGGTACTGCAGGATCAGCTGGATCTGCGCCATCAGCATACCATGCTGGTTCATACCCTGGAGCCACTAGCAACCAGTATTTACCTCCCAATCAAGGATCATCAGCTGGATCTAACGGCTTTGGAAAGTACAGCGGCTCTCCTCAAGGTATGTCTCTTCGAATATGATTAAAAATAATTCAATTTTAGATATTATCAAACGGTTATAAATAACCCATCAAACCTTTCAAAATTTTAAATCTAAGTAAGGATCGGTTATCATGTTCTTCTGAAAAGAGTTTGGGTAAAAATACTCTATATTATAATGTACTTTATGATTACTGTATTATTAAGGTAACCCATTTTACGTAAAGATTCAAGAAAATCGATTTTATTAAAAAAATCAATCGGACGAAGTTAGTCTCATTCGATTCCAGAAGGAAATTCGTGCGGTTTCACTAAATACCTCGAATGAAGAAATAAAACCACATTAGCTTTTTGTTATATAGATTGTAAATACGAAAGAAACCTTTTCAGAGCTTAACCGTTACTTAGTAAAACTTACTATAAAAGTAGCCTGGAGTTTGGCCACGGATACGTTGATCCTGAATGTATAAAAAATACTTGTTTGTACTTTATAACTGTTACTTTGACCACAAACTTACCTGGTATTAAATGACAGTGTAAACACACTAAGCTTAGATAGTGACTGGTTCTCAAGTTTAGCTGCCGTAGCATATCTATGGCGTTAGACTCTCAATTTTAGGGTGGTAGCTGGAAAAAACCCAAGCACGTAGAATCTAAATATATAATAATGTAACGTTATTAACTTCTACGATTGTCTACAGGTTTCGGCTCTCAACAAGGACCCTCCCAACAATACCTCACCCCTCAGAACCAGTACTCCAGCTCTCAGCAATACTCCGTCCCTAGTACTCAATACGGTACACCTCAGTTCGGATCCTCGTCTTACACTCAATCGACCGGCTTCGGAGCTCAGGCCAGATACCAGTCTCAGAGTGCTACCAGCCGTCAATATCTGACTCCAAAGACAACCAGTTTCCAGAACAATCCTCAACAGAGCTTCGACGAGGAAACCGGCTATCACTATTAAGTACATGTGTACTAAACAGTTTGATGATTGTGTTCAATATGTATAAATAATAAATTTTATGTATCTATATAAATTTGTCTTTATTTATTGTTTTATTAAGTTCCGTCTCTTAATCTATTTCTTTGTCTAATTACTTATAACTAATTATATGCTTTCTGTCTTCTTTTTCAATTTTTCACTATACCATGTTAAATTCTTCTTTCCTCGTAATTCATTATAATTGAAATAGTCCTGAATAAACAGCCTTTTTGTTACAAATATACGAAGATGATAAAATCAGTTGCAATTGTTTTAAAAATTAATACCTACATGGGGATCTTCTCCAGGTTTACGAAATATGTGAACTTGTGATTTTCGAACAACCTGGTTTATATTGTATCTTTACAGTTATTATTGTGGGTGGATATATACAATTAAAATAGTTTACGTATGCAAATTTGAAATCATAGTACTTAACCCAAATGTATAAGTAAATTTAAAGGAATTTTATAATCATAAAACGTAGTTGACTTCAAATTTACATTCTTAATACTGTACAGTATTATATATTAACAATAAGGAATCAAACAAATTTTACACAACAATAAATGTAAAGTGTCATTTATTTCCTAAGATTTATTTGTGAAACATCTGTTACAGATGTTCACTAGATTTTCATTAGTAGATGAAACAATTTTAGGCTACATATCAGTACGCTTTTCCATAGTGGTTAGGCAGTAATGGCAAAATATGCCAGGATTATAATAAAATCCGTAAAAGGGATAGATTGATTAAGTGGTTGTGACCAAATTACAATAACAATACAAACTACTATGAAACCAGATAAGATACTTAATTACCATTAATTAAAACTAAAACTAACTTTAAAACTTGATATATAAGGATCATTTTTGAAATTTTTACCATAATTTTTCAACAATTATTGAAATCATCAAATACTGGGTACTGATTTCCTTTGTTACCTACAATTCCGTTTAGCAAACTCATTCATAAACAGATATAAATACACAAAAAATATTTCTCATCAAAGTAATCGTTAAATTATGTTATGATCCGTAACAAAATATATTTTATTACTGCGAATAATTGTTTAGCATAATTGATGAAGTATCGGCGAACATTAATGTATTTAACTGCGTCGTTACGACTCCTCAATTGGCATAATAATAATCATGAAAAATCGATTTATGAGTTGTGTTAATATTGTTGTTAACTGAAATTTATTTATTTTTAACTATCGTTTTAAAATTAAGTGTAGTAACTGAACATTTTCTCGGAAAGACCACGGTCAATCGGTTCAGGAAAGGTATGTAAAAAATACTTAGAGAGTTTGTTCTTATAAAAAATCTTGTAAATCTAAGATTTAAAACATTTCGAGAGAAATGAAATAAATATAGTAAACAATTTTTTGCTAATCATTGCCTTAACAAATATATACAAAAGTTTATGTTTAAGGAAGTCTATATTAATAGTTCTTAAGAAAACAATTAACAGATATAGCTTTATGAGATCCATTAATTAATACTTTATTGTGGTTTTAAGTTTGGACACTCGTGAGCTTAATACCATAGGGTATTTGCTGCTAGCTAACCAGCGATATTGTGAACAAAAATAAAAGCTATTGTAGGTAGTGCAAAAAAAATTAATCAAATAAACATTATAATATTCATTTTCGAGAGCTTCGTGTTTTAAAAGTAACTACATATATATGTTCAAAGTAACATGTATCTGGTGTCAAATCACTATAGTTATAACCATAGGATCTTTAATTTTGGATTAGACTACATTTTATTTAGCTTAAATAAGAATGAAGCTTGGCAGTGGTTAATATGGTGGTACACCGAGTTAATTAACATAGGTTTGAATCAACATGTGGGAACGCCAAGCTTACAATTCTCTGATAAGAGAAGAAGGGTCGAGGATATAATAAAAGTACCTAAACATAACACTTGGTTTGTTTGTCGTTTTGAAGGCTTCCTGGGAGGATTGCTCTATAATAAAGCAAATAATATACTACAGATTAATCAATACAACAGACATACTATTAAAAAACTCACTTTCAAATGGTTACATTCACAAAATTACACAAATACAGAAAAATTATCATTACCACAATTTAAATTATAATTATAAATTCGGTAATTCAAATCATACACTTTTATTTAATAAACAATTCACTCATTACTATCATAAAACACTCATGTCTCACTCGGAATACCGTGTTACACAATAATCTCACATATTTAGTTGATTCAAATTAAGTTTTTATTTATTACATATGTTTAAGTCACTGTTTGTTTTAGTTCTCATTATATGAAATTGTGATATCTGCGATACGGTTTGTAACCAGTGCAGATACCAATATTACTGTTAATTACGTATACATTGACTTGGAACATTAAAATATTATTATTATTATTATTATTATATCATTTAGCGATGAGCTGGAGCTTTTGGTGAAAGAGTACATGTTGATGAAACGATAACATAATGGTAGGGCTCTTTCTAAGCCGGATTGGTTAATAGCAACGTTCTAGTTGAAATTTTGTAGCCAAGTATAAAGTGTGTTCTGGTAGCTAGACTAGAGAGCCAGCCCCTCTAGATTTTGACGTATTTACCACGTTAGACCATACCGTCATTTATGACCAGCTGAAATTGTGGTTTGTTGACTAGGTTAGATAAGAAGTAAAATAAAATAAAAAGGCGTGGGGGGTATATGGATCACGATCCGAGAGAATTTCTTTTCGCTTTTTGGTAGAAGTTTGCTATACAGACATCACTACATATTATAAAACAAAGTCCTCCGCCACGTCTGACTGTTTGTCTGTTCGCGATAAACTAGAAAACTTGAAAAATTTTCATACAGTTTTCAATAATCTATAGAGTGATTTTGTGAAGGTTTGATATATAAGTTGTCAAGAGTTTTTGTAAACTGGTTGTCCCATGTTTCTGACTTCGCAAAACCGGTAATAGTGTTAGGTTTTACAATAAAGTCCCAAAACATATTACCGATTTGCCGGATCTTAAATTTAAGCGTCATATCAAGCGGGTTTTAATGTCGAAACGCTATTATAGAGTGGATCAATATGTGAACGATGGTGATGTCTGGATTTGACTCCTCTCTGTGCATCCACTAAAAACGGTATTGTAACGTATAATGTATTCGAAATATATATATGTTAAAAATATGTACCCGATCGAGTTTCTTGCCGGTTCTTCTCGATGACTGGGTTGTTTTCCAAACCGGTGGTAGTTTTGACGTTCATAAGCGCCTTATTAGGCCTTAAACTGAATATAGTATTTTTGATTTGATTTGGTTGATACATAACGATAATTGTTGGTAGTGTTGGAAAAAGTCAAGCCGCCTGGAAGCTTTCGTGGATAATACTGCCTAATTAATCCCTTTGTAAGAAAACAATTAAGACAATAAACGACGCAGACGTAATCGTGGGTATAATATATATCTATATATATATTAGAGATTCCCACCTATATATTGACTCATCACGATATCTCTGGAACCATAAGGCGTAGCGACTTCAAATATGGTAGGAATATTCCTTTCGCCGAGTAGAGGTCAGCTAAGAACGGATTTTACGAAATTCCACCCACAAGGGGAGTTGCGGGGGGGTAATCAGGGCGGGACAACGTCAGCCGGGCCCGCTAGTTATAAAATATACGTATGTAGTTATAATAGATTTAAGCATACAGGTGTACTGTGTGTGCCGATTATGTAGTTCATACACGGGTTTTACTATAGCAACAAGTTCGGAAAAAGTCTTATTACACTTTTCTATTTTTATATTTTATATTTATATTTCTATTACGCTCAAAGCGTATAACGCGCGATCGTTCCAAAAAGATCGAAATCTATGCAATTATTTTTGAGTATTTAATTTATATAGAAGATTACTAACTACAATCGTGTTTTCTCGAAACAGTTGGAATTTTAAATCTAATTGGATCCAATCGATATAATATGGTGAAACTGAAAACACGGATTACATGTATGGGTATATTTCTCAAGACTAGAGACGGTTAGTCACGAAAATATCTCACAACGAACGTACTGCATCACACCGACTTACTCGTGACCGTAGCCTGTAGCTAAAAATTATGTTGAAATTTGAGGTATCATTTTAATGTATTATATTATAGCAGGCAAACGAACAGGTGGGTCATCTGATGTTAAGTGATCACCACCGTCCATAGACACTTGCAACACCAGAGGAATTGCAAGTGCGTTGCCAGCCCGTGTTTAGGGCAAGGGGAGAGAAGAGAGGGGAGGGGAAATGGGCTTCCGGCGCTCTCACTGACCGAACGAAACGCAACAGTGCAAGCACTGTTGCTTCACGTCGGTTTTCTGTGAGAGGTGAGCCGACCCATTCATACTGAAG
The DNA here is from genome assembly GCA_036509395.1 of Antheraea yamamai. Lineage (NCBI taxonomy): Eukaryota > Metazoa > Arthropoda > Insecta > Lepidoptera > Saturniidae > Antheraea > Antheraea yamamai. The sequence continues at coordinate 2,942,791 of AP028442.1, forward strand.
CTAGTAAAAGCTTCAGCGTGTCTCTACCACCTACACCTATAAATCTTATGAGATTTTATCTTATCTGTATGAGACATTGTTTAAATTTTCATACATGTACCTTTTTTTTTTCAGAGCAAGATAATTCATTCCTCTGTAAGCGCAGAAGATGAAAACAGCAACAAACTTGAAGCCAAAACAGTAGTTCTTACGAACTCATCACCATCTGACTGGCCGAAGCGAGTTAGTCGGGTACTTCTTTTTTTAATCCTTTCCAGAACGTAATATATAGCTTAGCATGCTCCTATGATGAATGTTACACCAAGGGTATGGTAGTTGCGAACCATTTAGATACTTAATATTAAATGATGGTGTCATCATCACCATCAGCCTGTAACAGGCCTGCAAAAGACTGCAGGGTCATAGGCCTCTTCCATAATTTAAATTAGTAAATGTACGCGAATTCCGAAAAATTTGTTGGTACATGCCGGGGCTCAAACCTCCGGACATCGGAATGATATTCAACCGGTCAAACCACTATACCATCACGACTTGGTATAATTGAATATTGGTGTGTAAAACGCCGATTACTCTAAATTACCATCGACAGATTTCCAATTGAAAATGGTGATTTAACAGGTGAATTAAAAAGAATACAGTTCTAGAATTCTACCAAGTAAGCAAAAAGAAAAAAAATAGTTTTACTGTTGGAACCGAACCAAATCAATTACAAGCATTATTCACAGGAACAAATAATGTCTAACAACTAATAACTCCATTCAGTAATATGTTGCAATACAAAGCAATACTGTACCGTTGATTTTCAATGGGTCGAGAAATCGATGGACATTCATGTGACAAAAATAAAATAAAAAAAACTTAGAAGCAATAACACAAAAACAACAATAATACATTAAAATATCGTTTAAACCTCGACTATAATCAATGAATTCGCGATTACTCGATGGTCACTGTTATTTCAGGACTACACTGTATCGTCACAATGCTAACTTAATTTCGTTGAAGTTGTAAAAGTTTTATAATAATATACAAGCTAGCGATGATGCTTCAAACTGCATGACCTTCACATGCGTACGACCTTGGCCCGCGTGCTCTTGATATAAAACTTTCATTTTCTACTCGACAACCGCTTGTCGCACCGAGAAAGATAGTTGGATCAAGTGCAAAGATGAACGAGGTTACGAGCTGACTACGGAGCTGTCGAAAAAAATGTAATAAATCGGAGTCGCAGTTTCGTATTTCGTGATTGTATTGCACGGTTGTATTTCAGGCTATGGAATATGATATATCTGCCGGTGCAACTGTCAGTGTTGTCATACGGGCTCGAGAATAACACCGAAGGCCTCAGCGTAATTCGATACACACCGATCTTGAAATGCGACACAATAAAGCAAGTTACTTCCGTTTTTGTCTGAAGTTATTTGTAACGATAGCTGCGACAATAAAGGAATCTGTTTCGATCATAGAGTAAATAATTATCCAAATTACAGATATTATAATTCTTTGATATTGTACGTATGCCAAGGACGGGACGTTATTTTTTAATTTTGTTTGCGTTCGATATTAATGATTTCTAGACGACATTATTCAAGATTAATAACGTGAGAATTCTGTAAGTATTATCTTTATATATATATAATAGCCGACCCGTGCCCACTTCGTTGGGCGGTAATAAGCATTATAAAGCTACAATTTTTTTCTAGAACTCAATCATATATCTCTCATCGTAAGTAAGAAACGTTTTCGTTCGACCATTTTTTCTCCGACTCCACAGATATTACCCTCTACAACCTCACAAACTTTACCTTTTTTTAATATTAGTATTTGGTAAAAGAATTTTCAAAATCGGTTCAGTAGTTCCTGTGATTACCCCTTATAACGTCACAACGTCACAAACTCACAAACTTTACCTCTTTATAATATTAGTATTTGGTAAAAGAATTTTCAAAATCGGTTCAGTAGTTCCTGAGATTACCCCTTATAACATCACAACGTCACAAACTCACAAACTTTACCTCTTTATAATATTAGTATTTGGTAAAAGAATTTTCAAAATCGGTTCAGTAGTTCCTGAGATTACCCCTTATAACGTCACAACGTCACAAAGTCACAAACTTTACCTCTTTATAATATTAGTATAGATTATTGGACACATTTTGATGAATTTTTTTGTTCATGATCAGGTGGATTCTGGATTCAAGAATAGTTTAGATTCACAATTAAAAACGGTAAATGACGCTGCGTTTGATATTTAGAATTTTTTGAATTATCAAGGCAGGATAACGTCTCCCGGAACGCTAGTAAATATATTATGTATTGTGCTCTCATATTGCCCATTGTTGAGCATAGGGTAATTAATTCCGTGCCTATATTAAGCCAATAAAACAAATGCATTTCTAATTTCCTCGATTCAGAACTACTCCGTTTATTTCTCTTAGGAAGAAACCTTCACCCACCAGTGGGACATTTACAAATTGGTATTATTATTCTTATAATTCCCTTATATGGAACAGAAAGTGTGTATTACCGAACGCATTCTACAATTAAACACCCAAGGTTTCTGAAACTCCGATGTCACCTCATATTAACATAGAATCATTATTTTAATGTTTCTTTTCGGTATAAAAGTGGTTTCGGTTCACAGAATGTACGCAGTCGACTTTTTAAATTCGTATTATACAAAATAAAAAATGAATTTGGTACGTTTTTGTTGGTTACATAAGATTATGTTATTCTTTTAAGCAAGTTTACTGAATATTCTTGTGTTTTATATCTTGTTATCAAATCCTTAATACCAAAACTGCTGTTTATTATTAAATGGAATAAGGTAATAACGAACTTGTTATCTATTACTTGTAGATACAGAAATCATTGGATCTCAGTTGCCTAACTAGATGCGGCTTCCAAGAAATTATTTCCTTAATCGCTGAACTGTCCAAAACTATAAAGTTTTAAGCTCCTTACAAGTGTAGACCTCATAAGGTACAAGTCAACAGACTGTTGGCAGCATACACTTAAAAATAAACCCTGATTTATTACAAAACTTGAACAAGTTATGTATTGTAAAATCATCATTTTAATGCAAAATGTATTTTTTATTATTTTTTCATTTAAACCATACTAAATCATAAAAATTTACAATTTACGATGTCGTGACATTAAAAACAGCCGAAGCGTTAATATTCAACTAGTGTTTTCCTATTCCTTGGTTGAAGTAAGTATTTAGTTTTATTGACTGTTCTTCGTCTGTGTTTTCACTAAAAGCGCTATTAGGACGCTTTGTAGACTACATTAGTATTCGTAAATGATCAAAACTTTTAATAGACCTACGGTATTCTGTTCTGTGAATTAAGTAATCTATGACAATATTTATTTCGATCTTAGGTCCTCTTCACAACTATCGTAGCCGTTGGTTCCGCTGCACAGTTACCATCAAACACCTATATCCCACAAGAACAAAGTTCAGATGTCAACGTCAGTCATCAGTATCAAAGCTCTGGTGATACAGTAAATCGAAGGCCACAGCAGGATGCAGATAAGAACGCCGGTATTCTAAAACAAGAGCAAGCGATCAGCGAAAATGGAAGTAAGATATGTTTTACAATTATTTCATTTTACGTTAGAAGTAGTTAATTTATACGGCAAATTTTGTTTATGTCGTTTCATTTCATTTTTTATTTTACATTTCTACATTATGGTTCCGTAAACTCTTGTAATTAATACTGGACATGATATCTCTTAATTTGTGACTCCTCAAATCGTCTTCCACTTCTTGCTCGTATACCACTTAATTGGGTCAGCATAACAAGATTTTATCATGTTGTAAACTAAGATTTGGCTTTAGATTTCTGTCTAGTTGGTAAGAGATAATTAGGTAATACTCTTCCGCTCTCTGATCCAACACTTTCTAATACTTTTGTATTCTTTTTAACATCTATAGGAATATACAATTGTATTTTAAATTTTATCGGAAATGTATCCGTAATATCTTTTACGGTAGTATCTTTAAATATATGTATAAGATAACTATATAATTATCTCATTTTGCATAATCGAAAATATATGAGCTACTAACTTTCGTTCATGGTTTCGCTCGCATTAATGTAAATTTAACTATTCCCATGGGAACAGCACTTTTTTCTTCTGAAAGATATCTCACTCATATCCTTATCTTAATGCCTGACAACGAGAATGAAAAATGTCATGATGGTAGGTTGATTAATTGGTGTGTGGAAACGTAACAAACAAACGCACATTTATAATATTGGATAGAATAATGAAGCTTATTATTAACCTAATTACAACCAACATTAAGTGACGAGTTTTTCAAATACGTTAAAATGTTAAGTCAGTACAATCTATCAAGTGTAACTGACGGGATTCATCGCAGGAAATTTTGCAATATATTAACCAACTCGAGAGCAGCAGCAAGTTAAGCATAAATCAAGTAATAAGGTATAATATTATAATATACTTATTCCATCAAGAGTCTATTTCTATGTCTAACGAAATTTGTGTAAAATCAGAACGTGAGCTGAATTATAATATACTCAAATCAGAATAAGACCGACTTAAAATTGCCTATTTGTTTTCAGATTACCACTTCGGGTTTGAAACATCAAACGGCATTAGAGCAGAAGAGGCTGGAACTTCAGAAAGTGGACAAGGAGGTTACTCTTACAAAGGAGATGATGGGAATACTTACACTGTAATTTATACGTTAGGAGAAGGTGGCTTCAGACCTCAGGGTGAACATTTACCTGTAGCGCCACCAACTCCTGAAGCAATTCTGCAAGCTCTCCAGCAAAACGAGCGAGATGAAGCGGCTGGAATCTTTGATGACGGTATCTTGAGACTTATTCATATCTTAACTCTCTTAAGTTATACCAAATTGTATGAGTTCTAGAGGCATATAGTGAAAAAATAACGTGTTCTTTCAAGTAAACTTTGCTTTAAATTCTCATATAAACAATTCTTATTGCAACCTCAAATGCAGTAGTTGAAATTCACGTACATTTTTTAATATACATCTATTTACTTTAATATATGTCTGGTTATGTCATTAAGTATGGGAATTGCAGTGTTACATAGTTTCGATCTATTTACATATATAGACTTAATTAAGGTTAAGGCAGACTTAGTCTTAAACCCCAGTCTGCCTCTCTACAGGTAGGAGCCCGGCGGTCACCTTCCGCCGGGCGGACCGTGGGGGCGGCTCTACAAGGTTGATTAGCTTGTTCGATCCCTTGCCGCCCCCACAATAATGGTCTGTCGGTACACCGTGGGGTTTAGACTTAGTCTTAAATTTGTCACGGCAGTAATAATAATTTCGTGGTCATCTTATGAGTCTAATCCAATAGTAATTTAGTGTAAAATTTTTGAAGAGAAAACTTCTTTAGGCGCGTTTAGCGGTATTTTTTTGGCAGGAGATAAATTTATGATTTTTATATATTGCGTCTGCGTGGCTGTGTCTAACTACGGCGCGTAGTATATAGAAGCCTGTGTATCATTACATAGTATAAAACAAAGTCCCCTACCGCGTCTGTCTGTCTGTCTGTTAGCGATAAACTCAAAAACTACTGAGCGGATTTTCAAGCAGTTTTCACCAGTGGATAAAGTGGTTCATGAGGAACGTTTTGGTATATCATTTGTCAAGGTTTTTTTTATAATCAAGGCGGGACTACGTCTGCCGGGCCCGCTAGTGTCTAATATTTATATTTTGTGTTGAAAATGTGCAGCCCATTATATGTTTGATTAATTCATAACTGTATAATCATTTTTCGGAGTACCAATAGATGTGAAAAGAAGTGTAATGATAATAATTTCAATTTACGAATTATGAAATATAAATGATTGATAATTGATTTAAAAATTCAAAAGAGAACATAGTTATTCCATTGTTTTGAGTTTTCACTTCCATCGGTAGTCCTTATGACTGTTTCAACTTTTTATTAAGCCAACGACTACACGTCCATAGATTACTATGGCCTCCCATTGAAAATTAGCGCTGTATAGCTAAATGGGAGTGCTGTTGTTGGGAATTTCTAATGAATATATATGTGTATTTTCTTTATTTTTTATTTGTTCTTTCAGCTCCATCATATTTTAGGCTTTATTCATCGGATCACTACGACTATCACTAAATATTATAAAATAAATTTCTCTGCCACGTCTGTCAGTCTGTATACGATAATCTCAAAAACTACTGCACGGATTTTCATGCGATTTTCACCAGTAGATAATACGACGATTCATGAGGAAGGTTTAGGTATACAGTTTGTAAGTTTTTTTTATTATCAAGGCAGGATAACGTCTGCCGGACCCGTCAGGACATAATAATAAATCCGTTAGATTATTGGCAATGGATTGTCTTATTTTGTAGTCCTTATTTGTCATTTATTTTGGATTACATTCGTAACCATTAAATGCAACCACTATGTTGGATAAGCAGTATATATTACTGTATTTAATTCCAGGTCAATACTGTCCAAACGAACACGGAGGGCCACCTGCAAATACAGGATCCCTTGCTTTGACGTCTTCCAATCAAGTTGCTATCGGGTCGTCCGGTCAAAACGCTGGATACAAATACTGATGCAGCCTAAACAAAGATTTATAATGAAATAATCAACTATAACAAATAATATGCATTTTAAGGTTTCAATTCAATTCAATTCAATATGCCAATTCCTTTCTTGGTTTTGTGATATAAATACGAACTATTTTATTACAATGTTTAATATTTGATAAATAAAATATTGTTGTATATTAAACAGGTCTATACGATTTAATATTATAACGATTTTCTTTTTCTTTATCAGTTTTTTGTAAGCAGATATTGAAAATCAAAGTCAAAAATTTTTGACTTAATTTTGGACCCTAAGAAAGCCCATATGAACTTCAAAATTACCACTGGTTCAGAAAACAAACCCGTCATCGAGGAAGATCGGCAAAAACTCGATCGAGTTTATCTTTTTAACATACATATTCTTCTACTACACTAGCGGGCCTGGCGGACGTTGTCCGCTGTGATAATAAGAAAATCCTAAACAAATTATATACCTAAACCTTCCTCGTGAATCCCTCTATCTACTGGTGAAAACAGCATCAAAATCCGTTTAGTCGTTTTTGAGCTTATAGCGAACATATAGACGGACAGACGCGACAGAGGACTTTCTTTTATACTATGTAATGATTAGTTACAATCTTTTGTAATGGATGCACAGAAAGTTGTTGATTCCAGATATCACCATCGTTCACATATTGATTCACTCTATATTAGACTTTTCATACCAAAACCTGCTTTATGTGCTGCTTAAGCTTACAGTTCCGCAAATCGGTAATATGCTTTGGAGCTTTGTTGTAAAACATAATATTACCTAAGCCTATTTATTACCTGGTCTTACATGATCTGGAACATGGGATGATATTATTACTGAAATAATATGCTAAAGTAAAACCTAGAATGATTTTTTTGTTCTAACTTACTAAAAATGTGATAATATCACCGATTATTTTATTGTAAGATATTTCACAATTCACATGAAAATTTACAAACTTATAAAAGCGCCATCTATTGGTCGATAGTCGATACAGACAAAACTTAACTAGAGTTTTGCCGTATTATTACAAAAACGTTATACACGTGTTGATTACTTGCTTTAAAAAAGTTTGATTACAAAAGAGTGTCTTACCCTTGTTTACAGACGGACATCTTTAAAATATAAATATCCTCTAACACTTATCTAAGTTGACAGTTCTTATTTTATTGTTGTGATTTATTGTATTTCTATTTGCCGACGAAATACGTTTCGTTTTCCTTAATGAACATCTAATCAAAAATATTATTTATGAATTGAAATTTTCGCAAAATATCTATATGTAATGAAACGTTTTTGAATGATGAGATTAAATTAAACGAATGCTATTCAGAGGTGTTTGCATAAAAAATTTAAACCAGATGTTTAGCCAGAAACCGCTTAGACACGCTTTTGTAGCATTTAATAAGTGGTAGAGCCACGCTGTAGCTATTAGTGGTTTCAGTATGAATGGGTCAGCTCTCCGGGGTAGTGCAGAAAATAGATGTGAAATAACAGTACCTGCATTAATGCGTATCGTTCGGTCAGCGAGAGCGCCAGAGGCCCACCTACCCTTTCTCCTCCCCCCTCCCACATACACAGGTTGGCAACGCATTTGCGACTCCCCTGGTATTTTGCTGGTGTCTATGAACCGTGGACGGATCACTTAACATACCCACCTGTTCATTTGCCTCCTTGTACATAAAAAAAGAAAAGTATTTTAAATATGTGTTCAACTAGGTTTAAAATGTTAGGCACTGCTTAGTAAAACCCGTGTTCATTTTTGTTCTTGAAATAAGACCGTTGATGTTATTAAAGTCTACGCCTAGCACTTAGCGGCTTTGGACTTAATTCATTATCTCACTTTATTTAATTCTTTGTTATATAGTAGCGACATCTTGCGTAATATAGCTTGGCGATGATTCACAAGAGAAATGGATTGAAAGTAATATCAAAGAACATGAATTACGAGTTATCACAATAACTCCCTGGAAAGTTCTATCAAGGTGGCCATCATTTTCTTAGAACGTTAATGACGTCACAACACAAACTTTTTTTTACATTGACTAATTACTCTCTTTATAATAGAAATAATAAGCTCTAATAGTGAGGATTATAAAGATGGAAAGTAAGCAGAACAAGAGTTTGGTTGGTTTTTTACGAAATTAAAAATATTAATTATAATTATTCCAAATATATTGTAATTATTATAAAACAATTTACGTTTGTTTATATGCGAATGTTAATGTTATTCTAACTAATATTATAAATGCGAATATGTTTTTTTGTTAGTGCTTTCATGTCTTCTTAACCTCTCAACCGATCATCACGGAAAAATCATATAGGGTGCCTGTCACCCAGAAAAAAACTGTTCCCGAGGTATAGATTAATTTTACTGTAATCCAAGCTAAGCGTCGAGCGATAGCTAATTTAGAATAATGTCACCCTTCAAAAGCATATAGCTTTAGGCGTAACACTAAAATTTTCTGTCTAAACAGTTTGCTCCAAGTACGAATAATATACAGTTCACTTATATCCAGTAGAAAAGGTGGTCTAGAATTTATCTGTACCTACGTTTGCATAGAAATAACCAATATAATATTGAATCGCTCAGTGGTTAAATCTAAGGTGAAACAGTGTACTGAATTACAAGATCAAAGAGAATACGTATATATTATAATTAAATTTGTAGAAAGAAAAGCTAGTCCTGATTGTAAACATATTAAAGTAGAAGAAGTTATTGTAGGTGGTAGAGCCACGCTGAAGCTATTACTGGTTTCAGCATGAATGGGTCGGCTTGCCCGGGGTACTACTACCCGACCCACAGAAACACCGACGTGAACTAATAGTGCTTGCATTGTTGCGTTTCGTTCGGTCAGTGACAACGCTGAAGGAGCTTACCTCACACCTCCCCATCCCCCTCCCCGTAACACAGGCTGGCAACACACTTGCGACTCCACTGGTGTTGCTAGTGACTACTGACGGCGGTAATCACTTAACATCAGATGAGCTGCTTATTCGTTTGCCTCCTATAATACAAAAAAAAAAATAGAAGTGATACTACTGACACCATATAGACGTAAATCATAAATAGTACAGTATCAATACTAAAAGAGTAAAAAAACGAAATTATGCTCGAGTCACATCGTATTGCCGTACATGGTGCAACCTCGTTCTGGTATTGGTTCGTTTCCGATCCAGTATCCTAAACAAGATAGAAAGAAAGAATATGGTGATCTAATAAAGCCGTGGTGGTTAAGTGGCTTGATCGGTAGAATATCATTCCAATGTCCGCAGATTCGAACCCTAGCATGTACCAACGAATTCACCGGAATTCGCGTACGTTTACTAATTTAAACAGGTACAAATTTAACTCTTTTTAACACATTTAAGACTTAACATTAATTTAATTTAATAACAACGGGATTAAGGAAAACATCGCTACGAAACCTGTGCCTGAGAAATATTCTTGTAGTACTACTATACATGTTATAAATAAGCTTATATAATATCAATACCTACTGCTTTTAAAAATCACGATTTATTACCATATAGTTCTAGCATCGAACAAAAACATCTTTCGATGTTAAAAAACGACGAGGTCCAAGAAAATAGTACAACAGTCGAAACACACCCATGGATGCTTGGCCATAGATTTCCAACTCGAGGGTGGTAGCTAGCCAAGCGGACTTAGAAAAAGGCTTTCCACCATTTTATGATATCATTTTTTCCTTCACTAAAAGCTCCGGATTCCCAGCGATTCTAGCCTACATCGATAGATATTTTGCCTGAACAAAACTATTAAGCTACCATCGCTTCATAGTAGTCAAATGGAGAATATAAAATGCCCTAGAAATATGCAGTTTTTAAAAGAGACGGGTGGAATATGTGTAATTTATTTGAAAAAGTTGTATGTACTATTTGTGTTTATAGTAACTAATACACAGTGTCATATGCATAGTATACTAGCGACTTGTCCCGGCTTCGCTCGAGTGAAATGTATTAATGTGACGTCATAAGGGTTCACACAATATCGATCGATTGTTAGCGCTTTGACATTCACCATTTATATTAAGTCTTCTTACACAAATTACTTTTTTTGTTGTACGTGATTTTCAATCTGTGGTATTTTTTTAAATGTTTCTCGAAATTATATGCCGTAAAGTTCAATTGTGATCCTCAATAAATGCCCAATATTACTTATATATTTAAACTAGATAACGATTAAAACTATATTAGTAAACAAATACCCCATTATAATTCAAGATGAAGCTAATAAATCACTATATTTTTATTAAAACTAGTGCTCGTCGAGTGCTTGAATTTCGACAATAGAGAAAAAATAACTTTTTATTTTTTATTAGTAAAACTATAAAACTATAGCTTCTCAGTAGCTACAAAATAAAAGAAGAAAATCGTCTGAGTAACAAAGGAGGGAGATATTTTTAACTGTTTTAACACATTTTTTTTTATTGCTGCACGGTAAAATGACTGCACTATGCGTGATGGTAAGCACAGTACAATCCAAAAACAATTGCGACTACCGAGTGACTCACTATCCATCGCCAGTCGCCGCTGTCATGCTGGCCTGGGATAAGCTGGATATGCACAGGCTGATCCCGAAACGCGACCCGCAGAAGCGAATCACTATGACGGGCTTTTTCGCCATATACATGGTGGTTGCGACCCAGTCAGCCTGTAAAACCCTTCCACCCTGCTTTCGCCATTGCCTCGTTCGTTATTCAGCAGGGTGTACCACGTGCAGGTGACGTTGGATTGGGTGCCTCAAGCCTTATGATGTTATTCGACACCCCTTACACCCCAAATTACACTGCCTATTAATATATAGATATGAAAGATAAAATAATTATAGAGGGTTATTCTCACGAGGAATTCCTACCTGCGTAGGGCCTCTTACGAGCCTATCTTATGATTCTTTGGAGAAAGCCAATATTTCATTATGGACCTTTCCAGATATATACAATTTGACTGTTTAGACAGGACTATCAATGTAAGTAGCCGAAATAGATTTTTTAGGATTTGATTATTATATATTGAATTTTCTCTACTTTTTATCAATTTAATATGCATGTTTTATGCATAAAAACATTATGGACGAATTTCTCTAAACGACAGTATCAATTTCAGTTGTGTAGCTTAGAAGAACACACATGCAGTTCTTTCAATAAAAAGTTTAAATCCAGTGATAATCAGAGAAATAATTGTAGTGGTTTACGCATATACCAGTGTATTACGTCATCCTAACTAAAATTTAAACGTGAGTTTATTTATTTCTATCACTTACTACATTCTACTATTTAAGTGATCCTTATATAATTTTACATACATCTTGTCAGCGGTACAGTAATGGACATAGAGAACGTGAACGAAACCGTGGGCTAAACTACTTAGTTATAAATTAGTGAATGATATACGTAAAACATAATATAATTACGTATCTTGCAAGAACAGAGTGAAATATCGCCTTTAAAATAGCAAATTGAGATAATTTACAAGCCTGATTTGTATAATGTGAGCTAAAATTTGCATTTTGCTCGATAAAATACCACTGTTATGAAAGTTGCTTTCCAAACTGTTATCTGGATTGCGTTTGAATTTGTTATAGATCTCAAATCAATCAATATCTAGATATTGCTCCTATCGCCACTCTAATGAAATACATAATAAGACTGCAACATGACATTTTAAATTCATGTTAACACACACACATTGATATCAAAGTAGTTCTCAGTGTTTGTTACCAATTTAGCCGCCACAAGAAGATACAGGTGCAACGACCGAAAGCATCAATCTGAGAAGTGTTAAAAGTCTCTAGCCTTAGCGAAGTACGTTGTACTCATATTTTGATTAAGTGTAATTTGATAACAGAACCTCATAATTCATTAGTAGCACATCTTTTCCAGATTCCAAATATAATTCAAGATTCAAAATATTAAGCCCAATATTGTAAACATTGACAGATGAACCCCTTTGTTTTTAAAAGGCAGTGCTCGCGTCTAATCTTTTAAATTGTTCGTTGTGGAATTTGCCAAAAGATGACTTACGATAATTTATACAACGATGTAGGAAAAAAATACACTCAATAAAGCGGGCTATTATCTCAACTATTATATTAGGTATTTACCTATGAAATTGCCGTTTTGTATGAAAAAATTTAAACGAATTTTTTTCATGTATTTTTTATTTGTATTTATCGAAGTAATCACCCATGCAATCAATGCATCTTTGCCAACGCAGTGGCAGTTTATTGATGCCCTTCTTAAAGAAATCAGCTGGACGGGAGGCAACAAATTCTTCAAAGGCATTTTGTACTGCCTCTCGGGTATTGAATTTTTTTCCCGCCAAGGAGTTATCCAAATTCTGGAAAAAGTAGTAGTCTGTAGGCGCAAGGTCTGGTGAGTAGGGCGGATAACGGAGAACTTCCAACCCCAGTTCTTGCAACTTGGAGACCGTCTGCTGTGCAGTATGAGGTCGCGCGTTGTCGTGCAGGAGCAGCGGAGACGAGCGATTGACCAATGCTGGTTAGAGATGTGCCAGCTTCTCCATCATTGTGTTCAGTTTTTCACAGTACACATCTGCAGTAATGCTCATCCCGTTTGGTAAGAAGCTGTGATGAATCACACCGGCACTAAACCACCAAACAGTGACCATCACTTTTCTAGGGGTAAGTTTTCGTTTAGGGCATTGTTTAGGTGCTGAACCAGGATCCAACCAACATGCTGAGCGCTTGCGGTTATCAAACAGAATCCATTTTTCATCGCAGGTAACAATGCGTTTCAAAATTCCTTCATTTGTATGTCCGTTGAGCAGTGCAAGGCACGTCTCCACGTGTACTTCGCGCTGACTATCATTGAGTTCGTGGGGCACCCATTTGTCAAGCTTTTTTACCTTGCCAATTTGACGCAAATGGACCAATATTGTTTTGACGCTAACGTCGAAAGCTGCTGCTAATTCAGCCGTAGATTGTGTATCATCAGCTTCCACAATCGCCTTTAATTCGTCATTGTCGACCAAAGTCTTCGGACGACCGCGAGGTTCATTTTTCAGGTCGAAATTCCCGGAACGGAAGCGAGCAAACCAATACCAGGTGGTGCGTTGGTTTGTAGTGTTAGCTCTGTAAACGTCGTTGATGTTGCGTGCCGCTTGTGCCGCGTTGCTGCCACGACGGTACTCATATTCCATATAATTACTCGAATTTTTAACGTATCCATGATGACAAAAAAGATTGAAATGCGATGAAAATGTAACACTAATCAATAAACAAATGACTAACTTTGAAAAAATAATTCTATGTTTTTAAAATAAAATTAATTCGAAATTAGAATTCTTAGCCAAACAAAAATTATTTTGATTTGAAATGGCCAGTACTGCAGAACGGCAATTTCACAGGTAAAGACCTATTATTAAGCTTCGTGAATTCAGTCAGCCGAATTACAGTGTTGTGTTATTATACAATGGCTGTTGTCAGTTATTCTGATGTTGGATAATCTGATGTTTTATAATTTATTACGTTTTGAAATTATCGCGTAATAATGAAATGAATATTCATTGTTTTCATCGTATCTTTAAGTGCAAGCAACGTGAGGTACTCTCCCTGTCACATCTGTCGCAATGTTGTATAAGACTTCTTTTTTCACACGTTACTATAAAAATGATCAACAGTTTGCATGGTAGATTATAATAACGGATAACGGATGATTAGCAGCAGTATAATGATATGATAAATAACGTTATCCATTGCGTATGAATATTATTAGGAGTTGCAAGAATGAAAAACTTTTTTAATTTCTATGTACACATAGTTACTTATTAACTTAAGAGGGGATTTAGTAACTTAAATAACAGTATAAAATATATCACGTTTATTCATAGAATAAATAATATAATATATTCGTCATTATTACGACTAATTATTATTCGCAGCGAGTCTTACTTGTAAATATTTAAAACAAAATTATACAACCCTTTTACTATAACATTGTAAATATTATTATTTAAACATATTTAACTCATTTTAATTATCGAACAATGTTAAATAAAGATCTTTAACACTATAAAATTAAATAGAGCATCTTTTTAACTGTACGACGATGTCATTAGTCGCTTGTATTATTTATGTGTGCAAGACTATTTTTGTTTTGACCAATCATAATAATAGTTTCCATGTGTGTGTGTTGAACGGTCGATAAGTAGCTCTACTTAATTTTAAAGTTTATGTTTTTAGTAAAAGGATGTACTAAGTCAATGGCAATGTTTAGTACATTGTTTAGTACTTGTAAGACTGCCTGTAACTGGCGGAGGCTTGTGCTCGAGCGTAGTTCTGCTGAGCGAATCCAGCATCACCGTATTTGCCAGGGGCGTATTGACCTGGAATTCATAGAAAAATGTGATATTTATGCTTACATCTTTTATATGTTGAAGTTACACAGATGACAAATCTCAATAAGTGAGTAAATTGTGGTAAGAAAAATAAATTATTCGTTAGAAGTATGATTTCGAAATACTAATCTATATATGAAATAATACTGAGGCGGAAATTGTTTGTGCAGATTTATCTCCGAAGTAGCTGAATCGATTTGGATGAGAATTTTACTGGTATACAGGTGTATTTTTAACGTATCATCCAGGCTTTCTCTCGAAGGCGAAGTAATAATAATAAAGAAACACTTAATAATAAAAAGATATTTAATTTGAATATAACTAAATTTAAATATAAGAGACTATATTTATAAGAGAATAGTTTAATTTTGATTTTATGTGTCGTCACGCAAAATATTGCAGCAGTAAATTACATCTCATGGATTCGCCCACATTATCCAGCATATACTTCTAAAGTACTATCGCATTAGTCTCCGATTCTTTGTAATCGAGAATCAAAGAAATTTCAACATTACGAATTACACCTTAAAGTCTATTATTACTTGGCATACCGGCGTCAGTGTTATAAGCTATTTCGAAAACTAAATTATAAGATTAAGCAAATGAGGTGTTAGGAAAAATCGACTCTATGTCTATGTAAGAATGTTAGAATTAGTGTGTTTTTAATGCGATTCAAAGTTGGTGTTCCGTTTCTCGAGCTTGAGATCTCTCAGAGGTCATTATGAAATATCCTTAAGGTAACTTATTATAATTAATGACAATAAGTATTCTGTGAAGAAGCTGAGATTGCGTATTAAATTATGTGTAAGTAATGGCTTATTTTAGTATCATATGGACTTAAGTCAATAAGAGATAAGAGAACATTAAGACTTAAGGCATTAGTTTTAAATATATCAATATTGTGACCTGGCGGTCTAGGTTTTACAATTCCGTATTCATCTTGACACGTGTTGCTGGGGTATAACTTAGGGATCACGGTTTGGTACAGGAACGTAACTATGGTCATATTAATTCATAACAATGCTATGAACCCTCGAATTTGAGAGGGCGCGATGTGTGTAAGTAAAAATTTGTAAAATGTTACCCATAATTTAAAATTCTTATTGTAAAGTGGCTCGTACTGAATGAAGAATGATAATATGAAAACAGGGTTAGTGTTAGTTTATACCAAATAGAAAGCGCGCAAGGTCTGCCAGTTTCTTTGAAGCCAGCCTCTGTAGCCATGGGAACAACCCGTTATGTTTTTAGTTAAATAACTGATTTCAACAATTTTTACAGGCTTGCTTTAGTCTATGTGATTTTTTATATGTAATTGTTTATCAATATGCAAAAAATAAGTGATAGAAAGATAGATAACCGCAGTGGAATTAAAGAAAATAAACAGAAAATGCAACATTTATTGGAAACAATTATTTTTCTCGAATTTTGTTTATCAAACAAAAGTGGCTTTTCGCTAAACGTCATGTGTAGATAAAATATAAGATTTAATACTAATTTTGTTTGATGAAGATCTCACTACATATCGAAACTTGTATATATATTTTAAGAGACTATAAAAATACAAAATGACTATAAACTACCTACACTAGAAACAACTGTCGTTAGAAGACATTCTAGATAATTAAAAATATAGGTAATTAGATATGATTGACCAATAACATTTGATATTTAAGTGGGTCTATGACAATTTTTTTACGTTTCGTTGAATGCTTGATTTGACCTTGATTTTAAGATCTAATTTATCAAATCTCTATATACAATATCAACAATGATTCACGTAGGTGTCGAAATAATCTAAGATTTACGCAGTGCTTTAGAGACGTTACGGAATTGAAACCAGTATAAGATGACTATATAATCTGCTAAAAAGATACTAAAGGCATTTTTTTTCAGCGTTTCTTATTTAATTATCTGGTAAAAGGAATTAGTTCAAATAACTCCAATAAATAACACGCATTGTTCCTTTTGTATTCCTCCACTAATCCTTGTTTCTTTTATTTTTAGCAGCCAATCATCCGGCTTGTTAGTGATATTGTCGCGTAGGTAATAATGTTGCAAATTTCTTGTGATCATTTCAATATTCTAACAAGATGACGGTTCCTTGTTAGAACTTTCCAGGGAGTTTTTGTGGCATTTCAGAATTCATGCTCCGTAGTATTATTTTCCATCCACTTCACTTGTGCATAATAACCGATCTATATTGCGTAAACAACCACCAATATTACAAAATATAGAGTGAAATAACACAAGATTATAAATAAAATATAAAATCCACTACATGACAGACTAAAATTCCACCACGACTTCCCAAATCTTTGTTGTTGGTTTTCGTATATATGCTTGGCAGTCTATCTGAGTGTATACCTCTCTCTTTTAACTTGGAACTCTTTTTTTAAGACCTATTATCCTTTTTATGTTAGAAAGGTTGGTTCAAACTCACCATCATCAATAATG
The DNA here is from genome assembly GCA_036509395.1 of Antheraea yamamai. Classification (NCBI taxonomy): domain Eukaryota; kingdom Metazoa; phylum Arthropoda; class Insecta; order Lepidoptera; family Saturniidae; genus Antheraea; species Antheraea yamamai. The sequence continues at coordinate 2,960,223 of AP028442.1, forward strand.
CCAGCGGCTTCATCGCGGGCGTTCTGTTCCAACGCCTTCAAGATGGCTTCGGGAGTTGGAGGCGGGGTTGGGAAGTGAGCGCCTTGGGGCTGGAAACCATTTTGACCTGCAGCGTAGCTGACGGCATAAATTTGACCATCGTCACCTGTGTATTGGAAACCTCCCTGAGCTTCGATACCGTCGACCTGGAATTTATATTTTAAAATTTACGACAAAGAAATTTAATGCCTCTATGGAGTGACAACTCCTCAAATAGGAATATGGAATCACAGTCATGAATGATTACATAATTTCGTTTGTCCTAAAATACTAAAAGTAGCGATACGTTTTCGCAATATATAACGACATCTATACCTAGCGTCTAAATATCTAAGATAATTTCTTCATCTATAATATATTTTGGATATGTATGCTAAATTAAGGCAGTATATTATATCAAACGATTATTAAAAAATAAAAAATTGCTGACAAAATATCTTCTGCTTGCTTCATGTATCTATCGACCTTGGCTTCTAAAGATGAGAAACCTTACATTTGTAATCTTCCTTGGTAATCTCTTAATCCTCTCTATTTCGATAATAATATAAATATATGATAAATAAACAATCCTGAATATTTTTCTTGAATTGTTATGAATATTATAGAATCATAGATATTCACCGTTGTTCATAAATTATACCACATATAGATGCAATTCCATCACTATATGGAGCAAATTTTAAAACGAAATTAGTATCGTTTTAATTAATGTCAAGCAAGTAATGAATCACTATATTAAAGCTTAGAAGATAGAATGTTAAGACAAACGTAGGAGTTTATCCAGAATAGATAATATTTCAAGAAGTTGAAGAGTCCGGTTACAGTGGTATGAACATGTTATAAGGAGCAATTAAAGTCATATATCTAGAGTAATACTAACTATCATAGTGAGCAGATGTAGGTATATAGGAATATCCAGGAATTGAGGAATTTATTGGGTATGGATTTATATGTACATAAAATGTGTGAATATTAATATGACAGTTAATAGAGGAGTTATAAATAACTTGTTCTGACTTACGCTCTTTCCTGTATAAGGAGGAAAATTATTATTTCAAGTTTAAGTATCTACGATGTAAGCCTAATGGAATCTTTGAGATGTGTGTGGCAACGGCGCACCTCGAACGCAACATTCATATTTATAACCCCGCAATTATGAATTACATTAACCAAACCCATTAATAAATTATGAATGAAATTATTGATGCCATCGAAATGAATATCAGGATAAGGAGATATTAGAATGATAAGTTAAAAGAATAACCATACGTAAAAAAATTGCAACGGCAACTAAGGTTCTTTTTATACACGCGTCGAAAGAATGAAATTGCTGAATGAAAGGAAGAATGTTACTTTAGTCATTTTAAATTATGCGAATCAAAAATCAATTATTTAACAAAGACTTATTAAGAACTTTTATACGTCCTCTAATTAGTTCCCAACATCACATCTAAAAGAATCATATTAATTGTTAAATATGGATTTGTCTAATACAGCATATATTAAATTTGTGAGTTGAACCAAATAGCAATTAAGAATCGAAACATTTAATGAAACGGTTGATTGTGGTTGCGCTATGAAGGGATGGTAGTGACTTGCTGTGCTACATTTTTTCCTGTTGTTGCTCGACTAGGTACCATGTTAAGTAATAAAATCCATGAGGTAGTCAACTATCAGCGTTTTTTTTTTCCAAAAATAAATCTAACAAAATTCATGAAACGACTCTGTAATTGCTTCGATGTATCCTTGAAAATGATTTCAATAAATAAACAACGAAACCAAATCATCATATAACTACAGATTCATTTATTTATACAATAAATGAACACCTCATTTAATTAGTAATATTCGATTACCATATACATCACTCCATTCACTAACATCGTAGTTGATTGCGACCTCATCTATCTGTCAGTTAAATAAATTGCGTCTAACTATGCCTTCATTGAAGTTTATTGCATCACTGGCGGTTAATCTTATAGTTAAAACAAATTGTATCAACTAACATCATACAATGAGTTGCAGGTTGGCTAACTGGTAGGGTCAAATATGTATGGGCATATTCTACCCCATCTTTAAGGAATAGTGTTATTGAAAGGCCAAAAAAAAAGGATGTTGGTTTCCAGGTGTAGCGAGCTAAATAGATTGATAGATGTGTAAGGATATTTCATTCAAAGATGATTGATAATAAGGTCCATATTAGAAACTGCATTATAACTATGGGATCATTTAGAATTATTGTTCCTGCCAAAAGAAGCTAACGCTGATAGTAAAATTCACATTACTCAACTCATTACCAAGTTTAAAATCTTAATGTTACTCGAAATATTTATTTGACACTGTAAAAGCTTTGATCACAGCTGATCTAATGTTAATTATCAATATGGTCTAGGATGGTAACTGTAATATATGTCGGGATGGTCGAGTGACTTGCCTGATAGTAGGTCGATATGATGTCCGCAGGTTTTGGAATTCTCGTAATTTAATTTAAATTGGTAACATTATCGGCTGACGTAGAAAGAAAACATTGTAAGACCGATCGTAAGTAACCAGAACCTGCGAAATATTATTGCAGTAACACGGTATGTGGGGCACATGTAGAACTGTGGATTGCTCGGAGCTTCAATTCGCTAATACGTCGCGGGTTTGTGTGTGATGTGATCACCCATATATCCAAACTTTCTTTCTGTGGTAGTTTTGACGTTCATAACCGCCTTCTTAGGGCTAAATTGACTTAAGTTTTTTTTTTCGGGAAGATACCTGTGATCTTTCTGTGGGTCTTTTACAAACTAAAATGGTAACGATATGAAGTCTGGACTGCACTGGCTTTTAAGTATACATGTTGAAACACCCCTATAAGTCTTTGACGACATAATTTAAGGGTAATATATATCCAGATGGACATTAAAATACGCTATAGTTTCATTATGATATTTACCAACACAGACTCCTCGTATGATTCTATAACTTTTATCCCTTCGTCGAAGAATCTTGTTATCCTTCTAAATCCTGGAAATCTTACGTACAGGGTGATTAATTTTATTAGAATACTGAACGTCGCGGATCTAAGATAGTGTTACATAATTCCCGTGACCTTTCTCATTGCTCGGCCAGTGCCCTTTAAAGGCGATTGTGTTCTGGCGCGTCTGTGGGTCACAGGTAGAATAGTGGGTCATCACCGCTTACTTTTAGTACTCACGATATCGTATAACATATTTATTTGTATACAACACATATTATATGCTAATATAATTATAACCATTGTCTCACGGTCTGACTCAGGTTTAATTTTTCCTGCACTAGGCCATAACTCGCCGGCACTAACTTCGTTCTTACTTAGCGTACTTTCTGCCCTACAACTTGCATGGTAATTACTCCTCTCCTAATAGCCGTAGCATAATGATGGGCAGTCTACAACCTTCCTTAGCAATTAGACAATAAAATGTATTTTTGTTTATTTGAGTGACAGTACCAGAGATTAGCAAGTTCTTATAAATAAAAAGTTAATCTCTTGCGGTTTATAACATGGTAACTTGAGCTCATATTCAGTACTATAGTCGTAATTTGAGGAGTTCGTCTGCTTCATTGTCTCGAAACCGAACTACTTCTTTTATATAAATATATATAAAAATGAAATAATTAAGGTATAATTTTATTGACTCTTTATTATTTGACTATCGTTTTTAATAAATTATAAAACAAACTTTGAAAGGTGTATTATCATAATAATTCACATAAAATTTATATATTTTTTTAATATTTTTTGTGTATGATTGTTAAAATTACTTACAATTAGTTTATTGCCAATTGGCTTTGATTCCTTAGAATAAAATTAATGAAACAGTGACACTACAAGCATTACAAGCAATTTAATATTAGAAGGTTAGGGACAAACCGTACGACACGATATCGTATTGAAATCGTATGAGCTAAAAATCAACTACAAAACAACGAATGGCATGTGTCCGGTTTCCGTAACGATTCAGTACTAGTAGACATAGATCAGTTTTTAAGATACAAAAATTTTGATAATAAAATACCTATTGAGTTAAAGGCATTGTGTAATCTATACCTACAAATAAAATTTAATGACCTGTTATTTTTACGGAATTATTTACGAATACAACTAAACTGATGTTGGCGAGATATTTGCTAGTAGATAAAGCACTTTACAAAATAATATCTAGCTTATATCATGTAGCTATCCTACAGGAACTAAGCAGTTATGACAAAATTACAATTAAATAATAAAACACAAGCAATGCATAATCTAAATGAAATAATTAGTATTCACAAAACAAAGATACGATATTCATGAAGGCAAAGTCGCAAGCCTTATCTAGCGTTATATATAATTTTTTTATCAGGTTCAAATTATATCACTCATCTAAACGATTTTTTATTTTAATTTATTTACTTTAACCCCTCGGCTGATTTTTAAGACACAGATTTCAAAATGGCAGGTCATGTTTTTATTTACTTTTAGTTTTATGCCGTCGTAAACTTTATTTGTTAACATAATTTGTTATTTTTCAATGTTTTGTAATAAATTAGGTATTTATTTTAAGCTTATACTACCAACAATTTGTTGACCTGTGTCTAATGAGGTCTATATCCGTTTATATATTTATGGTATTGGACAGTACCGGGGTTAATGTTCGTTATTTAAATTACTTGAAAATAAACAGATAATATTTTTTTATTACAAAACAGTTTATTAATATGAGGTTCCTACTAGCGCCAAGGTCGACGTGTCAAAAGGTTTCCACTCTATGGATTAACTGTAATTTATAGATGTTAGAACGTTTCGAAGATGTTTAAATTGCTGATATACTAGCTACGAAATGTTGCAATTTATCATTTTGCCTATCCCATCCCATAAATCTCGAGTTTGATAGGTCATGGCGTTCTTGATCAACTTGCTATACGGTTTTCTCAATTTTGTATGACGGTGTAAATTCTACTTCTGTTTAGTACACAGCTCGTTATGTAGATAAGAAGCTATGTATGTATGCATGTATATATAACGGAATAACTAACAAACTGAAAAACCAACGCATTAAGCTCTTCCTTTCTTTCACTGTTGTAACTCATCCAAAAAACGTTTAAGTTCAGACACGGAATATTATTTATTATTGACTTGCCTTGTAAGAGACAAGTTGTTTTTTAAATGCTTACAGAAAAGAGGCACATTTTTAGAAATAGCACGGCTACTCGCTCGGAAAAAATACATATTTAGCGAAAGTAAGCCCGAGAATGTACTTTTAACTTCTTCTTCTTTACTGAAACTTAAGTTTAAAAAAAAGCTCTTTGAATAAACTTTATTTCTGTATTGTTTATGGTTGGCTCTTATGGTTAACAAGTTTGCTGACCACTGGACTAACATTTTTTTTTATGTCATAGCAGGCAAACGAACAGGTGGGTCATCTGATGTTAAGTGATCACCACCGCCCATAGACAATCACAACACCAGGGGAATCGAAAGTGCGTTGCCCGACTGTGCTTGGGGGAATGGGAGGCAGAGGGGAGAGGAGATGGGAGGGTAGGGGAGGTGGGCCTCCAGCGCTCGAGACCGAACGAGACGCAACATGCAAGCACTGTAACTTCACGTCGGTTTTCTATGAGAGGGTGGTAGTACCCCGGGGCGAGCCGAACCATTCATGCTGAAACCAGTAGTAGCTTCAGCGTGGCTCTACCACCTTAAGACAACATATCAACACGCAGTCCAAACTACTGAGGCTAGTGCTATTAAAAATTGACATACGTTTTTTGTTACACTGTAGGTGAGCACTAAGTAAGGATTTTTGGAAATTCAACCCCTTATGCGGTGTAAAAGGGGATGAACATTTGTATCAAAACCAGTATTTTTTTTATTAATAACTCCGTTAATCAGTTGTTCTTTGAATATAGGTGGATAAAAAATATAAATGAATAAAATAAAGAGACGAAAATAATTACTACATAAAAAACGCGCGCGAAGACGCGGGTATTTACTAGTAGTACTATGTATAATTTACGACTAACGAAACGGATGGGTAATAGATTGTTTAGAATATATTTTATTTGTACAAATTACCGTTTCCTATAACCATTGTGAATTATACTATTTAAAATCGGTAAATTCTTAGTTAGCAAGGATATGACAGTATTGAATTGATTTTTAGTGAGGTACTATGTAGTTGCTAATAGGTCTTTGAAATGAATGGAGAAATCCCAAAGACCTTAAACTAATATCTATCTTACTTCTTGTCCTTGCTCTTCAGCCTTGATGCCGTTCTCCGTCTCATAGTTGAATCTGTAGGAGTTCTCCTTGACATCTGAGTCCTGGGCTATGATTCTAGCGTTCTTCTCGTAAGCTGCCTGGGGACGGTTGGACTGTTCCGGGTAGGGTGGGGCGTAAGCTGCTGCGGCGAGGCCGAGAATTGCGGAGATCACGAGCTGGTGGTAAAAACGTATTATAGTCTATCTTTACATATACGTGAGCTTGTCCAGTGGCTGAACTTCGAGCGTAGAGAAAAAAAGGGGAGGCAGTCATAAGGACTGCCGACAGAAGTGAAAACACAAAACAATGGAATAACTGTGTTCTCTTTTGATTTTTAAAATTAATTGTAGTTAAAATTAATAAAATTTAAATATCACAATATTTAAATTTTAGAATTTGTTTATTGAAATTATTAACAATAATGTTGTTTTCACATCTATTGGCACTCGGAGCAATAATTATATACATGTTTATAAAGTCTATTAATCAATTAAACGTATGTCGAGCTGCAAAATATCAATATTACATGTACACATGCCCCTATACTACGCGCCTCTGGTCTGACGCAAGCCGCGCAAGCGCAATACGATCTGTCACGCTTTACTAGCATGTCATGACACGAAATCATAATTTTATCTCCTGTCAAAAATATCGCTCAACGCGCCCAAAGAAGTTTTCCCTTCAAAAACTTTTTCTATTTTTTTTTAATTATAACACAATGTCGTCAATAGCTACAAAATAAAAAAGAATGCAGAAAATCGGCTGAGAAACAGAGGAGGTGGATGTTTTTAACCGTTTCCCCACTGCCTAATTATATATACATAATAATATTGAAACCGTAACGTTGCAATGGTCAGTTAGTTGCTAGCACTCAGCCACTATAAATTTAACTGGAGCTTTTGTCTTTAACAATTAAGTGACGCGGACTTAAAATCTGAAGAGTAATTGTACTATTGCAATATTAATCCGTACATGCATGATTTTCTAATTTTATTTATTTAAGTTTTAGGCACTTCTTTTTTATTTCACTTAAATGTATTTTGCTGCTGTGGTATACATCCAAAAATAAAACTTTCTCCACGGTTAATATTTTAAAGCACTATACATTTGAGGGTTAAACTATAGTAGGTCCTTAGCCCTCAATAGATTTTTGAAAACAACAACCCTTTTTTCTGACTCCAAGTTCAATCGTTAGGGTTGGACAAATTACCTGAGCTGTTTGTCGATAAAATTACGTTCGCTGTTAGTCTCATAAATATTATAATGAACAGAACATGTATTTCATAATATAATTACGTTGTTAACTATATGCGTTGTAATGTAAATAATTAATAATACCAAATTTAAATGGCCCGTCATTCGTAACAAACTATGTTTACGCAATAGGCCTTTGTAAAGTTGACGTCTTATAGAGATTACACGTTTGTACGTATGTAATTGTTGATTATTATCTCTTCCTATCTACGCTGTAACTCATCTTATTACAGTTCCTTATTCATACTATAAATAACTTGTTATGCATCCTTGGTTTACTCGTGTAAAATTGAAGAAATATTATTTAAATGTATGTCATATATCAATTTTAGGCAAATTAATAGACAAATTTTATAACCCGAATTTTCTAGAAGCTGTACAATTTTTTTGAACTTCACTATTGAGAAAAGGTTTTATTACGTTTCGAGAAGAAAGAGAGCATATATTTAATTTTATGCATTAATAAAAATAAAAATGGATTAAACATTTTAATAAAAATTTTGGTCAAACTACCACCGCTATGGAAAACAACCTAGTCATCGATTAGAACGAAAGAGAAATTAGATCTGGGTTATCTTTTCTTTGAATTTTTTTTAAATATATTTTAGTTATATTCGCTTTTGGTAAGTGCTAAGTTTCTTTAATAACGCGTTTGGTTACGAAGTCGATCGATTCCATTATAGTTTCTACAGAGTAACGGAATACTTTAAAAATAAAATTCTAACGATATATACACTTATAGAATCAAAACGGGTAAAATAAATCCGATCTATTTATTTGTTATAAAGATTTTAATGAATTTTATGGATACACTTATTATATAGATACTTATTTCGAAAATTTTCCTGTGGCAAAAGAAATTAATAGATTAAATCCAGAATCTGTATTATCATGTTTAACGTATTTTTACCACCTCTCTATTTTACCGCCTCGGTTACAACTTATTTCTTAATGAAATTTATCACATGTGTGAATGAAGTGAATGAATCAACATATGTTGTATATGCCTTAATAAAAAGCTTGAATTGTAAATAAGAACGGAGGAAAAAATAGTATTTGATTATTTAACACATGAGAGCTGGGATACTTGGACTTTTATCGCAATTTATATTTTGTAGAATATACTTTTAATGAGGAATAATATTAGGAATCAGTGATTATTATTATAAAAAAATATGGACTAAACATTTGTTTTTAATTGCAGGAAATTAAAAATTACTTAGATGTAGAAGTAACTTATTAATATTAATTCATTCCGAATTTGCACAATCGAAACTCATTGTGTACACGCTACGTTACACAAGAAAAAAAAAATGTTTCAAAGAATTTCACACGAGATAAGGCATGCAACGAATCCCAGATTAACATTGTCGTATTTACTTCCAGCTATTGTTTGGTAATTTTGTGAATAACTAGATAAACGGTGAGCGTTCCTTGAATTTTCAAAACGTTTATGTATCGGATAAGTTGCCAATTATTTAAAACAAATTATGTTTAAACATTGAGTATATACTATGTAAATGCATAAATAAAATAAAATATAAACAATAAGATTCTAGACAATGTTTAATGAACATAGACTTTAATGCACTTTTTATTTGGTATTGGCTACTGATATTAAAATTATTGATTATATTATTGCGATTATTAAACCACAAAATATTTTCTTCCATCTAACTAACGGTATTATGAAGAATAAAAAATATTGTTGCAAATATCAAAAAAAGGAAATAATAATAGATATAATCTTAACGCTGATAAATGTCGTTTAGATAGCTTAATATTCTAAAACAGGCATAGCTAATCTAGTGAAAAAGGCAAAGGCTGCTGATAGAACAAAATCGTTACAGTGTTCATAAATTGCCTAGTCCAAAACTCAATAACCCTCATTTGTTAATGTGACAAATTTTAGTGATGTGACTATGCAAATAATTTATCGATTATCAAAGATTGTAGGAAATAATCTCAGTCGCGAAAACCAAATAATTTGCATACTTTATTATACGAAACCGCTTGAGATGAACTATTATTGAAATAATGTTGGAAATAATTTTGATATTTATTCATTGTAACATCAATTGATATTTCTAGAAAATACGTATAATTTTGTATTAGGTATGTATATAGGTTAAAGTTTTTTTTTTTAAAAAGATATTCAATGCAATACTGAAGATTTATATAATACACTTATTTTTTTTAATTTTTTTTTTTAAATACAGTTCTCGACTTAGGGTTACGCACTATATCGCGAGGGACTTCAGACAAAATGAGTGGACACACCATACAGGCAGACACAACGATAATCTGTTCATGATATGAATAATCGTCCTCTATGGGATTCGAACTTACAACACAGTTTGGTGATAGAGAGACCACGCCTAAAGCACTACACAACTCATATAGTATGATATATAAATCATGCGTAATAAAATTCATTAGAAACATGACATATTTTTGATAAAGTTAATTTGAATAACTCATTATGGCTAATTTAAATTCATAAATGTCAATATAATCAAAGTTATATTTTATTGATTGTTATTTTTCCTATGTTGTTTAATTTGTAATTTTATTATATTCTTATGGTAATTTAAAATTTATTCCTTTATTTATAGTTCTTTAGAATATTATAGATTTTTAACAAGTTTATTATTAAGTCAACGTAGATTTAAAAAAATCATAGGTACGATTTATTCGCGAACAATATAATTTTGTTTCGTTTTAAAAATAATAAATTACGTATATTAACAGCGTTTATTAAAGCAATGTATCTTTTTGAGGAAGATAACGAATACCGCCTTGGACATTATCGACAATAAATCATTTACCGCGGAACGCCCACGTCGCGTCGCGAGGTTAAGAAAAAAACATCGACATGTAACTATCGATAAACGAGTTGCACTCACCAGTTTCATGGTTATAATGTTGATAGTTCAGAGGTAACTTCACGAGTGTGTGTTCGAAGACAATCCCGTCTTTATATACACGTCTCGTGGCAACGTTACAAAATTTATCTTCATCATAATGAAGATACTTTTCCCAATAAATTTTTGTTAAGTCCAAATAACGTGTGTATTTACGTAATTAGTATTTAAGATGTTAACATTCACATTCGACATGTCCGTTGAAGGAATTTTTGAAATGTAATAAAATTTTCTTCTTAGAATTATATAAATGAAGTAACTGATCAACGCGCTAAAACTTAGTTGTGGTTATTTTTAATTTAAAAACCTAGACTCCATGGACAAGCGTAATATGTGGCCTAGATTCCAGTCAGACCATTTCTCTATCTGCTAATAAAATTAATTAAAATTAGTTCAGTCATTTATAAAATTGGTCAACTCATTAAGCTGGAATAACAACAATCAATTCATATTTATTTTTAAGTATAGATTTACTAGCGGCTGTCCATAACTTCGTCTATATTAGTATCTTTGTCACCATATATCACACCATATCTTTATTTAACCTGAAACCTCGTTAAAAAAAAAAGAAAAAAAAATCTTTATTTAACTGTATCGATTTATGCAACCCCAACCGATAGGTGAACTGATAAGGCAGGATTTTTTAAAAACTTATTTACTTTTAAATTTATTGGTTAATTTAAGCAATATCTCTATAGAATAATCAATGTAGGATATAATCTATATTACTACAAAATTTTATTATAATTCGTTGGCTGGTTTTGAGTGAAAGAGTGACAAGCATCTGTCCATCCAAACATTATCTCGTCTATAACTTTAATAGGAATATATTAACCCAGTGTTCTTAAATGCAAAATTTTTTATCACGCTTTTATTAGCTTCACCTGTATGTATGTATGTAACCGACTCCTTTGAGCTCGATTTTGTCCTACTTTGAACGATGAGATTTAATTCAAACTTTGCACACCTGTCAAAGGTCGATGACAATACAATAATCCGAAAAAAAAAATTAAAAAAATTTGAAAAATAAATAATAGTTTAAAAAAACTAAAAAAAACACTCTTTCATAAAAAATCCAACTAAAAAACAGAAAATAAAATTTAATAAATTTGGATTAAGAATAGTGTAAATTAGAAATAAATGTATATTTTTGTAAAAAGTGACAAAAAAATGATAAAAATACTGATATCTGGAGGTGCCGATATTAACATGCGATCATGTCATAAAAATCAGTATCCGAACCGTATCACTTCATAATGACTGCACCTATTTGGATAATTATGTTTTTTTTTGTATTTGTAACTGTGAGGGCAATGTTTGTATGAAAGAGGATGTTGAGGATCTCCAGATAAAAAAGTGAGAGTGGGTTTTCAAAATTATTGACATACTGATGTTCAGTTGGAATTTATTATTTCATCAGCTAGTCATAACATAAAGGGAAAAATTAGTCTCATTTTCTTTGATAGCACACTCGTGCGAAGCCGGGACCGGCAGCTAGTGTGTTATATAAATGAGAAAAAATACACGTTTTGGAAGAATTGATCTACATTACAGTCGTAATTATTTCAAAATCTATTTAGAGGTAATTAAACTCAAGACAAATCTTTTGTTCCACGATTCACATTCTCAATTTTTTGTTTTATATAGACTTGGCTTGTGACCATAAGCTCGTATTATGTTAACGATACGACCGAAGAAGGGACTCGTTTATTCTCTAAATTTGGCTGTAAGCACAACTTTCTTTTTAGATTGAAGGTAGTGGTGGTCTAGTGGTTTGACTGGTGGATTATCATTACGATGTCCATAGGTTTGAACCCCGGCATGAACTAACGAATTTTTCAGAATTCGCGTACATTTACTAATTTAAATTGGTAACACTATCGGCTGACGGTGAAGGAAAACATCGTGAGGAAACCTGAACCTGAGAATGTTCTGAGGAAACAAAGAACTGTGGATTTCTCAGAGTTTGAAATCACCAGTTAATACGTCGTGGGCTGGCTCGGTGACTATGCCCATTCCTTCTTTCGGGAAGAGGCCTATGGGCCAGCAGTGATTGGCTTACAAGGCTGATGATGATGAAAGGGCAGCAAAAATGGCAGCCAACATCTTCGAGCAACTGCATCACCAGAGACGTCACTGTTATCTTGCCGACCTTGGAGAGCGCGTTTTAATCCCATTTTCCTTCCTAACCTTCCTGAGTAACCTATTCCACAACTGTAGCTACCTAATAGTTAGTAAAACTGTCAGGAAACACTAATAAAACTAAATTACGATCATCATAGAATAGGTGAAACGTCCGCCATAGTATCACAGTAAGACGGGTCGCGTATTGGGATTAGATATCCAGTAACTAAGTGGGATGGAACTGCACTTATTTGAACAACTACGCAACATATAATGATAAAACGTTTCAATGCTTCTTATAATTTTGGCGTTTTGTCATCAATCACGGCACATACTGTACAAGCAATTTCTCGCGGTTTTGTACGCTTTCTCTATGCAGTAATTATTTTCGACTGTGATTTTCATATTAGCGATCGTCGGGTGGTAGATATTCTGCCATAAAGAAAAAAACAGGACACTTATCCAAAAAACAAATATTGATCGTAAAGACACACGATAGAAGTAAAACTTTTGTATTAAACGGATATATTTTATTTAAAAAATACAACAAGAAGCCAATGTCATGTGGTTTTCCTAGGCGGCCACCCATCCAAGTAGACCGCGCCCAACGTTGCTTAACTTCTGTGATCGGACGAGAACCGGTGTTTTCAACACTCTCGCCGACACAGTGTTTAGCCCCACTATTTTTCGTCACACAGATAGATTTCCGATCAGATATAAAGAAAATCTGTTGAGAAACAGAAAAGGAATATATATAAGTATATGAAATATATGAATACAGATATTTATTACTCACCCGATTAAATAAGCCTATAAAATAACCATAAAATCAACGTTCACAAGAGAAGACATAATTGACTACACTATTCATATTCAACTTGACATTTCAAATAGGTAATTAATGTTATATTATACATACTTAATAATATAAGTTAATTACACTAAATAAACATTGTTATAACATTATCAAAGTTTACAAAAGTAACAGAAAAGTATGTATATCTCTTCACATCTGTTATACGAATCGAATAAACCGATGGCGTTGTCATAAAAATATATTTTTAATGAGTTCATTGCTAATTTATGTTTTTGGTTGTGATAACAATGTGAAAGAATGGGCTAGAGGTGCCTGGGGTAGTTTGTGACACGCGAATGGCGTTGAAACTCAAGGGGTAGGTGTATAACACAGTAAGAAAGAGGAGTAGTTAGGTATGAGTAGGGATATGTAGGGTTAAGAATAGGGATAGGTAGGGTTAAAAATAGGAATAGGTTTGGGAGTGTAAGGTTCAGGAGTTAGGCGTAGGTAGGACGGAGGAGCCTCTACGGTGGCCGAGGTGGATGAGGACTCGGCGCCGGGTCATAAACCTCGGTCTACACAGTCTTGGTTAGAAACGAACGTTTCGGACTTCATCAGAGCTGAAGACTGGCCGTCGTCTAGTCCCGATCTTAATCCGCTGGATTATGATTTATGATCAATTTTAGAGAGTACGGCTTGTTCTAAACGCCATCATAATTTGGAGTCTCTAAAACAATTCGTACGATTCGCAGTGAAGAATTTTCCCATGGAAAGAGTGCGTGCTTCTATTGATAACTGGCCTCAACGTTTAATAAGCTGTATTGCAGCCAATAGAGACCTTTTCGAATAAATTTTTTATATTTTAAATTGTTTTATATTTATGTATTAAACTAACACACTGTAAAAGTAATAAATATTATTTGCAATAGAAAATATTTTTTTCTTTGTTTCAGTATTTATGGCAAGACTAGGTAGATAGCCCTTGCTCACATTTTCTCTGCCCATATTCTAATCTAATCTAAACCTAGCAATTTCTGATTAATCGTTGATACGTTATACTTATTTTATTATGTATACGGAATTTGCTGGTATCTTGGTATCAAGGACTGTCTGTCCTTGCTCCCATTTTCACTGCGGATACTCTAATTGCAAGGCAATTTCTGGGTAATTTTTCAAACAGTCATATATATTTAGTTTCGCAATATGTTCTTTGGACACGTTAGATTCCCATAAAACAATGAGACCTGCTAAGAATGCACGATTACGCATATATCTATTTATTTTATTCGTAAAATAACGAAACATTAAAAAGGCTTTGATATTTACAATAAACTTTTCCAAAGTCAGGGAGATGAGTACCCTTGGATTTATTCGATGAACGTACATTAGACTGGCGCGTAGCCTTTGTTGAATTACATACGATATTACCATTTATATGTGATTCATCTCTATTGTTCTGTTTGGAGGTCGGATGATAGATTTTTGATTTGCATTTCGAATAGGTAGGTCACGGTGTTGTTATAAAAAATTGTGGGGGAACGTGTGTTAACTGGCTTTTCATTTATTTTGTTTGTTTTTATAGTGACGCGACAAAGTGACTGCACTGGGTCTGATTGTAGGTGTAATACAATTTGGAAACAATTGCGATGGCTAGATAATTCATCTCTACTCGCCGCTGTCATATCTCTATCACCTACGCCTTAACTTCAAGATCTGAGGTCATGCTTTCTGATTTTTTAGTTTTAAAAGTAATGCTAATTTATTTTCTATAGTAGTCACGTCAAAGTGACTACACTGTATCTGATTATAGGTATAATACGATTCGAAGACAATCGCGATTATTAGATAATATATTGGCATTCGCCGCAGTTACATTTGTTTCTTCTACGCCTTCATGTTACGCTTCAAGACATGATATCATTCTTTCTGGTCTCTTATCTTTAAAAGTAGTCGCAAGTTATTTTCTATAGTGGCACAAGAAAGTGACTGCACTATGTCTGATTGTAGGTATAAAACAATTGGGATTATCAAATAATCATAATTTTAAATACAATTTTGTCATTATTACGTGGCTCCTAAAACCCTTTTATAGATTTTAAGTTACGTTTAATCCAGAGGTTCCCAAAATGTGCGCCGCGGTGCCTTTGTGCTCCATACAAAGTAAATAGGGGCGCCGCACTCATCTTAACCTTTCTCCAGTAGCTTAACAACGTCATTGGCAAGTACAAAATAGACCATCAATTATCCAGCATACATTGATCCATCTAATAGATGTTTTAATATTTGTGCCTATCCGACTAGTAAAGAAAGAAAGAAATTGTTTATTGTTATACAAATGTGTATACAAATAATACCATACCTTAAATTAAACAAACAAATTAGATAAAAAAAAGTCCATGTCAAAAAAAGTGTGTGTGTACTTATGTACACGCGTTAGAAGTTACACTTCTTTGGCGTAACAAGATAAAAATCTTTTCAAAAAATTTATTTCTCGCCTTATTCTACGTTTGTAGAAAAAACGACACTAACAATAGAAAAAAGATATTTAATACATTGAAAGTTTTAAAACAAAGAAATACAAACAACAAATACAAAGAAACATAATGCTAACTTCAGGGTGTCGGCTTTTCGTGAAGGTGTGCGCGCGCATCGTAAAAATTTACTCATTTTTCCCTAACGCGCCAAAAAAGTATAACTTTAAAAAAGGAAGAATAAAAAAGTCCAACAATTGGCAAACCCATTCAGTCAATATGTCCAGTACAGCAGTAGTACTGCAGCGCTGATTTTCGATGGGAGCCTTTGTTATAAACTTGATTATAAACGGACGTTCAGTCGGTTATGATATAATAATGATGAATGGGGTTATAATGTTATAGTATCATTGTACGTATTTCTATTGGCTGTATTTATTTCGACAAGTTAGCTAGGTTGGGGCGTAGTAATAAAATACCAAACTTGAAAGTGCGCCGTGGACTGAAAAAGTTTAAAAACCCCTCCCTTAAACTTTATCATTCATGTTTAACCCCTTTGCAGAAGCGTAGGGATACGGAGCTTATAAAACAGTATGACAATTTATTTATCATTACATAGTATAAAACAAAGTCCCCTACCGCGTCTGTCTGTCTGTCTGTTCGCGATAAACTCAAAAACTACTGAACGAATTTTCATGCGGGTTACACCAATGGATAGAGGGATTCATGTGGAAGGTTTTGGTATATAATTTGTCAAGGATTTTTTTATAATCATGGCGGGACAACGTCTGCCGAGCCGGCTAGTCTTCTATATAAACAAAATGACAGAGGTGTACCGTTGTGCGTGCATCACTCAAAAACTACAGGATATAATTTTCGATATTTTTGTGTAATTCATATACACTTAACTCTTATTACTAATCTATTATCACGATAGCTTCTCTTAACATGAAGTTATTAAAGGGAGTTTTTGAAGGGATCTTGGAACGTCATGTGGTGCTCTTTATATTTTATCCAAAATCTTGTATTATTTGGCACTATATTTTGTAATATTGGTGATGTTTTACGTAATATAGTTTGGTTATTGTGCACAAGTGAAGTGGATCCTATCCTATAAACGCCTTTATTTTTTCCTCCAACAGACTGCTATTGACCTGTTAAGTCACCGGACTACCCTATAAGCACCTATAACTAAAACAGTTTATGTACGTACATATATATAAATATAGATAATAAAAAGCTTACAGATAAACATAATTATAATGATTGATAAAGATGAAATGTAGAAAAAGAGGTTATAGTCCCATGCTAAAGATACCATGTAATATTACTGGAATGGATATAATGATTTTCATAGATGCAGACCGGAAGTTTTTTGTCTGCTTATTGTCGTATTTATTGAATTTTGCCACGGAACATGGATTCTGACTTGCAACAAAAACTAACTGGAAAGTTCTAACAAGACAACCAACTTGTTAGTTAATTGGAATGATTGCAAGAGACTTGTAATATTGGACCTATTCGACAATGGCAGTAATAATCTTCTAGAAGATTGGTTCCAAAAAAAGAAATAAAAAAAGTTATTAAAGTTTTAAGATTATAATAAATACTACGCGTTTAGCGATGTATACTTTCTTATAGTGGGGCAAGCGGTGTGTTTTTTATGTTATTTCTTCTGTACATAAAATATATTGTAAAGACAATACACAATGCAAACGAAGTCACAGGTAACTGCTAATTTGTTAATAAAACTCGCAACAAAATCGGCTTTATATATTTTGGAGTATAGCCGGGATAAACAACGAGCAAGTTGATTTTTTTATTGCATAAATTATACAAACATAAAATAGTTAATTTCGAAGCGAAACACAACAAAGCTGTAACAATCGATACAGAAGGTCAAATCGAACGTAACTTGCAAATTTACTCACATTATTAGCAGACATTGTACGATGATTAATAGCGTTTACAATACAGCTTCAATTTAGACATCATCAGGCAGTCTTTTAACAGTCGAACAGGTTGCGAACAGCTTTAACGATTGGTAATATTGATCGACAACTTAATAAAACTAATACATAAATGGAATAATTAACACGGAGTATAAATATGTAAATTCTTCGTATAAAAAGATATCAAAAGTTTTGCGTCTAAAATCGTGTCTTGATTGGTTTTATATGATGCGGAACATAAATCACAATTAGAGATGTCACTATGAATGAATTAGCGGTGATTAATATCATCGTCGTCATCATCAGCGTGTAAGAGACCCACTGCAGGACCATAAATAGGCCTTTTCCTGAAGGAAGGTATGGGCATAATCACCACGCCAGCCCACGGCGTATTGGCGATTTCTAACTTTCAGAAATCCACAGTTCTATATTTTCTCACTTACAGTAGTACTCTAAAAGAACATTCCTCAGGTTCAGGTTTCCTCACGATGCTTTCCTTCACCGTCAGCCGATAGTCTTACTAATTTACATGAGTAAATATACACGAATTTGGGAAATTTCGTTGATACATACCGGGGTTCGAACCTGCGGACATCGGGTTGTCATATTATATAGCAATTATAATATTATAATGTGACTTACAGAAATAAATTTAGTAATTATAATTCTTTATATGATACATTTTGTAGGTGGTAGAGGCACGCTGAAGCTATTATTGGTTTTAGCATGAACAGGTCAGCTCGCCCGGAGTACTACCACCCGACCCACAGAAATACCGACGTGAAGTAACAGTGCTTGCATTGTTGCGTTTTGTTCGGTCAGTGAGAGCGCCGGAAGCCATCTCCCTTCTTCTCCCCCCTTCCCTAAACACAGGCTGGCAATGCACTTGCGACTCCCTTGGTGTTGTATGTATCTATGGACGGTGGTGATCACTTAACACCAGGTAATCCACCTGTTCGTTTGCAGCCTATGATTTAAATAAAAAAAATACATCTGCTATAATTATATGTATTAAAAACCAAAAAGTAATAATATCGATTTTAGATAAAAATTAAAACAAATGAGGTACTGTTATTGCTCGAATATAATCGTGTGTCAAATTCGTAAACGAAAACGGACTATATTGAATGAAATGTGTTTCAATGATTAATAGCTTGTTTTTATAACTCGATTCGTTGATTTTGATGGTCCTTACGAAATGTTATAGCAATGATTGGTTGTTATATTTAGTAGCTACGTTTAATGCCAAATATGATACATTTATTCAGTAAAATGTCTTTCGTTATAATTTCAGTTTGTTATAGCTATAGCCACATTTGTTACGCGCAAAATAAAACTATAGTTTCGCACTTAGCGTGTTAAGAAGAATTGGCCATAATTCTCATCTTTACAATGAATCCTCGATAAATCTTTAGTAATATTAAGAAACTAAAGAGATTATTTTTGTTTGAACGCGTCTGATCTCTTGAACTATCAGTCAAATTTTAAAAATATATTATAGAATGTTGTAGACTATTTATTGAAAAAGGTTATAGGCTATAGGTTATTAAGGTTATAGACTTCGTCTGCGGTTGTAACTTTATAAACGATGGCATCACACATTATCTACGTGTAACTGACAGTTTATGCACCGTATGCTGAGTTAGCTTTCAAATGGCAGAATTTTTTCAAACTTATCCGAGTTTTATTGTTGTTTTTGCGAATATTAACGATACCTTTTTTAATGTATGTATGTACTATCCTGTTAACTATGTATATTACTGTAAAGTTGCATTAATAGATTAAAAGATCAACAAACATCCATCAGTTTAGGAGACCTTTATGTATCATAATTAAGTATTTTCTTCTTAGCAACCAATCTTCTAGTAGATTTTTACTGCCATTATCAATGTATGTAATGGAGATTACAAGTTTCTTGCGATCATTTCAATGAACTAACAAGATGGTGGGCCATGGGCGTCTTGTTAAAACTTTCAAGGGATACTTTGTGGCTAGTCAGTATCCATGCTTCGTGGTATTTCCCATCTATCCCACTTGTGAATAATAATCGAACTAAATTAAATAATACACCACCAATATTACAAAATATAGAGTCAAATAAAACAAGATTCTATTCCATTCGAAGACGTTCGGAGATCCGCCAAAAAACCATATACCATAATATAATTGGGCTCTAAGAAAAAGACTCGTCCGAGTTCATTTCCTAAAGGAATTAATTGGAGATCACAAATACGCTGATACTGGGATGGTGCCGTTAAGAAATACCGAAGAGACCACGTCTAATCTATACCTATATTATTTTTACTTGTTTGTATGGAGTTATTACGAAAACTAGCCCTTTTTAATCGACTTCAAAACGAAGGAGGTTCGCAATTCCGTTGTATTTTTTTAAAATGTTTGTAGCATCAGAACTTCGTCATTTATAAACCCATTTGGAAAACTGTTTGTTCATTGGAATGGGTAATATTTTCAAGGGGGTTTCATTTTAATTTCATTAACATTGGACCTTGAAATTCGTAGTTACATCAGGGAACTCCTGAAAATTGAAAAGGAAATATATAGTAATTAAGATATTAATATAATAGGTTTATGAAGATCTTAGATCACGTAGTTACCTAGCTATGGTTAAAGACAATAAGGTGCATTTTCTTAGAGTAGATATTTTTGAAGTCGGTTGTATTTTTTGTTAAGATTTTTTTGAAGTTATACTTCTTTTGGCGCGTTAGGGAAAAATGATAAGAGTAAATTTTTACGATGCGCCCGCACACCGTCACGAAAAACCGACACCCTGAAGTTATTACGATGTGCGCACACACCGTCACGAAAAACCGACACCCTGGAGTTAGCTATAGTCAACATTTTATTTCTTTGTATTAAAACTTTCAATGTATTAAATACCTTTTTTCTATTGTTAGTGTCGTTTTTTCTACAAACGTAGAATAAGGCGAAAGATAAAATTTTTGAAAAGATTTTTATCTTGTTACGCCAAAGAAGTATAACTTCTAACGCGTGTATCTAAGTACACACACACTTTTATTTTTCTAAGTATAGAAGTAAGCTGAAATACTCAATATTATGTCTTTAATTCTAAAATTGTATCGCATTTTCATATATATGCAAAAACGACAGTAATTCCAATTACTCGTAGAAGCTTGAATCTCTTGATCGGAGACATGGAGATAAATCAAGGATAGTGACTCTCTTTTGTCTTTTCGACTTTATCGTTCAGTCAGGATTAGCCACCTCGGAGAGAACTAGCCCTTTTAAGCTGGTCGAACTTAGTGGATATCCAAATGTACATTGTTGTGTATCGCCGCAGAGTTCTACCACTTGAGAGAGTTCGCGAAATCCTATATAGTGGTTACCGGTAGGATTAATGGATTGTAAATTTTATTATTATAGTCATTATCGTTTTTGGATATCCGCGGAGAAAAGGTACTAAATACTTTTCTCAAGTAATTTATAGTAGTTTCACTCTAAAATTTTGTTGCAGTTTCGTGTATCTGCAAAAGCGACAGTAATTCCAATTAGAAGATTGGATCACTGGACTAGCTAGACACATGGTAATAAGTTCATGATTCCCTTTAGTTTTGTCAAGTTTTTCATTCATCCAGTGTATACTCAGCTACCGAGAGGATTAATGTATTCCAAATCTCATGTTGGGCACTGTCGTTTCTGGATGCCATTATGCTTACTTAGACACAGTGCAGTCACTTCGCCTTATACTGTAAAAAGTAGTAATTACCTTCTCCAGTTAATTTATAGTAGACCAAAAATTAAACAGCAAGTAAGCGTATAAAACTAAAATAAAATTTAAATAACAATTATGAGAGAGAACGGAGAGAACAAAAATCTAAAGTGTTCTAAGGAATAAATCTATAAAATAAATCCACAGTTATGCGTTACTATGAGTAATGAATTGTGAATCAACTGAGGAATCCATTTGTACTACTGACATTCTTAAAAGCGAATATAAAAGATGGCCTTGGCGTGCTCTTACCGATTGATGCATGACGATCTTTAATGCGTTGAGGCATTCCGACCTCAACCGAATAAAGTATAATGTGAAAGCTTCTTTTTTCAATTCGATTAAAATACTGTCTGTCTGCAAATTCACTTTTAGAGCGATGATGGTAATTGTCCTTTTAGTTTCGTAATAAAAATCTACAGGTTATAGTGATCAATTCAAATCAAGTGGACTGATTTTTTTTTACTTTAACAGTCATGCTTATTTTATAGGTTCAGCGTTAGCTTTAACATTTGACCATAATATCATTTAATGTTAAACAACGATGTGGTCTTAGATGGTAAACACGCTAAACATAGACGAGGCTGGTTCTCAAGTGCAGCTGCCGGAACACACCAACAGGTGCTTGGCGACAAATTTTCAACTCGAAGGTGGTGACTAGCCAGGCGGGCTTAGAAAAAATCGTACCACCATGTAAAGGTTTCATCACAATGTTTTCCTTCACCAAAAGCTCCGACCCAGTTGCTAAGATTCGAACCTACGTCGATCGACGCGTTGTCCGAAGATGTTATCAAATAAGCCATCAAAGAAACTCAATAGGACTGCAACCTTCAGGTCAGTCACAATGCTATTGGGGTATGAGATTGAATGACTAATGTGCTAGGTTATGTTGTAAATTTGGACTAGAACACAGCAGGGGGAGGACTATAAAAGAAATAGGTGTGTGAAGCCGTAATTAAACAATGGTGGTATGCTTGAATCTCGCTTCGGTCGAGGAAGGTAAGAATTCATACAATGCGCAGTGGCTTTCGGTAAAGGAAAAAGTTATGAAGAAACCAAAGCATGCTGGGGCATTTTTTGCCTGGATAACTACCACATTCCAGTTGAAAATTAGGTGCCAAGCAAATATAAGTTATCTACCTGTAGACTTAGAATGATTGCCGTGATAGACTGCTTTGTGATTTAACAACAAGCGAGATTGTGGTCGAATCCTAAAACCTTCAAAGTTTAAAAGCTATGACGGTGATGATGTTACTCTAGCCTTATGCAGGCTCATCATGCGTGTTTGAGACCAATATTTCGTAAAATGTAGCCTAGATAATACGTGTAGGTGTTAAGAAAACATACAGTTAAATAATGAGGCGTTTATTGAGGTCACTCTGACCACTTATATAATCATAGGCAATAAGTACTTTCTACTTGTAACCGATCGTATTCGATTGAATAATTATATGGTCCATAACTTGTAACTGTGTGTCCATAAGATAATAGCCGAAGTTATTATTAGTTCGACTTATATGCCTAGTTTTTATTATCGATTATTCATTCGGATACTCTTATTTAGCGAGCTTCCGATGACGGCATAATTTCAAACTTGCACACAGCATGAACTCTTAACGTAGAGGTATTAAATGTTGTATTTTGTTAAGTTAAAAATAATAAATATGTTAATTTTTTTTATACCTCGTAGGTTTTAGCATTTGACTATGATCTTAACTGATGTTAAATAAAGCTGTGGTCAAAAAAGGTATACACGCTAAACCTAGAGAGGATTGGTTCTCAAGTGCTGCTGCCGGAACACACCTTTTCAATCTGAGGACGGTAGCTACCCAGACTTAATTAAAAAAGTCCTATTACTTTGTTGTAGTTTCATCGCGATATTCTCCTTTACCGAATGCTCCGATTCAGTCTTAGGATTCGAAACTACGTCCATCGACGTGGTGTCTGACCACGCTATTAACTGAACCATCATCGCTCTACCTGTATAATATCAGAATGATTTATGCGGAAAATATATTGTCTCGAGACACCAATGAAATAGCCGAAAATACCTAGATCTCTCAGTAAATATAGACCATAAACTCGTAAATAGATAAAGGGCAGTTTTATGCTATTAGTATAATAAATAGCAACACACAAGATCAAACTTTCCTCTTTATTTGAACATTGCAACAATAAATGATTCTTTATTGTAATCTGGAAGCTTCAACCCCCCGTTTTTATCGGGTATAATATAAACGAGATACAGTGCGTATGATAACTGTTCTACAATCGACATTAAAATGAATATAAGATTTGTAACAGTAAGTTTATTTCCAAATGTATATGTTGTGTATGGTAATTTTATTATTCACAGATGTAATAGGGTTATAAAGAAAGAATCTTGTAGGCTTGAATGTTACCAAGGTATATCAAGGCCAGTTTAACAAACTTACAAAACATACATCTGTCTAATATGTTTCTTATTTTCTGTCTCTTGCCCTTCTATCAGTATATTTGTTTAACCGGAGTTAAATTTCTAAGCATTATTTGACAACAAAATAACCCAATTACAAATAAAATAAATACTTAAAGATAATGAATCAACTGCCCCATAGCATATTTTGAAAAGTTTTTGGCTAGATTTTGGAATATAATGTAGTATAATCTTGTGTTATTTGGTTCTATATTTTGTAATATAGTTTGGTTATTGTGAACAAGTGAAGTGGATGTGGGAAATAAAACCACGGATCATGGACTCTGGCTTGTCACAAAAACTCCCTGGTAAGTTCTAACAAGACGGTCACTATCTTGTTAATTCATTGATTTAATCACAAGAAACTTGTTATCTCATTACCTACTCAACAACGACAATAATAATCTACTAGAAAATTGGTTACCAAAAAGAAAACAAAGAGAGAAAAAGCATGTTGTGAAGCATTCTTGAAAATTTGAAAACATAAGACAGTAAGATTTTATTTCATATATTTATAATACAAAATTTATTACAGACCGTGATGAATAGATCGAATAAAATAAGTGTAAAAAAATCAAATGCATTACATAATAGAACATGTTAATAATTTTTCAACGGCCCAATCGAAATGTTACAGATACGCGAAGCATAGCCCGAGGGTAGAGTCAGAAAACTTTAATGTCAGTGGGTCAAAGTGGAACGAAGCCTTTGTTGTAATTGCGATGTCTTCTAGAATGTTTAGTTTACTATCTAATACAATAGATAAAGAGATGGACACGTTGATTGATTCTTAATCTATTCATAATCTGTTGTCACGCTAGCTTTGCTCGCGGCTTCACCCGTCTTTATTATTATTATCAATTGTTATAACTGTTACGCTGCAGTGTTACTCAATGACGTGTTATAGAAAAACAAATACCTTAAACACAGATGTGACAGAATTCATGGTAATTGATGAAACAGTATTGCTGTTTAGTTATTTGAAATATACGTGTAGACTATTGATTATTTGTTTGTTTGTTTGAACGCGCTAATCTCAGAAACTCCTAGTTCGATTTGAAAATTATTTCAGTATTAGATAAGTCATTTATCGAGGAAGGCTATATATCATCATGCTAAGTCCAATAGGAGCGGAGCACCAATTAAGAATGTTTCAACATTGGTTTTTTTTCATTTTGTAACCTTCCGCTTTTTACGAAAATAGTCATCTTGTTCAGTATATTCTAGGTAGCGTCTAAAAAGGAATTTCTCCAAATTCAAGAACTGATGAAGATAGAGCAAAGCTTCTACCCAAAACAATA
This sequence comes from Antheraea yamamai, assembly GCA_036509395.1. Lineage (NCBI taxonomy): Eukaryota > Metazoa > Arthropoda > Insecta > Lepidoptera > Saturniidae > Antheraea > Antheraea yamamai. Next base: position 2,985,549 of record AP028442.1, read on the forward strand.
TTTTTGTAGTAAAATATATACTGCTTTTTTGGCCTCTTTTAGAGTTTGTTCCAACAGCAACCTGGTAATTTTAACACGAAGCAGTATCTAAGTCAACTTGGTATATACGTAAATATAATTTATTTCAATCTAATTCTTTGAACAGCTTTATTCGCATCAAATCGGTGATTATGCTCGGACCTTGCTTCGGAAAAAGGCTTATGAACTTGCAGTGGGCCTCTTACAGGATGATGTGATAATAATGGGTGTTAAATATATCGAATATGTATCTATATTAGGTGATTCTTTATCATAATACACGTTTAATTTGGATTTAAATGACCATATAGTTAATACTTAAAACAAAGTTTACATGAGCGAAGTTACAGGAGGACAACTAGTAATAAGGTGTAAATTATCCCGACACTAGGAGTGTACTTCGGAAAGATATATAATTTATAAATAAGTATTATAACACGCGTACATTTATTTTAATCCTGTACGGTAATAGAATTAGGAAGAAAGAGTAGTGAAGCGGGTATAGAATTGAATAACTTTACAATTCTATTAAAACTGGTACTTCCGAGAAACAAAAACAAAACCTTGAAATATGATGAAATTAATGTCAGTTAAAGTTTAAAATTCATTCATTCAGATATAATATTAAAATAATAAAAAACACATAAAATAGCAATATCAATTAGAGATGTAATCAAACACTAGATTTGAAGTTTAGTCACAGGTAATATTTGTTAGTCACGGGTTTGGATCGAGATGGTTATGTATAAAACGTGTGATGGACAAAAAAATATTCAGTTTCACACCCAGCAAGCATCCCATGCAACTCTTCAATGTAAGAAGATTTGAAAAAAAAAGACTTTAAAAAATGCACCGGAGCGTCTTTCACCATACTTTAGACAGGTACCTATGTAGTCTTACGGTCATAAATCTGCCAACATGTCAATAACTATACATTTTCTATTTTAAAGAATTTCCTTGGGTATCTTTAAAACTAATATAAAAGCTAATATAATAAAAATAGGGCCGCCTTAAAAACATTCCCTTTCTATTCTCCTTTATAATAGCGAAGTTCTAGGAGAACGGACGTTACAAAAATAGGTAACCGAATTGAAAAACTCTGCCTGTTTGAAGTCAGCAAAAATTGACAATTTTTGCATCTACGTCAATGACGGAGCAGAATAATTAATACGAATTAGAGAAACGATTGCCTCGAAAGTGCTTCAATGTTCATTTCAATAGGATATCACGATGCTTACTATTGTATTTGTGTTACTGTATTACTATTTCGGCCATAGTTTGCATCATTTTTATTCTATCTCTATGGTGTTTTGGGAGTTTTTGGCGGGATCTTGGAATGTCATGTAGTGGATTTATTATTTAATTCATAATCTTATCTTACTTGACTCTATATTTTGTAATGTTGGTGTTTTACGTGATATATTTTGGTTATTATGCGTAAGTGAAGTGGACGGAAAATAATACCACGGAGCATGTTTTCTAACTTGCAACAAAATCTCCTTGGAAAGTTCTAACAAGACGTCCACTATCCTGTTAGCTCATTGAAATGATAGCAAGAAACTTGTAATATACCTACTACTTGTACCTACTCGACGATGACAGTAATAATCTGCTAGAAGATCGGTTGCCAACAATAAAATAAAGAAAGATGTTGTTTTGTTTTTGTAAAATTCTAATGTATTTGCTTGATGGACCATAAATTGCGGAGAATTTGTTATTAAACAGATAATCTTAATTATATGTAGTGTATTTTAAAATGTGATTTATTTTGCGCTAGTAAATGCCACTAAACACATTCCTTTGTCTTCAAGTATTTTCACAACTAAATAGCTTTATATAACCGGTTTTCTTTTAATCGGACGAACATGTATCGTTTACTCTAATTTGCATACATCATTAAATGACTCATTCATAAACAATAACTGATTATCTGCAGTATTTGCTTTAAACATAATTAATAAAACGTAGGTTTACTCAACGCCTACTCCATCCTGAGGAACTTGGGATTACTAATCATTTTACTAGAGATACACTTATGTATATATACATAACAGTATTACAAATAATATTACAAATTAGTTCATTATTAAATACTTTGTTACAATTTCATTCGATATGAAAAAGTAATGAAGCCTTGGCGAAACTATAAGCACACAATTATAGCTCCCAAATTTATTAATAAGAGAGCAAAAAATCATTTTTATGTATACTTATATCACTGTCCTCTGAAAGAAGCCTATTCAGTCAGTTTTCTTGTATTTGGTCATCTAACCCATAAATGCACAAGTGAGTTATGTTTACAGAAGTTGTGCTAGACAAGTTTAAAAGAAATGGAAAGAGCTTTCGTTTTACTAACGACTTAATTCAATCTATCTACCTGTCTAGATTAGTAACAACTCTTTATTGATAAATAGGTAATAGCCATATGAAATAAGATTTAAGATGCTTTTAAAACTTTATTGTATATTTTAATGCCTTAATTTATAACCTATTTTTAAATTATTTAGTTCAGTCTTGTTTGGTAGGCATGGTATGCAGAAGCAGACGAATCTGTAGGTTGGCTAGGCGAATGATAATATTCACTTGGATGTGTTGGATGATGCTGGTGTCTTGACATTGGCTCTCTGTATGATCCTGAAAGAAGGTTCCCAGAAATTTAGTAAAGTCTGTTTAAATTGTGTTGTGCCATATAAATTGTAACTCACAATTAGAAATATATTAAAGATATAGTTATATAAGACTGTAAGACCTGCACATATGAATATGCATATTCCTTTGCAAAAGTTGAATTTCTGAACAATGTGAATTAAAAAAAAAAATTCTTACCATTATCAAAAATTCCAGCTGCTTCATCTTTCGCATTTTGCTCCAGAGCTTTCAATATAGCCTCGGGTATAGGAGGTGGTGTAGGCAGGTGATCTCCTTGAGGCCTGAAGCCATTTTCATCAGCTATATACGTAAGAGTATACACAAGTCCATCGTCTCCCAAGTAAGAGAAGGCACCCTGTGTATTGATACCTTTACCCGTGTCTGCTATCAATTCTGTTACTTTGATACCTTTAATAGAGTATTATTTGTACTGTTAATCATCAAGCTCTTCTCTTAACAACATTGTTAGTAACTAATATCCCCAATTCTATTTCATGGAACGTGTCCATCCAAGTTTCCTGGAAGAGTTTGCTATTAACAATAAGGCCGCCCTTAGTACTAAAAGATTTTATAATGTACTAGCAGTGCCCGCGACTTCGTCCACGTTGAACCTGATGTACAAAACAATGACTAATAAAGTAATCTGAACGTATTTAGTCCATTCGCTTATCTACTTTTCTCTCATACTTAAGTCGCAGCGCCATTAAAATTACAATAACTTTTGATTGAGTGTACCGATTTTAATGAAACAAAGACTAACCTACTCCCGAGGATATGCTTTATGATTTTTTGGGAACCAGTACTTTAGCAGTGATGCGTGTTCATACAAACAGACAGACAGTCAGACATTTCTGAAAATGATTGAAATGTATTCTATTACTTGTTTCTAGACAACTGCAACAATTTTTTTCGCGAAAATCGAAAAAGTATAGACACGTTAGATTTACATTCTTACTATATGTAAAGAAGATATGTATAAAAGCATACAATAAACATTAAACAAATAAATAATACATTCACTGGTTGCTAAGAACTAACATTATACGACCTCGTTTAGATTTATCAGGGAATGATAATAACTATTTTGAAGTCAATTTATCTTTCAAATTTATGGTGTCCTGAGTAATCTTTCAGTTCAAAATCTTTTTTTATATATAAAAATTTTACTATGTAACTATGTCATCTAATTTGGAATGATAATGTGGTCCACGATGGTAAATACAGATCTAGAGCGACTGGCTTTTAAGCGCAGTTGCTGGAACATACCCGTAGATGCTTGGTGATACATTTTCAACTTGACTATGTTCGTAAAAATACAAGTATGTTGTGTTACGTTATGCATGATAAAAAGATAAACCAAATTGTGTTTCTTGCCGTTTCTTCTCGTTTTGGCCTTCATAAGTGCCTTCTCAGTGCCTAAATTGAATAAAGTGTTTTCAATTTTTACATACCCTAAGATAATTCAATATACCGTAATAAGTCTTAAACCAACCATTTTCTGTCTCATATGAGTAACGATAATTTTGATTATTATTTTCCAAACTGTAGCTTAATATTTTGGGAGTAGAAAGCGGTTTGCTTTGGTGCTGTGTGTTGGGAGTGTTCGGCTCCTGTTGGTTGGAATATGCCGCTTTTTGCTGATTGTCGACAGCTTGATACATTTCTGCTGAGTTTGCATAGTTTTCCAACCGTTGATCGGCGTATCTGTCGGTCTCTTGATTAGTATATAATCTGCTGGCTGATACGATTGCTATTAAAGCGGTGATGGTCACGATCTGAGAAACAATTAATTTTAATAGAATATTTTCCATTTAGTCAATTGAAAGTATAAAGTGGTTGAGAAAAACAGTTCTAATCAAATTAATTTTTAAAATTTGGAATTATTTTCGACGCAGCTTAGTAAGTTTAAAAGAAATCTTAATATATAATAATCCAGTGTCATAATGTTTGTCTACGAAGTTGGCATTTATCTATAATTTGGTCCATCTTGAGAGATACGATAATTAATATTTGGATTTATGACCTCAGTGTTTTTTAATTACACCTTACATTTTTCTTATTGTTATTAATTGTAAGTTTCATCAGTCTCGGACAGATGGCGCTTTAAATTAGTTTGTTGACAGAAAACTGTAGGACCGATTGTTATAGATATCTCATAGATGGCACCACGTTTTAATTTTCATAATTTCGATGCAACATATAATAACTGAGTCACAGTAACACGTGGCCGGGTCACCTAGCTCATCTATAAAAAAAACGAACGTCGCGTAGGAAGTGGACATGCGGAAGCGGGCATGGTGCCTCGCTAATATAGGCAATTGCTGCTTCGCTTAACTCAGTAATGGTCGAGTTGACGTTGTGCAGTTAATCCATTGTCGACTCGTAATATTCAGCGTCGCGTCACATGGCTCGCAAGCACTAATACTTTATTGGGTGTTCCACATAATAAGTGTTAATATAAAATATTAATTTCGCAACGTATACTTTATTATATCGACTGGACTGTCGAGGATAAGACTGTGACAATCATATTACATTCCTTTTTAAATGTCGAGTGAGCATAGAATGTCTTAACGGCCAACCTTCTTTTTCGCTTATCGTACTTTCTGAGCTGTACTTAGAATTAAATTTGCTCTGCTCCTAATCATTATTGAATGATATAAGGCAACGTATAACTTTCCTCAATATATAAGGTATAAAAAGCTAACAGCTTTTAAAAAAATCCAGTTTATTAATTCCAAGCACTAGCGCGGTCAAACAAATAATCACTTGAGCTTCATAATATTACTACAGTAACTAATCAACATTAAGCCAAAAAAAATAGTTATATTAATAATTTAATTATCTATTAACGGCTACTGATTAAATAAAAAATATCAATCTTTTTCATAATAAGTTGACTGAAATTAAGAATAATATTAGTTACAATGAAATCACAAATACCTTCGACACCTTTCAAGGGTGACAAAATTTATAATAAGTTAGTTGTATCTACAGTTTTCTGCAGGGTTGGCAAATTATTACAAGCAAAGTAATTACGTAGCGTATCCGAATAAATTGACGCGCAGAATCTTATTAGCACTTGAAGAATCTAATTAGCATTTGAAGAAGGCACAAGTGAGAAAAGAGAAACTCTTTACCTCGTATCTAAATACTGATTCATAGTTCTGTTAGTAAAGAAATTATTTCACGCATAGAGCGTTTAATCTATGACAATTTAGTTTATTTCATAAATAAAAAAGTATAAAACAGATGGACCTATCTATTATCGCGCTAGCCACATGATTTGACTGATAGACTAATTTAAATTAGAAAAACTATCAGTTAACGGTAAAGGAAATATTCTTGTAGTAACCGTTATATGTGAAAACAAATCTGTGGTTAAAATGACCAATACGTCGTGGACTGGTGTGCTAATTATACCAGTACCAACCATTGGGAAGAGGCCTTTGGAGCAACAGTGGAACTCTTAAAGATTGGTATTATTATTAAGGTGATTTTATTACAAATACCTGATATACATATTCGTGTTCTGGACTGGATGGTTCCGTATAACTCTTAGAAATAATTTTTGACATATAATTTGGCTAAGCGTCTACTTTAGTTTAAAAAATATGTACGTAACTTAACTACGTAACATAAAGTAACTTACGCCCTGTAATAGTAGTCCCGTGAAGATATAAATGCCTATTAGGTCAATAGCGTAGTCAGTTTGATAAAGCCTTGTAATTGCGTGATAAATATAAATACTCTATCAATAACGAAAATATCAAGGGTCCATCTTATCTTTTTATCTATATCTTCTATATCTATACTTATAATAAGATTGTAAATCTAACGTGTCTGTACTTTTTAGATTTTAGTGAAAAAATTTGTTGCAGGTGTCTAGGAATAAGTAATAAATTACATTTCAATCATTTTTAGAAATGTCTGTCTGTCTATCTATTTGTCTGTCTGTTTGTATGAACACGTATCACTGCTCAAGTACCGGGTTCACAATAAAACCAGACATAGTAAATTATAAAGCATATCTTCGAGAATAACTTAGTTGTTGTTTCATTAAAGTAGGTCTACTCTATCAAAAGTTATTGTAATTTTAATGACGGCGCTACGTAAGTACGATAGTGGAGTAGATAAGTAAATGGACTTTCATTCAGATGACTTTATTATTCACTGTTTTTTACATAACGTTCCAAGCGGACGAAGTTGCGGGCACAGCTAGTCTTTAATAAAATGCAGTTTCCTTAGTTCAATATTAATTCCATTTTCTATTTATAACATATTGGCATATCAACACATAAGTATAATAAAAATATATTGACAACTAGCGACCCGCCCCAGCTTAGCTCGGGTGCAATGTAGATACTGATATGAGGCAGTGTGGAGTGATTAATAATATTATTTAAGATACAATTCCGTAGTACATTAATTTGAAATATCTCGTAAGGTTTAGCCAGCGTTTGCGAATTTAGCGCACAAAAATATGTTTATTACGACATCACATTACAAATCTTTTTCGGTTTTTCTGTCCTTTAATATGTATGTATTAAACATATAAACTTTCCTCTTGAATCACTTTATCTATTGCTGAAAACTCTATTAAAATGCGTTGAATAGCTTAAAAGATCTAAGCGAACAGACAGCGGAAGCGATTTCATTAACCGACTTCGAAAAAGGAGGAGGTTACTACGTTCGGTTGTATGTATTTTTTTTTATGTATGTTAATCGATATCTCCGCAAATTATGAACCGATTTTAATGATTCTTTCTTTATTTGAATCGGTTATATTCAGAGATGATCCCATATAAATTTCAAGAAAATATTTAACCCCTAAGGGGGTGTAAAATCATTTATTTGCTTTTCACCCACTTCGTCTCTACGTATTTTCGTGAAATTGGAACCGATTTATTATACCCATTAGAAACCAGATATATTTATGCACACTAAAAATGGAAAAATAATTTTTTTTTACAAAAAAAATAAACCGCCTTCGATGTGAAAAACTAATAAGGCACTAAAAAGCGAAAAATAACTGAATTATCAAATTAACCAAATTAAATAAAAAATATTGATATTTGCGCTACCTAATAATATATTTGAAGTCGATGCCAACCTACATTTCAAATTTGTTGCAGGTGATAAAATATGTACGAGATGGGACACGAGAGTGGACCAAAGCTTTGTATATAGATGATATGAATTTAGGTTGGCATTGACTTCAAATATATTATTAGGTAGCGCAAATATCAACATTTTTTATTTAATTTGGTTAATTTAATAATTCAGTTATTTTTCGCTTTTTAGTGCCTTATTAGTTTTTCACATCGAAGGCGGTTTATTTTTTTTGTAATTTTTTTTTTATACCATGTCATCATATAATAACATAAAATAAACAATTTTATTTTATGAAAAAATCGCTTTTAAATATACGCACCAGTTTCATGATGACACACAATAAAAATAAAACACTTTGAGACAACTGGAAGATGAATGATTATAAAATATCTCTAGTATTTCTACTTATATACCCAAAAAATACTTACCGAGTACTCATCAGTTGACGGTTTGACCACATTGATTAAGAACTTCACACATTTTAAAGTATTCGATTGATCAATTTATATTTGTTTTCAGTAGTAAATACTATAATCAAATATCTTCCTTGTCATCTTGTAAACTTGCATGATGTTTGAAGTTATACTTCTTTTGGCGCGTTAGGGAAAAACGATGAGAGTAAATTTTTAAGATGCGCGCGCACACCGTCACGAAAAACGGACACCCTGAAGTTATTACGATGCGCGCGCACACCGTCACGAAAAACGGACACCCTGAAGTTATTACGATGCGCGCGCACACCGTCACGAAAAACCGACACCCTGAAGTTATTACGATGCGCGCGTACACCGTCACGAAAAACCGACACCCTGAAGTTAGCTACAGTCAACATTTTGTTTCTTTGTATTTGTTGTTTGTATTTCTTTGTATTAAAACTTTCAATGTATTACATACCTTTTTTCTATTGTTAGTCTCGTTTTTTCTACAAACGTAAAATAAGGTGAAAGATAAAAATTTTTAAAAGACTTTTATCTTGTTACGCCAAAGAAGTATAACTTCTAACGCGTGTACATAAGTACACACACACTTTTTTTTTCTAGCATACAAATTTATATGTCAATTCGAATTATTAATAGAACCCAATGAATATAATGTCAGATTACAATCAGTTTTCAGAAAATTGTACTTCAATTAATGAACAAACACTTACAAACTTTAAAGTGACTTGTATTGATTTTAAGTAATAGTGTAATTCATTTTGTATTATTCCAAAAAAATGTGTACAGCACATAGTTAACAAAGGACATAAGTAATACCTGGTGCCGGGGCTTCGTAATATTTTTGATTTTGTCAACAAATAGTTTATAAACAAATAAATAAAAAAATTTGAAAAAAATAATTATAAAAATCATAGAATAGAATTATTTATGTATATATGGGCGCGCAACCGTGCTGCCATCTAGTTTCAATGTAAGTAAGTAAAAAATTAAATTAAAGCTTCATTATCTGTAGTGCCATCTATCAGCTAATTCAGAACTTAAATAATACAGGAAATATTATTAGCAACTCTTTGTTATAAAGTAAATAATAGGTCTTTACCTATGAAATTGCCGTTCTGCAGTACTGGCTATTTCAAATCAAAATAATTTTTGTTTGGCTAAGAATTCTAATTTCAAATTAATTTTATTTTCAAAACATGGAATTCTTTTTCCAAAGTAGTCATTTGTTTATTGATTAGTGTTACATTTTCATCGCATTTCAATCTTTTTTGTCATCATGGATACGTTAAATATTCGAGTAATTATGGAATATGAGTACCGTCGTGGCAGCAACGCGGCACAAGCGGCACGCAACATCAACGACGTTTACAGAGCTAACACTACAAACCGACGCACCACCTGTTATTGGTTTACTGGCTTCCGTTCTGGGAATTTCGACCTGAAAAATGAACCTCGCGGTCGTCCAAAGACTTTGGTCGACAATGACGAATTAAAGGCGATTGTGGAAGCTGATGATACACAATCTACGGTTGAATTAGCAGCAGCTTTCGACGTTAGCGTCAAAACAATATTGGTCCATTTGCGTCAAATTGGCAAGGTAAAAAAGCTTGACAAATGGGTGCCCCACGAACTCAATGATCGCCAGCGCAAAGTACGCTTCGAGACGTGCCTTGCACTGCTCAACAGACACACAAATGAAGGAATTTTGAACCGCATTGTTACCTGCGATGAAAAATGGATTCTGTTTGATAACCGCAAGCGCTCAGCAAGTTGGTTGGATCCTGGTTCAGCACCTAAACAATGCCCTAAACGAAAACTTACCCCTAGAAAAGTGATGGTGGTCTAGCGCCGGTGTGATTCATCACAGCTTCTTACCAAACGGGGTGAGCATTACTGCAGATGTGTACTGTGAAGAACTGAACACAATGGTGGAGAAGCTGGCACATCTCCAACCAGCATTGGTCAATCGCTCGTCTCCGCTGCTTCTGCACGACAACGCGCGACCTCATACTGCACAGCAGACGGTCTCCAAGTTGCAAGAACTGGGGTTGGAAGTTCGCCGTCATCCGCCCTAGTCACCAGATCTTGCGCCTACAGACTACTACTTTTTCCAGAATTTGGATAACTCCTTGATGGGAAAAAAATTCAATACCCGAGAGGCAGTACAAAATGCCTTTGAAGAATTTGTTGCCTCCCGTCCAGCTGATTTCTTTAAGAAGGGCATCAATAAACTGCTACTGCGTTGGCAAAGATGCATTGATTGCATGGGTGATTATTTCGATTAATACAAATAAAAAATACATGAAAAAAATTCGTTTAAATTTTTTCATACAAAACGGCAATTTCATAGGTAAAGACCTAATAAAATATAGAAATGTACTAACAGATTACTATGATACTCTAAATTTAACAATGAATAATTCTCCAGTTCAATCAACAACAAGATATGGCACGGCTATTGATGCAGTTTCCTCAAGAAATTTAGAAAATTGCAGAGAAGAATTTATGTTTCTCATTTCAGTTATTCACTACACAACAATATATATATATATATATATATATATATCATATCATATCATATTATATTATATTATGCGACAATTGTACGAATAAATCATATTGCGTTTGTACAACACAGATTCATACTTCCATATGATTGATAGGTAATTATGTTAAGGGCTTTAATAATTCTATAAAACATTCTGTAGTACGCACTCGTATATATCTTATAACATTAAGTTCACTTATGGTTATACCTAGCCCTATGGAAGGAAACGACTCCAACAACTGCCACCACCACAGTATTTTTAATGAGGTTGTCTCCTCATACTCTATAACTTTTTTATATGATCATTATCCACAGTAATTTTTTAACGAGATGTTCTTTGCCTTATACCCTAAGTATACTCAAGATACAAATTCCTCATCACGCATTATACGTTCCACATAAACTGACTTATATTAAAATATACAGGTTTTTACAGTGTGTCATCTAACCTATATATACCTAGAGGCTTTCTAGAGGCTCTAAGTATTCATGATTTATTAATTATTCATGATTTAGTAAATTTTTTAGAAGTAGACGTACTCATTTTCAGAGAGAGGACTTAAAATAAGTAAGGGGTCATATATATTAGATAGTAATTATAAATTTCTAAATTAATAAGTAAAACACAGTTTACAATAAATTACACTTTCAGTATTAAATGGTTAAAAAAACCTTTTTTCTGAAATTTAAATTAAGCTTCCAGAAGAATTCAAGAATAACAATTATTGCCTGTAATTTCTCATGAAAATATTTTACAATTTAATGAAAACTATACATTTTTGGAAGTAAGGAAAGGCAATGAAATTACAGGCAAAAATAACTTCAAGAATAAAGTTTTTTTTTAAACAAATTTACACTAAGTAAAATGTGCTTAAGTTCACACTTTAATTGTATTTCTCGTAAATAAGTGCGAGAGAATTATTAGGTAATGTCAGCTAACGAGATGCGTATGACGGTTGAATATCTGGAGCGAATCGGATTTCAAATAGAAATATATATAACTTAGAAAAGGCATTTTTATAACAACTTAGTAACAGTTGAATGTGTGTCAAATTATATATAGGAATACCCAACTGCGACTTATATGTATATAGCTAGAATAAATGGGGAGAGTTCTTAGGTTTCATGTGACTAGACCGCGAGTAACTGGACTTATTCAACAGTAAAAAGGTATTCTTAAACTTCCTATATCTATGTATACTATAACTTATATAACTATGGTATGCTGCAGTATCATAGTCACACTATGATATCAAATTACAAACAATATACGTAATGTGTGTGAATATATGTACGTGAAACATATATATATATATATATATATATATATATATATATATATATATATATATATATATATTTGTGATGCCCAAAAAGATAATTTTGTAGAGCAATATTTTATGTATGAGCTTAGATAACTCTGATAATATTGATATCGGTGTTTTCATACCTTCAATTATAACTGTAATGTAACGCATGGTACCAATGATAAAGTCAAAACTAGTGATTGATGTGAGAGCAGTAATTCAGCAGATATTAGTAATAATGACTTACTCCGCCCAGAAAAAATGATTTACGAACACTGAATACTTAAACAGTTATTACCATTTCTAATGATTGTTGACGATTTTCAACATATCATAAAAGATCTAGGCGTCGAAAATGTTGCACATATTTGCTCTAATTACTTTGATATTTCTCAATCGAAATTATTGTAAATGTGAAGAATTAACAGACTGGACTGAAATCAATACATCGTTAAAGCACGTTCAAGATGCTAATGAAAATATCGTAGGACATAAAGATATAAGTAATCAAGATTCAAGCAATTTATCGTTATGTATTGTTAAAATTGTTTATAAATATTTCCGTGAAGAGAAATCAGTAACGTCTGTGGATATGGAATACAACGATGAGGATATTTTAAAGACACTGAACCGTTTAAATATAATCAGTATCATAAATCGTAACTCGAAAGTAAAATCGAAATTTATTAACCAAAAATACGTTTTGATGGCGAATAATTTACACACATTTACAGACTCTTTTCCAAATCTCACAAAAGAAGCTGGATGGAATCCTCTTGCACAATTTTTAATAGTATTTCAATCATTAGAGACACATGAATTTCAAGTTGTGTTCAACATGCTGCTAAAATATCATGTGATCAATATTCTAATTGTAAACGGTACAGCCAATCCTCATTTATATACGTACAATCCATTTGAAAACTACGCATGTGGAAAATATTATACAAGAATAATAAATCTTGGGACTTGCTCGAATAATACAAATGATCTATATCCTGAAAAACTGGAGACCGGTTTACGTAATTGTGTTTTCAATATATCAGCACCGCACTGGCCACCTTTTAGCATAGATCCCGCAAAGGGAGAAAAAAGAATGACTTATCTAGGTGTCGAGCAATATGTGATGGAGGTAATTGCTGAGATGGAGCATTTTAAAATTAATTTTACTAACAATTTTGACGCAGAAAAGTTTTCTATTGTTACCTCTGATATGTCTGTTAGCGGTCCTATGGAAATGCTACAAAACAACAAGACGGATATGATGTTGGGCGGTCTTCTTCTTTACCGTGCAAGAGCTAGAGCTTTTGGCTATATTTACGGACATCTAGATCATACTGATGATATTAAAATAGTTGTAAAAAAAGCGCCATTATTAGAAGCATGGGAGTTATTCTATATGGAATTCGAGCCTATAGTATGGTTGTGTCTTCTTCTATCTCTTATAGTGTTTTCAATGTTACTGATAATTCTACTACAAGCTCAAGACAGAATTAAGGTGGTCCTAAAATTACTTGATAGTTTACTTTTGCACGGATATAAGATACGTTCCCGACTGATAGTTAAATGTATTTTTGTATTTTGGCTGTGGTTCACTTTTCTTATTAACTGTTTTTATCAATCGAATCTAATGAGCCTTACTACAACTCCAGCTTCAACTAAGCAGATTTCTAGTCCGAATAATTTAGTTACATATAACGTAAGGCCTTGTGTTAGTCCGATTATGTTTAAATTTATAGACAAATACCGTAACAAATCTGGTAGCGTTTACAGCGCAAGATCTATGCCAGGGTGTAAAACACTGCTTGAAAGCTTACGTACCGTTAATAATTCCAAATATTTTTATACTATCACTTTAAATTCGATTTATTTATACAACAAACATCTGTTTTATGATCAATGGGGTCAGCCTTGTCTTTATAGTTTTTCAAGGCCAATATCGAATGCAGTTTACGGTATTTACTTGTATAAAGGTTTCCCGATGCAACATAGGATTAATAAACTTACCTTAATGCTTAAAGAGAACGGCCTTATTCAGAGACATTTGGAAGAGCTGTATTATCTGAAGAATTTGCAATATCATTATCGGTACAAAGGATTTGAAGTACGTTTTGTTATACCCTGGTATCTCTATGGCTTTGGATGTTTTATCTCCATAGTAGCATTCGTCATCGAATGTTCTTCTAAAATGTAGAAAGCATCAAATTTGCAATGAAAATTGTCAATGTCGTTAACTCTGGCTGCTGTGTTATTGAAGTAAAGTAATAATGGTTCAGTGATAGCGTGTTCATACACTACGTCGATTCCAATTCCCATAATAAGCCTACTATTTCTGTGAAGAAAAGCATCGTCATAAAACTATTTAATGGTAATTTGTTTGTTTATTGCTTACCTGACCATGTACCTCTTGCAGGTTAAAATTTGTTAATCACTTGTAAGTAGATGTGTTCCGGCAGCTGCACTTTAGGACCAATTAGATCTAAGCTTAATGTATTAAGGTTATGAGCTACATCGGAAATTTACAACTGGTGTTAAAACTAATAACAAATTATCTCTTATTATATCTAATATTGAAAATGATCCAGTTCCTTCGTTATGTACGCATGACTTAAAACTGAACGCACGACTGAAAAGTGATAAATTACGATATAGTCTTCTAAGTTTTATTTCTTAGACGCTTGGCTCTACTCTAGAAAAATTTCAAGATAGCTACATTTAATATATAGTTATTGATTCAGGGTTTTTATGATATCAGGTTTAAATTTTATAGTATCAGGTATGCATTCATTAGCCTTTTATAATGATTGATGTCGGTAGTTCTAATATTTGCAAAGTTTTTGTTTATATGAACTGACTACGCTATTGGATTGACGGGTTTTTATAGTTTCACTGGACTACTAAGGCAAGAGCTTAAAGCGCTTCGTTGTTTAGCAACAAGCTCCAAGGTACCAAAGAGCCACAAATTTCAGCTTGGGCTATTGCTTTGTATGCAACACCACGAATCTGTCTAAGGTAAATTAAGCTAGCTATTTGTACATAAACGCATGTACACCTCATGGATTTAGACTAGTATTTCGTATCTCACAACTTAGCCAGTCCAGATATATAAAAGTTTTTAATAAATAATGTATCGTCAGTTTGTGTCGTGAAAATATAATTTATATAGATAGTATACTTATTATATATAAATAATCATACTATTCTATTATCGATTAGTATTAATAATAGTAAAAAACATCTTCTTTGAATGAAAATATTGTAGTAAATCTTTCTAAAACAACAAAAAATGATATCATTATACCTCTACAATTATTGTTACCTTGTCCGTGATGTCTTAAATATTTGTGATTTATTACTATTTCGATGTATTATAGCATTAAATTATTTGTAATTATTATGTACAGTTGGCAATATTTATGTGTGGTTTTCGCTCAATGCAATATATCGGTCAGCATCATTCGTATTTGTTGTTACCTTGTATCTTTTTTATTTCGACCTCTCTGTTTTGTTTAGCTGAGATTTATAAATTAAGTACATTATTATTAATGTGCTATAATTGTTTATGTATATATTTATCTATGTAGATGTAAATAAAATGGTAACATTGTTACACCATCATACCACACAGTAACAGCCAAGTTGCGACATAATATTCACCGTTTACTTGTAACCATTGCGACACATCGGCCACCTGCACATCACGCGACATGAGGCGACAAGTACGGGGAATTGGACCCTCGTCACCACCCTGGGATCGTGAGGCTCACCTCATACATTGTATCGGAGTTGAAGACACTATTCGTTCAGACTTCGAGCGGTAGTCACATCTCTTAGGTTAGGTTCTAGATTAGGTTGCACTCTCGGTTCAGACTTCGAACGGTAGTGACTTCTCTTAGGTTTAGTTTAGTATAAGTAAAGTGTATTCTTTTAATATTAAATCATTTCTTATTAAAAGTGCCTTTTTTTGAATCTCGCGGACGCGCCCCACATAATTACATGATTATCGTTTTGTTTATTGCTCCAGAAACATCTGAAGTTTATAATACAAATAGTATATACAAATAGTAATGATAGAATTCTTCCGTTATGTGCGGCGCATCACATAAAAAGGTATCAAAAGGATTTTTTTTTATTTAATTTCTTAGAATCTTGTTATCTGAAACAAAGAATATTTCGATATGTCCATTTAATATATAGTTATGAAATTTTTAAGAAATTACGATTTTTATAAGAACTGCTAAAGTCGAAAGAAGTTTCTTCGGTATTTTAATTGTAGTTTATCTGTTCAATAGCTATATCGGTTCGATAACTTGTCAAATTGCGTTTCTGAACACACAATCATACGATAAATGTCAGTAAAACTCAACGGACCATTTGACAGTTTATCTTATGGATAACTTTCTTGAGTCAATGACTATTGGTAGTTTAATTCAGTATCTCAATTAAAGTCTCAACTAAAGTATTTTTTTACTTTCATTTATTTTCTTTATTTTATATAACATATATTGTAAAGACAATGAACACCGCAGATGAAGACAGGTGCAGCTTGTAATAAAAAGAATAAAACATTTTTTAAATGAAGTAAAAAGTTTACGAAGTTATTTTATTAAGTAAAAAGGTTTTAATATTTCTGTGAGTTTGAAGATAAATTTTATGATCTGAAATGAAAAATCGTATTTATCTTCTTTCTTTTCATTCTTTTTTATCGTCATCAAATCTGGGGACATATTCCAAAGTCTCTAACTTACTAGGAACTTAATAATCAATTAGCATATTTCACCCATAATCTTTTTATGATATGAGAAATCCATTATATAAAAACGTAATATAATTAATCCCTCCTGCGTTAATTTTTATTTTATTAATTTCAGCTACATATTTTTAAAGACTATAATGCACTTTATAGAGAAACCCTTGAGGCAGATAAAAAGAATGAAGTGTTACTTACTTCTCCATGTAAATGTTTTGTTAAATTTTAATTACAGTACATCCTCGATAAGGTAAAAAACCTCTGTAACTTCAAAATATAATCTGCTCTCTTCCCCTCAGAGCCTAAAACCTCTATTACTTAAAATATGCACCCTTTATACCTTAAATTAATATTTTCAGTATAAGCCCTCATTTACTTAAAGAAATGTTTCGATGAGCTCTGTAACATAAACTATCTGCCAATAAATAATTTCGAATGAATGTACAAAATAAGTTTCTCGAAATTTATTGGTTGCATGTGTTTACAAGTTAAATTGTTAACACAAAGAATAAATATACAATCAACTATTGTTTCTTTGAAATTCTTAAAAGCTGTTTTTGCGGTGGTTAGGACAGCGGCTTACTTGGATGGTAAGTTGTTGATCACTGTCCAGGAAACCGTGCTGTGTGATAAACGGTAGGGACTTTGTTTTATACTATGTAATGATAGGTATACAATATAATATAATTAATTACGAAGTAGCTACGAAAACATTTTTTTTGTTGATTTGGCTTTTTCAGTCCGCAAATTCTGCGATTAAAAATGCTATACCCAGACTTTTCATTGCAGTGCGAAAAAGCGACTATAATGTACCTAAGGGTAACCAAAGTGCAATGCAGAAACAACAGTCACCGTTGCGAGAACTACAGTTCACCAGCAGTAATCGTTGTCATAAAAGAGAGCAACTATGACGGATTTATTATCCCGGTACTAAATTGATATTTGACATAGGGATGTGCGATTTTGTGGAAAATATTTCTTTTAGAACTATTGGCCTGATGCGTGCGGACGTGCTTTTTTTTCGAACTGACTACGCTATTGACCTAGCAAGGTCTTAACAGCTTCACCGAACTACTAAGGCGAGCGCTTAAGGCACTCGGCCGACATGCCGACGTGCCTTCACAGCTTCAAGGGACTAATGGTGTGGACGCTTTTGGTGCTCAGCCGCTTGACAATAACCTCCAGAGTGCCAAAATAGGCTTAGCTTGAGATATTCTCTTGAATGCAACGACACGAATTTTATCAAGTTAAACTAACTAAGCTAATAATATATATAAGAATTATTGTGGCACACAAACTCAAACATGTATTTTGTATCTGTCAGTTCAGCGAAACTAAACTAACCAATATCGAAAAAAAGGTAGAAAAAAGTTTGTACACGTATGTGGGGTGATCTATATTGCCAACTCTTTCACCGGAATATTATACCAAAACAGCAATTATTTTTGCTATAAAGTCTGAGGACACTGCTATTTTTTAGCAACCAATCCTCTAGTAGATTTTCACTGTCATTGTCGAATAGTTAGTGATATTACAAGTTTCTTGCGATAATTTCAAAAGCAAGATGGTGGCCCTCTTGTTATAAAAACTCTGAGAGTTTTTGTGGCAAGTCAGAATCCATGGTCCGTGGCACTATTTCCTATCCACTTCACTTATGTACAATAACCAAACTATATTACGTAAAGCACCACTAACATTACACAATATAGAGCCAAATAACACAAGATTATGGATGAAATATAAATACCATTACATGGCATTCCAAGATCTCGCTCTCCCGCTGTTATATCATCAGTACACCCCACATCCATACTGTATCCCTGCTATCATTTTTTTCACTCACTCTCATTGCTAGTTCACAAGCATTATCCTTTTCATACCTATTCACTGCTTAACAGCAATAAAACACACCACAGATAAAAAACACACCACAGATAAAAAACACACCACAGATAAATTTTACTTAACAGGCAAAGGCCATCGTTTCATACATCCTATAATTATTATATTGGTGTTTTCTTTTCACTTACATTTTAACTTATTCTCCAGTAGTTAAATTAATACACAAAACTAAAACGTCAGTTATAACTTTATTTGCGTCACTGTGTACATGTCGAAATAGTTCTAAGGCGTGTAATGGCACTATAGTTAGTTTATTGCGTGAAGATTCTAGTAGTGGTTGAATCGACGAAAACCTGGTGCGATGTACTGCCTGTTCGGTTGGTA
Source organism: Antheraea yamamai (assembly GCA_036509395.1). NCBI lineage: Eukaryota > Metazoa > Arthropoda > Insecta > Lepidoptera > Saturniidae > Antheraea > Antheraea yamamai. The sequence goes on from AP028442.1 coordinate 3,004,602, forward strand.
TTGGTACTGTGCTCTGGCGGCGACAACCGCTGGGGTATATTTGGCGTCGTGGTAGCTTCCTGTAATTTGAAAACGAATATTGAAGTTAGAAGTTTACAGCCACGATAGGAAGAAGTTCTTGGTATGTGCCATGGGTTTACCGTTTTGTAGAGTCGATACCCCAGGACAAGTACCTTGAGCTTTGCGATCCAAGTGTGGACTTGATACACAGATTATTCAAAACTTGAATTTCCTACTATTTACCAAATGATATTCAGGTTAATTAGAGTTAAGTAATCTAATATATTCGGCTCCCGCATAATATATGTAAATGATTTTAATAAAATTAATTGCTCTCTTTGCTAGGTAATGTAATATTCAACCGAACGCAATTAGTTAAATATTAATTGTCGCATTTGAATACTACGTAAGTAACTGTTTAATTTTAATTTTAACAAGCTAATACCCTTGGCTTTGGCTGCGTTTTTTATTATCTTAATAATATACATTGCTTGCGGCAGTAAAAAAAATGATAGTAAAAATAGACTTACATACATAATTTCTTTATTAACATTATTATCTATTTACTACCTCTCACATGCGTACGCGCACCACACCGTTTGCCCCACTTCAGTTATCGCTTAACGGACATTTCTTATAAAAACCGTATAATTATTAAATTTGTAATAACTTTATATTAAATGTAGACATCGTGATAAGATTTTAAATAAGGGCGAGGTGTTCTAGAAGTTAAATTGACCGTAATATATCCCGTAGTTTACGACATACGTGCACAACGGCAGACCTTAATTTCGTTTATATATCTACTAAAAGTATTATATTATATTATATTAAAAGTATTTAAATCGTATTAAAGTAATATAAAATTCTGAGAAGATGTACAATTACAGAAATGCTCTTTCAAAACCATTTGTGAGTACGACACGCACGCCACCTACTGTAACGTGTACATTAGATATGTAAATACTGATAGTGTGTCGAATGGGATTTACCATCAGCAACATAATTGGAACTTTAACCCACTATACAACTCCCTCGGTGCTCACTTACACTATATAAGAAAATAATGAAAATTTAAAGCTATAGGTACATTATCTGACAATATGCCTTAAAAATCTTATTGAGTTTTTGTGGCCATACAAAAAGTAATCGCTTGCCTGTTCCGTAAGAAATTGTATTATGGAACTCTTAAGGTAATACGTTCGTTATTAGAAAGGCCTCTTCTGTCTTCAAAATTACTCTTAATTATAATGTTTAATTGTAAACAATAAGTTAGTAATTATTTTTTTAATTAAGAATATAGAAGGAGTTAAAATCTCGAAATTTTGCATTAGTATAAATCAAGATAAGAAGTAAATTAAGGTATTAGATTATATAACTTCTAAATAACTTTAAAATTAATATTTAGAAGGAATTATAATTTGTGTAAATTTTAAAATATATGCAAGCACCGATGCGACCCATTACGAATTATAATCCGGCCTATGGAAGATCTTGTTATCGCGTTCGAAGGAAAGTGTTTTTCCTATTAGGAAGAACACATCGTTGTGTATAGTTCTCTCGTATGTGGAAAAGAAATCAATTAAAGAAAAAAGACGTCAATGTTGATGTTATTTTGAGCTGGAATCGGATCTCAACATTAATTAAATCGATCCTTAACTTCGTGTTCAAACTTATTCAAAGCGATTTGATTTTAATTGCCCGTACCGGTTTCGCACGGTTTTACTAGCGAAAAATATTAGCCAAGTTTTCTTTTTACAGTTCGACCATGTAACGAAATATGACAACTGAACTTCAATGCTGTTAATATTTTTGGATATCTTCGTACTGACTTCTATTTTACTGAATCACTCACTTTTCATAATTAGATTCTTTGGGCCGAAACATTTTTACGTATAATTTTTCAGATATATTCTTTCAAACATACGTTGTTCTGATAATTAATAACATTATTTAACAACTAACAAAACTCAACAAAATAATTGCAATCGTTCTGAAGTGATGAGCTTACATACATTAGGCAATGGATTTTTAATTATATAAATAATTAAAGTGTTTCTTCCCAGAAATACTAAAATTCGGCTTGATTTCTTAATAAATGCAGTATCTTAAAGTTTGACACGCAATTTTCTAAAGTGGCTCGTGTCTGTTTTCTTTTTTTTTTGTTGCCAATGAAATACTAAATATTATTTTACTTTCATTAAGTCTGAATCATAAAAATTCTATAAATAACAAAGACAAAGCATCATGTCTAATACTAAACTATTTATTAATTTGTTTGATTATTGCAGTGTTATTCATACAAACTTTTTCGCACAGTTTTGCTCGCGATAATGTAGACTTTGAATATAAAATACATTTTAAATCGCTGATAGCTTTCTATAAGTGAAAGAATCTTTAAAATCGGTAATGTGTTTTTTTATTGTATATCCGTTACAAATAAAAAATCAAATCCTTTCATTTTGTACTAATAGTATGGATAGATATAGAGAAAAATTGACTAAACAATCTGTATGTTATAACGAAGTCCCAGATTTCTAAATTTATTATTAATATAAGTGCAAATAACCCGAATGTTATTTTGAACGAAGCCTGATACCCGAGAGTACAGTATTATCAATTAAGCCTACAAAATTCCCATCAATTTTCGTCCTACTATCAATGTACATGGGCAAGGCAATTTTTATATATTTTGATTTATTTGCATTTAACCGTAAATTATTTAAAGTAAACTAATTAGAATAACTAACTAAAAAAAATGACCTCCAAATCGAGCCCTGAGACACACCAATTCTATTCAACAATCCCTTTGGAGTTGACTAGTTTCCAATAGCATTTTTAAATAAGAGATTAGAAGGTCGAAATTCCACAAATAACATAGCTTACCATCATCGAAAATTCCAGCAGCCTCATCTCTGGCGTTCTCCGCGAGTGCCCTGGCAATAGCCTCAGGGACGGGAGGTGGGGTGGGGATGTGAGCTCCTTCGGCCTGGAAGCCGTTGCTGTCAGCTGTATATCTTACGGAATACAACTGGCCGTCGTCGCCGGTATACGAGTAGCTGCCTTGGGATTGGATACCGTTTGACTCTACTCCAGAAGCTTCTGCTTGGATACCTGGAAATATAAATAATTTATAAAAGATTTCTATTGAATAAATTTCACAATCTCAATTGGATAAATTGCATCACGAGGAGCAGGAATGTAAGAATACAGTATATTTGCACTGCTCAAACTAACATAATTTGAATAAAGAGAGACAGGGATGCATATACAAAATGTATCTACTTTTCGTTATAGATAACGATGTAAATAATAGAAAACGACTATATATAAATACTGAATTACGCTGTTATGTCATTTTGCTTAACTTGTTGTTATAGGATATAACAAATTATTCTGCTATAGGGTAATTTACTGTAATATAGATACAATAAAGTTTCCTAATTAGTCATTTGTTTTTAGATTTAAGATGAATTTAAGCTGTAAATGTGTCTGTCTGTCTGTTCGCGATAAACACAGAAACTACTCAACGGATTTTCATGCAGTTTTCACCAGTAGATAAAGTGACTCATGAGGATGGTTTAGGTATATAATTTTTCAAGGCTTTTTTATTAGCATTTTTTTTATAACGGCCGCCGGGCCCGCTAGTCACATTATAATTAGAACATTCTTTGTACTATGTTACATATATGTTATGTACAATGTACAGTTTTCCTCGATCTCTTAGGCCACTCTGTATATAGTTGTTTAATACAAGTTAACATATAATTAAGAAGCTTAAATTGGCTTCTATTTATCACTAATTCTCAATGTTATATATATAATATAATACATATTATATCTACATTTATATTACGTGCAACTATATTTAGAGTGGTCAAAAAGATTGGCGATAACTATAAATAAATTTAATTTCAATTGTGTGTTATTCGTTCGAGCTTATCTCCGGAAAAGCTGAACTTCTTAAAAGAACTTCCCAGAATATTATCCAGAAAGATAACTTTCATTTGGCCTTTTTTTCTATAATTAATTATAAAAAAGGATCATGTGGTTATAAAAAATTATACTAATGAAACGAGAGAACCTTGCTTTCTTTGAATATTGTAGAAATATTAATCTTATAGACCGATGTTAGTTATGTTATAGTAGCTTCAAATGACGCCGCAAGAATCGACGGAGGTTAGAATTATATAGAGACGGGGCTCTTGGTTAAGGAAAATAAAAATCTGTCATCAAGAATCTTTGGGACTGTTCCAGCAACATTACTTAATGCCTCCCTCTAGGCTCAACGTCTTACCATTTTCAGTGTCGTAAGCATAACGGAATCCTTGTTCGTTGACTTCAGAGTCAGATCTGAGGATGGCTGCGTTCCTTTCCAAACTCGCCCTGGGTCTTGTGTCTTGATAGTAGTTGGCAGAGACCCGGTATTGGGGGGGAACGTAGGTAGGGAGGGCACCGCCGGCGCACACTCCGATGAAAGCGGCAAGTACGATCTGAAATTATATATTTACAATTGTGGATAATAAACAGTTAACAGTCGGGAGAATAATATAATAACAATAGTGAGAAGGAAGAATACTAGACTGAAAACCTATAACTTTATCACTTCGATACAAATTACTACACTATTAAAAATCATGGATATAAAATGTGTTAACTTGTGCTTGTGAATTTAAAAGCTCGATGGTCAAATATATATAAAGCTAACCGTCGATAGGACTTGGGCTGGCAAAATATCCAATAAAAATTATTATGAATAATTACTTGTATACATTTTATAAAATACTAGCGGGCACGGTAGACGTTGTCCCGCCCTTATTATAAAAAACTCCTTGATAAAATATATACCAAAACCTTCCTCATGAATCACTCTATCCACTGACAAAACCCGCATGTAAAACCGTTCAGTAGTTTTTGTATTTATCGCGAACAGACAGACATACAGACGCGGTTGTGGACTTTGTTTTATACTATGTAATGATAATGATATACAATAACAAAAGATAAACCTAATTAAGTCTACTGCCAGTTTTTCTAAATAACTAAGGTGTTTCTCAATCGGTGATAGTGTTTTAAGGTTTGTCATCGCTTTCTCAGTGTCTAATAACGTAATTTTAATTATGATATATCGGATCGAATATATATGTAAACACATCGGTTATAACGATTCTTATAAAAGAATTCCTCAGTAACTACGTATCCTATCTCGATTGATCTTTTTTTCTATTCTGTACAAAAAAAAAAAAAAAAATATATTTATCCGCGCCATCTATAAAGGGTTACATGTACTTTATCGGAAACAAAGACTCGTGTACCAATAACAATTGCACAAAACATCGACTCAATCCGGTGAGTAAATACACGAGTACGAGTGAACCGATTTCAATGAGACTTTTACGAATAGAAAGAGAACTTTTTAGAATATAATCTATTCTACAAACATTATGCATTTTCATAGACACTAAGCAGTAACAATAAAATTTAACACAGATAACAAAAAAAAAAAATAGGAATTTATTATATTAATTAAAGAGTCTTCACAAGATGACCTTAAAAACAACCCACAATTATTGCATATCGTGGGTAGCAGCTAGTTTTTATTTTTTTTTAATATACGAGCCTTCCGTTAGTGTTGACGCGTTCATTGCGTGTGTTGTAATGTATCAACGCTTACCATTATGGTTAAAGGGTTACTTGAACCCACTTGACTGCGATTATGTAATTAAAGATTGATTGAGTGTACTTAGTTATTGATGTGCTGTCATTTAGAAATATATAATACTGATATAATATATACAAACTTTACTAAAAGCTTTAAATATGGAATATTCAATTTTAAAGTTACGAAATCGCTTACGAATTTAACGTTTCGTATTTCGATTTAAAAGACGTCTTTGTTAATATATATTTGGTCAATTATATAGGCATATTTTTACACCAACTCGATAATTATCGAGGAAAGTTGCTAGAAAAGTGCTTTATTAAATAACTAAATATATAGAATAATTGTAAATACAACAATGTTTTTGAAATCGAAAGAGATCTTCTCTTACATTTTGTTTTGTTTACATTTCCATACTATGTTTTTACGAGTTTAAATACAATATTCATAGAAAAAATGATGCAAAAAGTAACTAGTCGTTATGTTTCGGATTTAAAGTGTTAGATATATCTTGATGCATATAAAAATCATATAATAAAAATGGTAACGAAGCAATTATAATAAAACTGTTAACCACAATTGATATTAAATTACTAACCAATATACACTTGTATAAAAAATTAAAAAAACGTTGGAATTTCTGTTAATATTTTAATCTACATTTAATGGTAAGAGTTATTTTCGTTATATATCTGTTTAATTATTATTATTTTTAACCAATGTTATCAAATAAATATGTGTTTTTTTTTCTATTGCCATAACACAATAAAAATAAACAAAATTGTGATTACTAAATAAAAAGCTAGCTTTTTCTGACTTTTAATAAATTAGCGGAAGTCCTCATTTTACATTTTTTAACGATACGATAACTTTAAAGCGATAAAGGTTTTGTTGTAAAACTATAAAAAAAATATTATCGATAATAAAAACAGACGATAAAGAAAAAAATTGTAATCGCGATCAGTTATTGTCGTTTGTAATTATACTGGAAGATTAACATAACGTCTATTGATCATTGAACACAAAAAAATGGATTACTGTTCTCAATAGTGTAATCAAAATTGTATTAAGAAAAAAGAACACAAATCAATAAGCGATCTAGATATCGGATTCAATATAAAACTAGTTCAAATTAACGTACCAATTTCATAATGTTATAGCTTCAAAGCACAACCGAAGAATGTTGGTCCGTCAACCGAAGTCAGTTTATATAGGTGCCTGATTTGTTAGACCCTCAATGTCAAGGTCGCAAGAGGATGCCAGGTTGCATAGAAGACGGTGTACGTACTACCACGTAAAGTTCGAACTTGCGCAATTTTATTTTTCCATTCACAACCGATCGATCCACGTTCGACTTATTTGGGATAGTTATCTCTGATTAAATGACACAAGGGTACACAGTTTTTCATTATTATTATTTTAAAATAATGTTAGTGGTTTAGTTAACCTTTAAAATCGAAATTTATAATACACTAGCAGGCCCGGCGGACGTTGTCGCGCTCTGATAATATAAAAACCTTAACAAATGATATACTTAAACCTTCCTCATGTAGCCTACACATTCGAGGCAAGTAAACGACGGTATATATTCACCGAAACCGATAGTGAGATCTCTGAGCATCAAGGGCTATCAGGGCGAACAAATATCCTCACACACCCCCGATACTCTCCTGGTATACACACAAGAAGAAAAAAAAGTCCTCATAAACAAGAGTTACGGGGCAGGGGAAAGATCGCGCTTCTTAACAGTCCATGAATCTCAGGGATTAACCTTCAAATCGGTGGTGATCCTGCAAACAAACGGCAGAAGGATGCAAATCCACGATAGCATTACACATGCTATAGTGGCAATATCCAGACACACCAACACCTGTGTCTACTACACCGATGTGACTGACGACGCATTTATTAGGTTCATCTATCGAACCGTGGATTGTGGGACATTATGGATTACAATTTAAAAATGGCAATAAAGGATAAAAAATATACCGTCGTAAATGCGATAATTTTTGTGAAAAAAGGGTAACATACTACAATGTAAAGTAACGTAACGTAAAGTAGGTAGTTAAAGTAAAATATGTAGGTAATAGTTAAGTAGAAATAGTATTTGCTCACATGATTTTTAACAAACGATTTTTAACTAGATTAACGAAGTTAATCACAGCAAAAAATGGTGCGGACCAGGAGTCTGCAGAAAAAAACCCTCCTCATGAATCACTTCTGCTGGTGAAAACCGCATAACAATCCGTTGAGTAGTTTTTGAGTTTATTGCAAATAGACAGACAGATGTGGCAGAGGATTTTGTTTTTTAATATGTAGTGATACGTATCTTTTGGGGCCTTTTCTTAATTCGCTTGCTAGGTACCACCCTCAAGTAGAAAATCTGTCGCCTAACACTCGTTGGTATGTTTCGATAACAGCACTTTCCTCGCCATCTCTCCTCTAGATTTAACGTGTTTACTAGGGTGTTTCAAAAAAAGACGAATGTTTTTTTTTTCTTTTGGTGTCTAAAAATTGATAGTATACCTAAAAACAAAAATTTTGGCGCCCATGTGAGCTCTTAATATCAATAGTAAGATTTGCCTGTATCCATTTCTTTATTTTCCATTTAAATAACACGGGAATTTTTTTTTTTAATTTTTTAATTTTTATTACTTTGGAACGGTTCATCGTAACAACAATCTAAAAAATAATATTTGTAGGAAATTTTACGCTCTACAAAAACGTCTGAAGACCAAAGTTCCTCAGATTAACGGCTTCAAAGATATCCACGGTCAAAGATAACACTAATAAAAAAATTCAAATATTGTCCAATAAAACTACAAAAAAATATCATATGCTATATTTTTATTATTTTTTATGTAAAATTACTTTAATTCCGTTAACCTGAGACTGTAAACTTTTTTTTTTACTAATTAATTCAATACTTAACTCACGAAATGCACTAATATATAAATATAAACGTTAAAAATATCTTATAAATGATTTTTTGGTCTCTTTTATAACAAATTTATTTTTTTCTTTACTAAATATTAAGAAATTTAATTGAACAATTAATTCTTTATAACAAAAAACTATATTTACAACTTGTTACAACAATTTTTCAACTTGAAAATATTACAGTTTTATAAAATTACTTTTATTGCAATTAGGATATTGTTTTCTATGTTCTGTCACTACTTGCAACAAATATTGAAGCTGTTCTTCATCTTTCGTTAAGCATCGATTATATTTCCAACTAATTCACTTAACACATCACCAATCAAGTACACTGTTTTCACCATTATGGTCACAAAATTTATAACTAATATATTTCAACTAATCAAATTAATAATATAACGGATTGAAAAAACAGTCAGTATCAATGAACAAAGACAATGACGAGAAGATATAGTAAAGCGTTGAGAGCAAAGCAACTAAATGAAGTTAGTACCGAACAACCAGGCTTAGCCCTGGGAGCTGGAGGCAGGAGTTCTCGCCGCCGTGTACCAATTCACGGCGGCGAGAAAACGAAGGGGGGAGCCTCCGGCTCCCAGGGAAGTAGAGGCGGAGAGACGGCGTCTCAGAGGAGACGCCGTCGAAAGATGGCAGCAGGACCTGGCGGACGAGCGGTTCGGGCGGTTTACCGTAGACGCCGTCCACCCGGTCCTGCGGGCGTGGATAGATAGGGAGTGGGGCTCCCTGACGTTCCGACTGGTGCAGGTACTCACCGGACACGGTTGTTTCGGGTGGTACCTGCACCGGATCGCACGCAGGGAGCCGACCGCCGCCTGTCACGAGTGCGGCGCTGACGAAGATACCGCGCAGCACACTCTGTCTGAGTGTGCTGCGTGGGGGGAGCAGCGCCGCATTCTGGCGGCGGCGGTAGGACCTGACTTGTCGCTGCCGAGCGTGGTCTCGGCCATGCTTGGCAGCGAACAGGCGTGGCGAGCGATGTCCTCCTTCTGCGAGGACGTCATCTCGCAGAAGGAGGAGGCGGAGAGGGCCCGCGAGGCAGATCCTCAAAGTGGCCCTCTCCGCCAAAGGAGGACAGGCGGGAGGAGGCGGCGATTCGCCCAACTCCTCCCGCCACCGTAGCCGGACCTGAGGGGGTGGGCCGGGGGGCCCATCTCCTCATTGCACAGGTCCGGCGGACGAGGGGGGACAGCCGGTGTGTACCCGGTCTGTCCCTCTATAGGTAGGAGCCCGGCGGTCACCTTCCGCCGGGCGGACCGTGGGGGCGGCTCTACAAGGTTGATTAGCGTGAACGATCCCTTGCCGCCCCCACACAACGGTCTGTCGGTACACCGTGGGGTTTTAGTCCGTGCGAGTCGGACATAACCCACTCTCTCCCCCGGGAGGGTGGGTATCCATAAGGGATTTCCCCACGTTAAAAAAAAAAAAAAAGGCTTACCAACACAGAGCTTATTAGCTACAACACTCAAATTAAATGAGTATAATACTCTGTACCGACAGAGCTAAATAAAGCTCTGTTGATATTTTTCAAATAAAAAACATTTGATCAAGTTTTATAGTAGATTTAATTGATTTAACGTATTTACAGAATTTTCATATTATTTTGAATAATATGCAATGACGAGTGTTTGGTGAGTTTGTGTAATAAGGAACTTTACATTTTCCTCTTACAAAAATTTATAAATTTTATAAAATATAAAATAAATTTGTTATAAGAAAGACCAAAAAATCATTTATGTGATATTTTTAACGTTTATATTTATATATTAGTGCATTTCGTGAGTTAAGTATTGAATTAATTAGTAAAAAAAAAGTTTACAGTCTCAGGTTAACGGAATTAAAGTAATTTTACATAAAAAATAATAAAAATATAGCATATGATATTTTTTTTGTAGTTTTATTGGAAAATATTTGAAATTTTTTATTAGTGTTATCATTGACCGCGGATATCTTTGAAGCCGTTAATCTGAGGAACTTTGGTCTTCAGACGTTTTTGTAGAGCGTAAAATTTCCTACAAATATCATTTTTCAGATTGTTGTTACGATGAACCGTTCCAAAGTAATAAAAATTAAAAAATTAAAAAAAAAATTTCCCGTGTTATTTAAATGGAAAATAAAGAAATGGATACAGGCAAATCTTACTATTGATATTAAGAGCTCACATGGGCGCCAAAATTTTTGTTTTTAGGTATACTATCAATTTTTAGACACCAAAAGAAAAAAAAAATTCGTCTTTTTTTGAAACACCCTAGTGTTTACCATCTTGGACCACATCGTTACGTAACATCAGGTGAGGTTGTGGTCAAACGCCGACACCTATAGAGTAGAAAATAAAATAAATTTGTCTATGGTTTACTTCGATACGGCTGTACTAGTCTGCCGAGAATTTTATTGGCAGAAGGAGGACTTTTCAGAGTATTATTTAAACATATCATTTCTCATTACGGTTTCCCCTGAGGGAGGTAATGATACATTTTAAAAGAGATTGTAACATAATTACAGTTTAAAAAATAATTACACCTAAACATTAATCAGGAGTAAGCAAGTAATTCTTATAAAACAATAAAATAATTTTGATGTGAAACATGTATAGGCGCGGGTAAATCTGATTTTGGCTTGGCAAAATGTGGCGACGCGAAACACGAACTTTGCACTATTAACTAAATACACAAAAACATTTGCAACCCTATCTGTATAAACATAAAATTCAAATTGTTTTGTCGGCCACTCGTTATACTAGTGTTACGCGGCACGCACCGACTACCTAGGGCCCTTTGATATATGCCGCCAAACATACCGCGCCTGCCCTTAGTTGAATTTTTGTGGTTTGTATTTAATAAAAATGAATATTTATGTAATAAAATAAATAAACAGTTATTATTTTATGGAACAAATTTATAATGCTCTTTATCTTTTCATTATGCCATAGCTGATTCCTGTCGTATCTGTTCTCTTAGACATATAACTTATACAAAACAATTTCGATGTTTCACATATGCCAGGCGTCCCGTGACGGCTTAATTTATTTCATAAAAGCGAACGAAGTTAGCGACACCAATAAATTATTAAATAAAGTTAAATAAATTGATTCATCAATGTGTTAATTAAATACGTTAAAGGATAACAAAGATCGCTGGCTTGGGCGTTGTAATATAAAGTAATTATCAACGCTCCTCTCACTAAAGTAATCTTACTAAAAAAAGCGAGGGAGACAAACATAAGATATCTGTGTACATTTAATATCGAGACGAATATTTTATGATTTTTTTTTATTGATATATATCTGTTTTTTCTGTGTATTACTATTTGCGACTTAGTCAATTGTCTTGAAGCGAACTTTTTCGGTACAGACCAACGTTTTTAGTGTAACATATAATTCAACCATTAAATTACACGAAATATGTTGTCCGTATGTAGATTATTATCATCTCAGTTCCTTTCACTCGAATGGTTTGCACTCAGTTCGCTAATGTAAACATGTTTCAGAGATAAGTAGGATGTACGCGCAGTAATCTCAATATTTCTAAACGTGCCACCTTTGAAGTGAACGAAATCGCCGCCTATACAAAATTTATTACATAATTAAAAATATATAATAAGCTATTTCGTTTTTTTTTTGCAGGAATTATGTCTCTATTGCGGGGAAAAAAATCGCCGAAGTTGATACTTCATTTTAGTCGCCTCAGAGAAGTCTTTAAAATATTTGGCTAACATCGGCTTAGCTTATTTGTATATGCTCCTATGTGGTATACAATAAAAATGAATATAAATAGTGCTTGGAGTGCTAATAAATGTGAAAATCATGCTAATTCTAATAATTTCAAATTACAAACAATAACATTTAAATAATTTAGACTATGATTTATTTATACATTAAAAAAAGAACACAATTATTCCATTGTTTTGATTTTGTACTTATATCGTCAGTCCTTATGACTATTTTTCTGTCGGGTTTGCATTTTTACTTATTAAATTTAATTCAATAAATTTTAATTGTTAAATTTAATTTTGTATTGAGCTTGTGTAGTGCATTATATATTTCATTTATTTATAAATTATGTAAAAATAAATAAAAGCGCTAGGAGTGTCAATGGATGTGTAAACTAGAGTGATGTTAATAATTTCAATTTACAATTGTAAAATATAAATAACTAGCGGGCCCGGCAGACGTTGTCCCGCCCTGATTATAAAAAAAATCCTTGACAAATTACATATCAAAACGTACCCCATAAATCACTTTATACACTAGTGAAAAAACCGCATAAAAATTCGTTCAGTAGTTTTTGAGTTTATCGCGAACAGACATACAGACAGACGCGGTTGGGGACTTTGTTTTATACCATGTAATGATGCAGGCTACGATTAATTCATTGGAAAAGAACAGTTATTCCGATGTTTTGATTTTTCACTTCTGTCGACAAGTCGTATGACATTTTTTCTGTCAAGTTTGCATTTTTACTTATTAGATTTAACTCAATACTATGTTGTGTATTTTTTTCTTAGTAAAACAGGTTTAGTGGTGGCCACATAGTTACTTATAAACTTTATAGTGTATAACAATCGACCACTTTAAGATTTACTACCACATTTGGCAATAAGACCTTTTAATTGATACGTTTTACGACCAACTGCACTTTTGTAAACTTGACACGACGATTATCGATTTAATAATCATTCGTCGATTTCACACCTATTGTGGAGTGATGGACAAAAAGAAGTTAAATGTAATTTTGCATTAAGCATTACACTTTAGTTATGTGTTAATTATATATGTAATTAAAGCGGTATAGATATGTGGCCACAGATGTCTTGTGTGTCTCAAGTGTAGCTGCAAGAACATACCTATAGATGTTTTGCCACAGATTTTCAAATTGCTTGAATTGACGAGTGTTCCTTCACCAAATGGCTTATTGTTTGGAACGTACACAACCAATGAGGAATCATCTGTTGACAATTATTTTACAAGATTACTTAATTTTTCTTGTCGCATATGTCTCATAGATTGTATTACTGATTCGTTGAAATATGTTTAACTCATCTCAGCGAAACTAAGTCCTCGCCAAACTTTCTGACCGCTGAATATGGTTGCGCAGAAAACAAATTTCGGTATAAATAAAAATAGAGTATTAATAAATCGATAATCTAGCTGTGGAATCCTTTTTTTTTTTGTTTAAAAAATCCCACATTACCCACGAAAACTTTGAAAAGTAGTTAATCAATTTATGACTCTTGAACCATACTAGAATGAGCCAGACTTCTTGTACCGAACGCCCTATGTCGTACATAGCACATTAACATCAGTGGTGTAAAGCATTTCTTTTAAGCAAACAGCAGGTACTAAATATCAAAACATTTATTTACATTGCACAACATTGTTATATTAAATTCAGACCCTCAAACTTTCAGTTCGTTAGTAAGGGCTACTTCCACAATCCAAGGAGACTAACATATATATGTTGCAATATGCAAGGAATGCATTAATTGTAATTAATTATACAAATTGCATACATTTACATATAACATGTAGATATGAAGTACAAACACGAAGTAAACATTCAGAAACACAATTAAAAAATGATTACGAAAAACTGTTCCGGTAATATAAACAGAAATTATACATCTGAATTTCAAATGTCGATTGTAATAGTGGCTAAGTGTGAACTGTAATATGTCTGTTCACATTTCAACCTAATGGCACAATTAGAGATCGTCGAAGGTCATGATAGCTTCGAAATAGTGGGTTAAGACACGACGCTGAATGTGAATCCAAATGTTTTGATGAAAGTGTTGGAAGTCTCTTCGCGAGTACCTATAGACAGCAATCATTATCATCACCCTGTAAGAGACCCACTGCAGGGCTATAAGCCTCTTCACGAAAGAAAGCATGGGCATAATCACCACCTTAGCCCACAACGTATTGACGATTTGAAACTCTGAGAAGTCCACAGTCCTACGTTTTTCCTACATGTAGTATTTTAAGTATGTAGTATTTAAAAGAACATTTAGTTTAGGTTTCCTCACGATGTTTTCCTTCACCGTCAGCCGATAATGTTATCAATTTAAATTAGTAAATGTACGCGAATTCTGAAAAATTCGTTGGTTTTCGGGATACGAACCTGCGGATGTTGAAATGATATTCCACCAGTCAAATCACTAGGCCACCACGACTTCCATAGACATTCTATAGACTATACTAGAGATGAGCTCAACGCTTTTGATGAACCAGGAGAAAATCGCTCATAAGCAACCATATGTATGTTCTACAGTTGCATTTGAAAACCTTTACTGGGGTTAGCGTAGTAACTTCTTTAGTTAGATCTTCACTATACTCGTATATCTAGCGCAACATTGAAAAAGAGTTGCCATTACTAGACAAAAGGAATTACTGACCTGTTAGAAAATAAATCAAGCACCGATACAGTTAATTTAATGAAATGTAAGAAACGAATGCCATTTCTCGGATTAATTGTGCGAGTACTGGGTCCATAGTCTTGTAGGGCAAGGAGTCCGTGACAGTGCTGGAGATTCACAGTCCAAATATTGGTTTGTTCGTTTCTACCAATGCGCAGCAATGTTCAGCTACACCGTTCGTACTCTTCCTGTCTTGCTAAATTTAGTTAAGACATACTAGGATCTTCAATATTCGGTCAACAAGCTTATTTTGGTGGTATACCTCTTGCTCCCATTTCTATTGCGTATAAAAAAATTATATTGCCATTTCTGGTTAATTTGTTTATGTGCTCTTTGTAGTTGTCCCATTGTTACTAGTTACATTGTCTATTCGTATTCGTGTTAAATTATTTTGTCAAAATAGTTTTGATCACTACATATTATAAAACAAAGTCCTCCACCGCGTCTGTCTGTGTGTTCGCGACAAACTCAAAAACTACTGAGAGCATTTTTATGATGTTTTCGTTAATAGATAGGATGATTCACGGGGAAGATAATTTATCAAGATTAGGTATAGAATTTTTCAATTTTTTTTTATAAATTGGTTGAAATATAAAAATAATTATTGGAAGTACCAGGAAAGTTAAATCGACTGGGAACTTCCGTCGAAAAGCTGCCTAATACCTTTGAGATATAACAAAACAATTTAGATAATAAACGACGCAAAAGGAGTTCCGGGAATCAGCTAGTATAATATAAAATGATAAAATGTTATAAATTATTTTCAATAGATCAAATGATAATCTATTCAGTGGATACAAATAATACCGAGAGGATTTGGCGGAGTCTTTGTATTCTGTCAAATAGGACTTTATTTTTATTGCGTTTTGATCATATATTGGACAATATTGGTAGCTTCTAACATGAATGTGCATAGAACATGAATTTTGTGAAGTCACAAAAAAACATACTGAAATAGGTATAAAATCTTGTCAGGACACTGAAGGATTCACAAGGCAGTTACAATAAATGTTACAATGGACGTTACTTACCACTTCCACTTGTAATTGAGTGGCCATTGCCACGTTTTACTGCCAATAGAAAGCGTTCGTGAAACGTATGTGCTTCCAACTGGAAGTACAAAGTAACGTCTAACATGATACTTAATTATGAATTTCCGTAAAGTAACGCCTTCATTAATCAAATATCATATTTTATATTGAGTGATTACGTGATAAATAGCGACAACAATGTTGCTAATAAATCAAGTTAACTTCAAAATGACTACGATAAGAAGAATTATTGTCACCAGAGTAATAGTTAAACCATTGAGAGAATATAAGCACCGACACAAAATTAACTGTCGATCAATGAAATGGATGTAACGAGTGTAATTTTATTGATTGTTGGAATATTATTTGGACATGTGTTGTCATAATAGTTATTGCTAAACTATTATTCGGATACTAACGTTCAGACTAAATTTAATACCACTATAATTGACGCAAAAGACGTCTTGTACTTTATCTCATTAAAGATGACTCTGAAAATATTATTTTATTATTGCGTAATAATTCTGCAACATAATTGTATTATGTTCCAAGGTATAATATAAAATCATAAATGATGTTTCGACATAAGAAAACGTGTACTAATAACTCATCAGCGGTAACTTAATAAGCACTTAAATGCAATTTATTTTACTTTTTTGATTTAATTGCAAAATGAATACAAGACGGTGATTCGTATTTGATTGAATTTTTTACCGTTATTTTATTCAAGGAACTAAGGTCCATGGCCTTCAGGATAAATGATGCTTTATGTACTGAATTAATAGATACATTCTAGATGTGTCTGTTTTGTAACAACTGTATTTAAGTTTACTCACATATCCTATTCAATAACTTTCCCAATATTAGGTAAAATTTGTCGGTAGATATAGAATCCATGGCTAGATTCGTCCACAAGTATAATATGATATATTATTCAATCATTTATATTTTGCAGGAATGGTAACCCAGCGTTTTCAGACCTTAAGTCTATCGACCTAGTTTAAATCCTGGAATAAAGCAAACGCTTCGAGTTTAGATACATATATCTTAATATATATATTTCTTGTGTGCGTGTGTATGTGACTGAACTCCTCCTAAACGACTGGACCGATTTTGATAAAATTTTTTGTGTGTGTTCGTGGAGATTCGAGAATGGTTTAGATTCACAATTGGACCCGGCAGGTGGCGCTGCGATCGACTTTTAGGATTTTTTTTGTTTTCAAGGCAGGACAACGTTCGCCCGGTCCGCTAGTCTTCTATAAATATGTCTTCTACAAAGATGAATAATACTCATTTCATGGTGATTAAGCCACAGTATGACGGTAAGCTTTTTTTACTTAATTCTCTTAGATAGTAACCACGCTAAAGTTAATAATCTATCACATATCACCTACAGGTGTGTTCCGGCAGAGCTAGTCCTAGGTTAAGTGTGTTATCATCTTTGGTCACAGTATCATTTAATATTTGTTGAAATAGTGAACTCGTAAAGCATAAAAAAGATTCTCATAAAGTTGATATTCATTTGCATTCAATTGTTTTCAGAGATTATTCTAAAACGGATTTACTGTGTTGAATATCTTTGGTCTAGATTACTGTCCTTAAAATTCTCAATGTCCTTTAATTTATCTTTTAGCTACGTTTTATAGACTTTTATGACCAGTTCTATTGTTCTTACAGGATAATATTGACTGTTAACCAAAGGACTCAATCATGTCGCTTACTCTTTACAGTTTTTACTACGCAATGTTGATTCTAATACAATGATTATCGGAACCTTCAAACACGGATTACCTGATAATACTGTACTTCGAACACTTAAATCTTCATATCATTGACAGAAAACAATCCACGAGACAGTTATTTCTCTGACCCAATGTCAGCTACGGCAAATATAGAAACAATAGAATGCTCTTCGCTGCCCCATAAAATTGAAGTGACCAGGAATTAACCATTTAGTACGTTTTTTTTTGTCATAGCAGGGTCGCCTGATGTTAAGTGATCACCACCGTCCATAGACACTAACAACATCAGGGGAGTCGAAAGTGCGTTGCCGTCCTTTGTTTGGGAGAAAGGGAGGGAAGGGCGAGAGGAGAGGGGAGGTGGACCTCCGGCGCTCTCACTAACTTAACGAAATGCAACAATGCAAGAACTGTTTCTTCACGTGGGGTTTCTATAACAGGGTGGTACTACCTCGGGCGAGCCGACCCATCGTGCCGAAACCAATTATAGCTTCAGCGTGGCTCTACCACCTACATTCTATCCTATCTATATTCGATTCACAGATAAACAAGAAAAATGACGTCATTAAAAGGCCGAATTGACACAAATTTAAGACAAATAGGAGAGAGGCTTTGGAGGAGGTTAAGACCTGCGAAGATGGAGTTCGTGCAGATTTTAAATCTATTATATTTAAAATTATTATAGAACTAAAAACAAAATCATATTATATACATAACATGTTAACAAAGTTTGTAGAGAATGCAGGAGATAAAATATATTTTTGAGTTGAAACTATTTATGGTACGGTAGGGGTAAGATTTTCGTTACAAGTTATGCATTACGTGTTACGCGTTGAATGTAAGAAAGGTATGTATTTGTGTCTATGTGTAAGTATGTATAAGTGGGTGTAGGTCTATTAGTATACAAAAATTGGTGAA
The DNA here is from genome assembly GCA_036509395.1 of Antheraea yamamai. NCBI lineage: Eukaryota > Metazoa > Arthropoda > Insecta > Lepidoptera > Saturniidae > Antheraea > Antheraea yamamai. The sequence goes on from AP028442.1 coordinate 3,023,318, forward strand.
TGTATACTTAATTATTTACGCAACGGGATTTCGTATAGTATATAAACTTATGAGCATTCATATATATATCTATAATTTAACACATATAACCCAAAGAAGTTTCAATCGATACACGTAATGTTTTTTATTATTTTTATTTATTTTACCTACTAGCAGGTTAAGTCTTAGAAGCTTATTCATAATTGAAATACGAGTGTCCGTTTCTTGATTAGTGTTGCAACGAATAGTTTTCGTTCTATTATTCAAATAATATCTGTCTTATTTGAGTTTTGTACGATGCATCTATACATAATTATGTAGTTCCTGGTTTAAGTAATTATTTGAATAATAGCAGCGTAGAGTATCAGCTCGTATGTTCCTAAACCATTGTTACTCCCACACGCGTGTCAAGGATTGTCGGTGAATCATTACGTATACATCTATTTGTTTGGACGGATAATATCATATTCGACTACTACGCATATTCATGAATCAATTTAAATATATAATTTTTAATTAAATTTGAAATTACCCCTTCACATCTGGAATCTGATTGTAGTGCAATGAAATAAAACGATTGTTTGGTACACGCAACAAATTATACAATTATATCAGTATATTCACAAAATACAGTTTTGACTGGCTTAGTAGATATTTCTTTTTGTTCTCTTTCTGTTACTTTTTTATTGAAATATTTATCAGAAATTTAGAATATGGTTTTCGAGCATCAATTACTTTTGAAATTTTATTTCTCCTTCCGTTTCAATTTCCTTGTTTTCGTATTATTATGTTAAATCTTTAATAATTTTTTTAAGTCATAGGCGGCAAACGAACAGGCGGGTCACCTGATGTGAAGTGATCACCGTCGTCTATAGACACTAGCAACACTAGGGGAGTCGCAAGTGCGTTGCCAGTCTGGGTTGGGGGGAAGGGGGAGAGGCGAGTGGGAGGAGGGAGGGTTGAGGGGACGGGAGTTGGTCCTCCGGCGCTCTCACTGACCGAACGAAACGCAACAATGCCAGCACTGTTACTTCACGTCGGTTTTCTGTGAGAGGATGGTACTGCCCCGGGCGAGCCGACCTATTCGTCCTGAAAGCAGTAATAGCTTCAGCATGGCTCTATCAACTAACCTGTACAATACTTTAATATCTAGTTTTATTAATATTTAATTTATTATTGGAGCATGCTGCGATTGTCTCTAAATATAACTACATTTATAATGAATCACAATAGTCCCACTTTTAAAACATTCACTAGTGTACTGTCATGATGACGACCCTAAAATAAATAAATAAATAAAGATTTTTTAAGGGGAAATTTGAAGGCGTGCTTGTGACAAAAATCCTCCTAAATCAGTTTAAGCTTCGAAGTTATACCAATATGTATACAAAAATGTCAGAATACTCTAGAAACATTGCTAAATTCGCAATGTCATCGCAAATGTTATGTATTATTCTTCTCAGCAATATATTTATGAGTTAATTTATTAATACTGACATAAATAAATTGCATTAATAATGACATTCTCTATATTATATGAGTCATGATAAGTATGAATGGAATAACGGAATGTGCATACAAGTGTAGAGTTTGACAGGCAATTTAACTTGTAAAATTATATTTATATTTATTGTTATCTATCAGTTATTAATTTATGAAATAATGAATGCAGTTATAATCTCAGTATAAATCAGACAAATGCAACTGTCTGTATGTCTGTTAACGTGATGGAAGGCATATTATAAAGTAATATTAAGTATTTATATTGTTTTTCTTTGACGTAAATTTAGCTTTTGGTGTTCCGTGAGAACTAACTTTATGATCAGGGTTCAATGCGGACTTTTTTTTAATTGTAAAGATATCATTAATAACTAATTCGAATAGTAAAGCGTAATAAAAAGTAGTGTAGCCTATATTTGTGTCCAAAATTCAGTGTAATGTTAAATTGAGCAACATTTTCAAGTTATTAGCGTTCCAAGAAATAGAAACAATGTAAATGACATTCAAACAGATTAGTATCTCATCAATAGAATTTCACTGGGAGGCTCAATTCTTGGACTTTAGCAGCAATAAAGCTTAAATTCATTTATTTTTACATTTTATTTACGGACTGGCTTCTGCCCGAGACTTCGTCGGCGTGGAATAGATACTTTGGGCTAACGCTAATTTAACTCGCGACTTCGTTTACGTAGATGGTGAAAATATTTTACGTTAACCCCAATATTGAAGCATTCTTCATTAGTCCTCCCCTCCTACTGGTCTTACCATGATGTTATATAGCCTATACCCTTCCTCGATAAATGAGCTATCTAACACTGAAATATTTTTTTTCAAATCGGACCAGTAGTTCTGGAGATTAGCTCGTTTAAGCAAACAAACTCTTCAACTTTATAATATTAGTATAGATTCAATATCAAACTTAAAAATATACAAGTATAGTATGATTCATATTTACATTAATTGTTTAAGAGTGACAACTCTGTTTATAAGGTGGTTGTATCATTGATTGGTTCATATTTTTCTTGCAATTATTGCAGCCCAATGACAAAAACGTTGTAGTAGTCGAGTGGGTTGTCCGGTAGTATGTTAATTAGGTATACGCAGGTTCGAGCCCCGGTATGTACCACTGAATGGTTGGGAGTTTCCTGACGGTGATCGAAAACATCGTGAGGAAACTTGAACTTGAAAAATGTTCTTGAAGTACCACGGCTTGTAGAGAAACATAAAACTGGATTTGTCGTGTTTTGAAAAGGCCTATGTCCCTGCAGTCGATCTCTTATAGGGTGATGTAATGAACAGAAAAAAAGAAATGAGATCTTTCGTAAGCAGATATTCGGTAAGGGACAATTAACTAAGACTTCTACAAAACAAACACAGAAATAAATGTGTTTCTGCTTACGGCAAATGAAAAATACGATACCATAATAACCATGGATTGTACTTAAGAATCCAACATCCACACAGTACGTCCCACAATTAGTAAGAATAAAATGACTCGGAGCAATCCGTACATGGACCTAGTAATTGATTCGTTGGAACTTTATTATGAGGTCACCATATTATATGAAATATTAAATACATTTTAAAGCATTACGTACAAATCGTTCAACCTTGCGCTTCTACTCCGTGGGTAATTCGATTAACGTCTTTTAATATTTGGACTTTTTTAATTTTCCAGAACTCCTCTACTTTGGCAATACTTTATACTTCTTACTGTCAAGTTTTGTAGTACATATATAGGTATATAACAGATCGCATTTTTATGTGTGTCACTTTAGTCCAGTTGTGATCTTTGAGGGGAATCATACAGCAGTGGACAAATATACACTGACGAATATAATGTTTAAAGAGCTACAGATTACGCGACTATTTGCAATTATAAAATTTTGTATCCTATCGCTTGTTTTTTGCATAAAACTAGTTCTTGTGTGCATATGGAGTTGCAAATGAACACTAAAAGACTTTTATGATACATTTCCCACTTAATAAAGAATGGCAAAATTATATAACAATAATTTTAGAAATACAAACTCGCCAGTTTTGTTTAAAACAGAGTATTGTATTTTGAACTAAAGTTAAATCTTATTGAGTTTCCAGCTATGATATGATCAGAATGCTTGGATTGTCTGTTGCTTTTTATCTTATTTTTATTATGTTTAATTTTTTTTAAACTTCGTACTGTATTTAAAATTTAATCTTGCTAGTTAATTACCATTCTTTTGTTTTATTTTATTTATTGCCCCTATAATTATTTGTATACTTATTCCGTGGGTTAGGTAGGTTAGGTAGTCAGTTGTTATCTAAGAATTATGTTTTTTTTATGTAATGTTGCTTCCATGTATTTCTGAGTACAACTGTTTGTTGCTTTTAATAAATTAAAAAAAAATTATAATTTCCTATGACAAGGCATAGTAACCACCGATTTAACTTAAAATTCGACATTCAATCTGGCTTCATTTGAGCCAACACGCCTCCAACGTAGCATCTCATTTTACAAATACCACACAATGTACCTGAGAACATATTATTTAATATAAACAGAACATGACTAACGTGTAACTGGCATGAACTTTGCATCAACAGGAACTATAAAAATAAATCGCGCGAATGCATTGTCCGACGAGAAATATTTGCTGTAATGTGGTATATATCAAGAACATCAAATTAAAATATTGGCTGGATGATAAACGTGTAGATATACTGTGGACTTAAGTAACTTTGTATTTTATTTTAGAAACGTAGTAGACAATATTACCTAAATTACACCTTGTATTTACGAATCACTTATTAGTGAGCTCTTTTTGAAAGTTGATAAGTTATAGAAGAAAGTTTATGATGTGTTGTTGCTCGCGTCCGCAGGAAGTGTACTTCTCATTCCCCTGCACGTGCTCCCCGGGTGCTGCTATAGAGTAACACGTTTTTGTCCGCTGCACTGTTCCACATAATTGTACCTCACAGCGACAAATAGAGAAATCAATCCATCGACAATAATAAAAGGTGGATACACTATTTACAGTATTTAGCCATACGATTAAATAATGACATGCGTACAAATCCAATAGTAAGTATGTATCAAAATATCACACTAAGGTGTTAATTGCTTGAAAATATTTTGTATCATTAGACTAGGCTATCTTTAAGCATTGTTATATTCTTATTAATTGTTCCCAATTCCAATTATCTGTTATTAAAAGTTCTGTTAGCAATGTAATAGGAAAAACCTTAAGCGTGATAACTGGTTTGTCAAATATACGTGTCAGCTCATCTCGATACATGCACCACTAACATAACTTAAACTTGATTTTTTATAGGAATGCGTTTTAACCGCAAAATAAAGGGGAAGCAACATTGTTAAAAGATGATTTCATTTAAGTGGATATTAAGTTTTTTTGGTTAACATAGATATTTAAAAAGTCTACCGCAATAAGATGGTATGTGCTTAGTCATTAATGATTTGTCAGCCCATCTCGATACGCGCACCACTAACAAAACTTAAACTTGATTTTTTATAGGAATGCGTTTTAACCGCAAAATAAAGCGGTAGCAACATTGTTAAAAGATGATTTCATTTAAATGGATATTATCTTTTTTTGGTAAAGATAAAAGTTTGAAAAGTCAGCCGCAATAAGATGGCATTTACTTGGTCAGTAATAATTTATAGAATTACCCAATTTTAAGCTTTTGATCCTGGCAACTGCATTTATATTCTAATACCTTTTCAGAGCTTAACTTATTAGCATTTTCAAACACAACACTACTTGTCTTCAGTGGTTAAAAGGTTAGCGTAATTCATAAGTGATAAGAGATCCATTTTAATTCGAGATTAGCATTTACGCAGCTTTCTTAAGTGGACGCCGACGATTTGATCTTACAGCAGAATATTTTGTAATCTAACACTGGCACTTCTAGTTTTTACTTCAGTTCATAATTACATTATATTCATATGTCGTCATAGGTTTAATACACTAAATGCAAAATATATTCGACAGTCACTTACCGACGAGTAAATCTATACAAAAAAGGTAGAGGTCTGCCGTTGTGTGCATCATGCAAAAACTACTGAATAGATTTTGATCTTTTCTAAGTTTTGCTTCTTAGATACTAAGACCTTATCTCAAAATATATTAGGATATCTTCATTTATTATTAAACTATGATTTTTATAATTCTTACCCGTTTAAGTATTTGTGTTTTCTTGTAGTAGGCAAGCGGGCAAGCGGTGTAGTGTGCATGCACAGGAAAGGGAAAGTACGGATACCATATTGTTTTCAAATAAACTTTGCAAGCAAAGTATTTTTTTGCTATCGATTTATTTTTATGGTTTCGCCATTGTATATAAGAAATATTCTTAAAATAATATAAAAAACTTAGACGAAGTCGTGGGTATCAGCTAGTTAACATTTAACCCATTATTATTTTAATATTGAAATCAAGATTATATGTATATGATTATATTATAGTGAATTTCATAACAGTTAAACGGAAATTGATAGGACTTCTACCTGAGCCTATATATATTTTCTATAGGGCCTAAGTAGAAATAATAAAATGTAACCGACGTAACCGACTTTTGGTAAAAGTATTATGGGAAGCAAAATACAAGCCACGATAAACCTATATAAAATGAATTGAGAATCAGAGAAAAGAAAAATAAATTAATGTGAACCAAACCGCTGGCACCAACTAGAGCGATAATTCAGATTCACTAAACACGAATTGAATAAAAATAAAGAAATAGTAATGCATGATTTCAATATAAGAAATATGATTTTATCGACTCATTGCGTACGAAAACTAAATAAAAAAGAGGCAAAATAAAACATTTACGATGTTCATAATCTAAGTAGAAATAATATTTCAAAAGGAACTGTATACAAGGTTATGATATTTAGCCTCTGATGGGTTCGCTCGATGATCTAGTTGTTTGTAAGGTAGCGTTTATATTAGCGAGTTGAACGTTTTTGTAATATTACAAACGTGACGGTATTATTAAATTTTCTTGTTGACAGTCCGAATTTCTTTCTTCTTTTCTTTTTTAGGGAGATTGGAACATTTTCGATGAAAGCTTTTTTCCATATTACATTTTTCCTCTTGTATATTTTGCTATACAAAACTCGCGGTTCTACACGCCTCTAATATTATTTGTCGCAGTTACTATTTCATATAACTTTCGACGTACAATTATTTATAAGAGAAGTCTATTTGTACACATTTTGGCAAAAAAAATACAATAATATTGACACTTAGACGATTAAAAAATTTCGACCACAGCACGACCTATAATTTTATTTACAACTAGCTGTGCCCGCGACTTCGTCCGCGTGGAACTTAATGCAAAAAAACAGTCTTTCATTTATTGTGTTTTAGATATTATTTATAGATTATACAATATACAGGATTTATAAGAGAATGAATTGCATTTACCTACCTACTCTTTTCTCGTATTTGTCTCCCCGCCATTCAACCGTCATTCAAATTACAACAACTTTTGACAGAGTAGACCGATTTCAATGACTCAAAGACTAAAGTTACTCGAAGATCTGCATTATGATTTTCTTGGTCAGATTTTATCGTGAACGCAGTAATTTAGTAGTGAAGCAGTTCCAAACGAACAGACAGAAATTTGATTGATAAGACAGACAGACAGACAGAGATAAAAATGATTGAGATTTATTTTATTAATTTTACCTAGACACTGGCTCTATTTTTTTTTTATAAAAGTCTAAAAGTATAGACACGTTAGATTTACATTCTTATTATATGTATAGACAGATACGCTTCGCTTATCTACATGTGCTCAACACCACTCGATAGCTCCTGATATAAGCAATAATTTAGTGACGATATAACATCGTTATTGGTATATAAGTTTTAATTAAATTATGCTTGTGGATGCAATTATTGTACAATTATTGGAGCATGCGATATTTTGATGGCATCTTAAAGGTCAACAGATGTACAAACCGCAACATAGGATATTATACAAATGGCATTTCGTAAAGTGTTACCAGAAAATCTTGTTAAGTGTTTTGTATGTTTGTTGTATAATATTAGGGTATTTTTCAGTGCTATAACGCTGCAACTCTGGAGATATATAAGACCGCTGTGGTTGCAGAGAGATATTTATTTATATATTAAATTATCTTATAAATAACAATTAAGTAATAAAAAAAGTTAATAAATTTTAACTATGACTAACAACTACACATACAATCATTCCAGTAGTTGACTCGCTCGGTTCACAGTGAATATAAAGATAAATATAGAAATCTCAGAGGAGGGAAAATCAAGGCGTTGAATTTAAACAAGGTACGAAAAGAAAGTGACTGATGACTAAAGAGTGCGCTTAGCTGGACGTCAGGGTTTCAGCCTCCAACACAAGACTCAGCGGAGAAACAGTGATGCACCACCTATGGGGAATCGAGTTGATGGCGGCAGCAAGATCTGACGAGTCAGCGGAGCTCCGCAATACTCGCTGCATTCGATCGGCTGTCAAGCTCTGCAGGCTCGACTACTCTCAAGGAGTGTTTGGTCTACTCCAAGGTAGCCAAGGGGAAATAACAATCAATACAAAAAACCCCGAATAGCGGGGCTTAGAGAAAAAGCGTTTCGAGTATGCCGCACACCACGCGATAACAATCTCGCACGGAAATCTTCACAAAAGGGTAAACAAACGGCACACCCTCACAGCACAACACCGGTGGCTGCTGATGGGACAGATGATCTTGCTGGCGGCTCCAATTAAAAAGGAAACTCGCACGGAACGATCCCGCTATCGCAATTTGACAACTAACGTCTGACAGCGAACGGGTTGCCAGTTTACGAAAACAATTCCGTGCGACGCAAACGCCCTTAATAATCAACTAATTAACAAAATCAAACTATTTCAATTGTAATGTTTTACAGATTGTATTGATTTAATATTTTATAATTTAAAAGAGATTTTTTAGTCTAGAATAAAGGTATTTATTTTATCTATTTTTGATTTAATTAAATGTTAAGTGAGTTCTGCAAGTAATTGCACTATGCCATAGCTTATTTATCGTAGATAATGATCAAATGAATCACAGATCAGTGTTTACTACCAATCAGAGGATATATATTGTTTGTGTAATGTATAATGTTATGTTGTTATATTTATATAATTATGTGGATTAATCGGATACAGACACGCTTGGAATTCACAACGTGACAGTGTATAACTGATCACTACTTACAAAATATGAGAGTTCCCAAAAATCTACCACTATTGTCTCTTAATCTCTTATTATAACAATAATATATTGAAATGAAACAAAGTATGGGATGTACAGGTGGGGAGGAGTTTATTAAATTCATGAATTATAATATACATTATATCAAATAAAAAGCGATCTTAATATTGCAATGCAGAATTCGAACAGCGACATCTAGTGTTGGATAGCCGAAGCATTACAATTTTATCTAGTGATAAATAAATTTATCCCAGCAATGAACACAAATTTAGTTAAGACTTCCTTAACCAAATTTGTATCATCGTCTACCAAATAAAAAAAAAGAAACATTCACTTGATACACATATCAGATATTTACAAGTATATACACAAAATAATTCAAGAGTAAAGTAACGAAGTGTTGCATGATGTCAAAAAGTACAAGCGTCGCAGAGCTGATTTTCTGACAAGAGCTGGTGTATACACAAACGCAAACACGAAATGATACATTTTATGCAAAATTTTATATGTTTATATTTGTATTTTAAAGTATACCAAAGCTAAAGAAACGTAATACACAATTTATGAGCCTTTAATTGTAAAACTACGTTTATCTGTATTTTGTCAGCTATTTCACTTGTTTACTCTTATTCTTTTTTATATCTATTATACAGTTTTCAAAGTTAAGTACAATAGTTAGAGATAAATAAATACTTTTATTCATTTTTTATAGATAAATCTTTCTAGTATCTGTTTTCTCTCCTATTTATCTTTATACTGTAAAATAAATACGAGATATCGCAAACAGGATAATTTTTAACGTTTCCCTTTCACGGAAGATAAAATAATAATTTACTTTGAACAGTTTGATAACTTCGTATCCGGTTTATTTGGAATATCGGTTAAATTAAAAGCAATTTTTGAATAATAATTGAACAATATTCCGTTCTTAATATCTATGTAATCTTAACTTATACCCGAATTAAAGAAACAACTCATTTAATACTTGGTAACTATATTACAATAATAAAATGTTGTTTAGTTTAATTTTGTATTGTTCGTTCATTGTCAAGCGTTATTATAATTACCCAATAATTTAATTATCAAGATCAAAAGACTATTTGTTTAAACGTGTTAAACTACCGGTAAAATTGTAAAGAAAATTTGATATTGTTAGTGTTTTATTGAGTAATGTTATAAAGCTATCTAAGATCATGCTGCAACCTTTACGAGTGGAACAATTGTTCCTTACAAAATATAGTTTAGGAAGTACGCTAAGAGAGAAGGAAGAAGCAGTACGGATGGGTCGGATGGCGTGGTGCGGGGCATCGGGTAGCGAAAACGGAAAACAATAAGTGCGAAGAAACCGCGAAACATAACTAGTCGTACAATAATTACTATTCTAAAAGAATGTAGAATTAATTACGAGTTATTTACTAAAATGCCAACAGTTTTTATAATAACTTTAATAATGTAGATGTCCCGACATAGATAAAAACCTGACATTTATCATACTAGAATTCATCATCCACCCTGACAGATGCATGAATTATACCTACAGTATTTCATTTTACTCATCTATACCAACGAGTACATGAAAATGACCTATACCATAGCGATGACTTTGTTGATGAGTTGCTGTGCGTACGTCCGTGAAGGTTTCTAAATTAGTGCAACGATTGAACTTTAGATACTGCACGAGTTATTTGATTTTGAAGTCAATGCGAATAAAGTCATGGGCATAGCCATTGCTTTTGCATTAATGGATCAGTTTTCCGACACCGCGTCAATTGATGTAGGTGCGAATTCTTTCCAATAAACCGGAGCGGCGGTGGAAGATAACGTCATAGCATAATGGCAGGGCTTTTCGGCTGGCGAAGGCGGCGCTTTGCCCAACTCTCCCGTCACAGTAGCCAGGCCTGAGAGGAGGCAGCTGGTGTGTACCCAGTCTGCCTCTCTAAAGGTAGGAGCCCGGCGGTCACCTTTCGCCGGGCGGACCGTTGGGTGGCTCTACAAGGTAGAGTAGCGAGTACAATCCCTTGCCGCCCCAACTGTTACGGTCTGTCGGTACACCGTGGGGTTTTAATCCGTACGAGTCGGACATAACCCACATTTTCGCCCAGGAGGGTGGCATATCCATAAGGGATTTCCCCACGTAAAAAAAGGGCTTTTACTTACAAGCTATCAGATTAACGTTGAAAATCTTTCGCCAAACATCTGTACCCGTATTCCGGCAGCTTCGTTTGAGACCCAGCCCACTTTTAAGTTTATTGTGTTTGTCATCTTAGAACAAATTGTCATTTAACATGGGATGAGATTGTGGTCAAATGTATAAAATATATACAAGTACTATATTATAAAACAGGATGTACATTTGTTTATAATACAACGAAGAAAACCCTTGAAGAAATTGCTCCACAACATGATGTTTCCACGATCGGCTAATGTACTGCCAGTAACGCTAAAGCTTAATAATGTAGCTGTTGTTCCGATTAGTAATCTAAACTATATTAACGTAACTTTATGCAGAAATATTATAACATATATTTGGTATAAAGGATAAGAATGATAGAGCCAATCGGTTGAATGCCTTAAGCGCTCGCCTTAGAAGTCCGGTGAAGCTATTAAGACCTTGCTAGGTCAATAGCGTAGTCAGTTCGAGAAAAAAATAAAAATAAATAAAGAATGATAGAGCCCGTACAAAGTGCGATTGTAGAGACATCTAGTTTCACCTTTATGCAAGCGATGATGTGTTCTGGTCTGAAGGATATAGTTGGCAACAGGGATGTTACCCGTGTATACCAACCTACCGGAATGCAATATCGTGGTGGTCGAAACCTAAAACTGAAAAATGTTTTTGTAATACGTAATATATGGAAAAATATAAAAGTTTGGATTTCTCGGTGTTTTGAAATCGCCAATACGTCTTTGGCTGGGGTGGTATAATTATACCAATACTTTCCTTCGAAAAAAGGCTTATGACTTTAATGGATTTCTTGTAGGTTGATGGTAATGAATTAATTAATGTATCCATTTAATTGAAATACTGCAATTCAACACATAAAATTGATGACAATCTTTTATGTTAATTTGATTTTAAAATCTAATTTAATCTTGCTTTAGATATACAATTATTATACAAAAAAGATTAAGCACTGGATGAAATAATTCAATTGTCAATTGTCAATCAAACACACGAGTTCTAAGCTTTATTATAGCTAATTACTCCACACTGAAAACTATTAAATAGGTATTTAAAACATACGTATAACAATTTTCCTGGATATCAAATTAATTGCAGCACCTTGTGCAGAGGTGAAACTGACAATTAATTGCTGTAAATCATTTATTCGTACACGTATACATAAACTTCATAAATATTAATGAGCAGAGTAATAACTGACAATTTTATTTATCTCTACGATCACGTAATTAAAGAAGTCACAAGTACGAACCCGGAACCGCTGTGTTATGTCCAGGAATGTCGTTCTTTAAGATGCCGTCTGTAGGATTTGACCTTGCCTCGAGGTGTGGTTTCGGTCCATCACTTAAATTATCGAGGTTATACAGTAAGGAAGTTTTGACATGTCGGCGGGAAAGGTCGAATGCTTAAAATTTTATGTTCACGGAGTATTTCTGTTGATAACTCTTTTGTGAAATGATGACTTAAAGAAAATGAAATTTAAGCTGCGTATATGGCTTGGATGTCAGCCTGATTTTTCGATGACTTTTACATCCGTAAATTTATATGATACTGTTACTACCTTGATTATTATATTAACAACTAGCCGGCCCGGTAGACGTTGTCCAGCCCTGATTATAAAAAAATCCTTGACAAATGATATACGAAAACCTTCCTCATGAATCCCTCTATCCACTGGTGAAACCCGCATGAAAATCCGTTCAGTAGTTTTTGAGTTTATTGCAAACATACAGACAGACAGACGTGGTAGGGGACTTTGTTTTATACTATGTAATGATATATTTTGTGTATAGAGGAAAACACAGTAAAAATACCTATGTTGCTCACCTGGATAGCTAACACCCTCAAATTAAATATCGCTTGCCAGCATATATAGATGTGTTCCGACAGCTATACTTGAAAGGCAATTAACCCTCTTCTAAGTTTAACGTGTTTACCATCCTGGACCAGATTTTCATTTAATTATTTAAATATTGTGGTCCTAAGCTAAAACCTATACAGTATAAAAATGCCTGATCCAGAAACACGACAAAATAATCACTTTGACGGGCTTATCATTATATGCGTGGTAGTTGCGGTCCTATTGAATAGACATCCCTACCATCTTGCTCGGTCCTAGTATATTCAGTGGCTGTTCTATTCGAGTTCAAGACACGACAGGCCTAAATATGGCACAATGGCGGGTATACTTCGTCTATGTTTCCGACTCAGTAAAACCAGTAACAGTTTTTTAGAGTGTTAGGTTTTACAACAAAGTCTCAAAGTATATTACCGATTTGCCGGACTGTAAGTTTAAGCCCCATATCAAGCGGGTTTTGGTGTCAAAAGGCTATTATAGACTGGATGAATATGTGAACGATGGTGATGTCTGGAATTGGCACCTCTCTCTGTGTATCCACTAAAAACGATTGTGACGTGTAATGTATTCTAAAAATATATGTATGTTAAAGAGATAAACTAGATTGAGTTTCTTGCCCGCTCTTCTCGATGACTAGGTTGTTTTCCAAACAGGTGGTAGTTTTGACGTTCATAAGCGCCTTAAATTGAATAAAGTATTTTTATTTTTATTTTAGGTAGTGAGACATATTTATCATATCCTGCCATACAGTAATTACTTAAACTCCAAACTATCAACTCAAAACCTGTTATACATAATTACAGTACACAAGAGATATATTAAAGTTCCCATAGAACTTCAATTAAATTCTGATCGCTTCATTTCCCTTACTAAATATGAATAACATCGCAAACAGTAGCGAATGTTACCTCGAAACCAAAGCAAATAACCTTCACCTCAGAGCATAGATTAAATCTCAAATATACAGATGCGATACCGCAAAGTATTTTTTACCTTAACAGTTTCTACCGACTATAGCACTCGTAATCGTAACCGTACCAACACAAGTAAAAAATACTATTTGTATAAATCTATATGCAAATTGCAAGAGTGGAAGCAGTTTTGAATTACTTTCTCCTGTGTTTCTCAACCGATTTTCATATATTTTTGATGTGAAAACTTCTTTAACCGCAGCGTGGGATTTTTGTAGGAGAAAAACTTATGGCTTCGTATCACCAATTACCTGCTCGTGACATATTGAGCTTGCGTCAAACTAGCGACGCGTTGTATAGCGGCCTGTGTACATCTAATATCGATATTTTGTAGTAAGCTTCTGCAGCCCATTATATGTTTGATAAATTATTGATACTCTACAAAACGATATATAATTATTGCTTGAAGTACCAATAGATCTGAAAATCAGACTAATGTTAATAATTTATATTATATATATAATATAATATATATATATAATATATATTTATATTTACGAATTATGGAATTGAAATAAATCAGACTAGGTATAAATAATTCAAAAATTCTTGTTTTACCTCAATATTGAAATCTAAAAGATCAACGTGAATGTCGAATATTGACCACTAGCACTAGAGTGGCAACATGGCACGAGGTTTTGCCAAAACGCTTTGCCATTTTCTTTTCATGCCAGTCGAAGCGGGATTATTTAGAGAATTAGTGAAGTAAGTTAAATATGGAAATGGAAATATGCAGGACGTGTTGCAAGGATGCAACCGGAGAGGTGCTACGATGTGGATGGGTCCAAGAACAAAAAGAAGAATTGGTAGACTTAACACAAGATGGTCAAACGAACTTCGTAGAACAGCCACAAACGGGCCCAAGGGTGGGCAGCGAAAATCAGAGACAGATGGCAGGAGCTGGAGGTGGCCTTTACCCGAGAGGGTTCCAAACCAAAATAGTTTACATTTATTTATTTTATAATTTAACTTACTAATACAACTTTTTATTGATAAATAATGTATTTCTCTTAGTTTTTGGAATAAATGGACTTTTTATTTTATGTATTTATTAAATTTAATATTAAGGTTGTTAAATATCTCGGGTATCACATATTATAAAACAAAGTCCTCTGCCACGTCTGTCTGTTCGCGATAAACTCAAAAACCACTGAACAGATTTGTATGTGGTTTTCACCAGTAGATAAAGTGATTCATGAGGAAGGTTTAGGTATATAATTTAGGTTTTTTTTATTATCAGGGCGGGATAACGTCTGCCGGTCCCGCTAGTTAATCATAATGTGACAAAATCGACTCTGTTGATTAATCTATGAATGTAATGAACGAGTACGAAGAATAAACAAACGCCTGCAATACGGAACAATGAAATGTAATGCTTCGTGGGAGCTTTAATTATATATTTTACAACTGTGTCTAAATATAAGACCTCATCTGTATATCTTAACGGTAACGTAAGTTATCACGGAATAGTGACTAGAGCTCATTTTTAGACTGAATAACATATTAATTAGATGAAGCAATAGCTCAGTGGTAATTTGTCTCAACTCCGCATCGATAAGTGTAGGTTTCAATGCTGTTAATAATGATCAAGGTTTATCATTATACTCGATAATATTTCGTAGCAAAGAAAATAAGATTTATATTGGCCTCTGTATACTATTAAAACCTGATTAATAGTATAAATGTTATAAATAGTAAGACATATATAACTTTTATTTGCTAAAATATATATAATTCCATTTATTACCTTGATCATTTCCCGAGAAGCGAACAACGAAAAAAGTGAGGTTAAAAATCCGTTCCTATTCAGTTCTTAATTAGGCTTCTAGTAAGTACGGATGTGAAAGGGTTAAGCTAGCGTGATAATGTACATGTTTCTGATTTGCAAGGGATTAAATCACAAGCATGACTACTTCCCTTTGGAGAATCCTTAGCCTACACCTTAGGATCGTAGTGAATCGTGAAGATCCCAAAGGCCTCATTTTGATTGCGAATCTAGGCTAAAGAACCGATAAACATTCCTGGGGGTATAGAATTATATAAATACACGTCAGACCAGAAATATAAATTCCAGATTTATTATTATTATCTATACTTAATAATAGGTCTTTACCTATGAAATTGCCGTTCTGCAGTACTGGCCATTTCAAATCAAAATAATTTTTGTTTGGCTAAGAATTCTACTTTCAAATTAATTTTATTTTAAAAACATGGAATTCTTTTTCCAAAAGTAGTCATTTGTTTATTGATTAGTGTTACATTTTCATCGTATTTCAATCTTTTTTGTCATCATGGATACGTTAAAAATTCAAGTAATTATGGAATATGAGTACCATCGTGGCAGCAACGCGGCATAAGCGGCACGCAACATCAACGACGTTTATGGAGCTAACACTACAAACCAACGCACCACCTGTTATTTGTTTGCTCATTTCCGTTCTGGGAATTTTGACCTGAAAAATGAACCTCGCGGTCGTCCGAAGACTTTGGTCCACAATGACGAATTAAAGGCGATTGTGGAAGCTGATGATAGACAATCTACGGCTGAATTAGCAGCAGCTTTCGACGTTAGCATCAAAACAATATTGGTCCATTTGCGTCAAATTGGCAAGGTAAAAAAGCTTGACAAATGGGTGTCCCACGAACTCAATGATCGCCAGCGCGAAGTACTCGTCGAGACGTGCCTTGCACTGCTCAACAGACCCGCAAATGAAGGAATATTGAACCGCATTGTTACCTGCGATGAAAAATGGATTCTGTTTGATAACCGCAAATGGTCAGCAAGTTGGTTGGATCCTAGTTCAGCACCTAAATAATGTCCTAAACGAAAACTTACCCCTAGAAAAGTGATGGTCACTGTTTGGTGGTCTAGCGCCGGTGTGATTCATCACAGCTTCTTACCAAACGGGGTGAGCATTACTGCACATGTGTACTGTGAAGAACTGAACACAATGACGGAGAAGCTGGCACATCTCCAACCAGCATTGGTCAATCGCTCGTCTCTGCTGCTCCTGCACGACAACGCGTGACCTCATACTGCACAGCAGACGGTCTCCAAGTTGCAAGAACTGGGGTTGGAAGTTCTCCATCATCCGCCCTACTCACCAGACCTTGCGCCTACAGGCTACTACGTTTTCCAGAATTTGGATAACTCCTTGGCGGGAAAAAAATTCAATACTCGAGATGCAGTACAAAATGCCTTTGAAGAGTTTGTTGCCTCCCGTCCAGCTGATTTCTTGAAGAAGGGCATCAATAAACTGCCACTGCGTTGGCAAAGATGCATTGATTGCATGGGTGATTACTTCGATTAATACAAATAAAAAATACATGAAAAAAATTCGTTTAAATTTTTTCATACATAACGGCAATTTCATAGGTAAAGACCTAATATTATAAAGCTGAAGAGTGTGTTTGCTTGAACGCGCTAATCTAAGGAACTACTGGTCCGATTTGAAAAATTCTTTCAGTCTTAGATAGCTCATTTACCGAAGAAGGCTATTGGTTATATATAATTACGCTAAATCCAACAGGACCGTAACACCAATGAAGAATGTTTCAAAATCGTTTTTTTTTTTCAGAGCTTCCGCTGTGGGTATACGTTAACCCAAAGTAATTATTATACGCGGACGAAGTCGTGGGCAGAAGCTAGTGAATAATAATTTTATGATAACGAAAGGTGACTAGTATACTACTATAATGTTTCTTCTTTGAAATATCACATACACCATTCAGATAAAACGTCTGGAAATGACAATACCACCAGCATCAACATTCAGCGTTTTGGTGACTACACACAACTTATAAAGAGGCACCCAATAATTACGTGAGGGGTTTAGGGTGATAAGAGGGTCAAGCCGAATCTCACTAAATCTCACGTGGGAGAAAGAGGAGCTTTCGGCAAATATTACGTTTTACGGTAAAAAAAAAATGAAAGAAATGTGAGAAAATCAAATTAATTTAAAGTAAAATATGTTTCTAGACTAAAATATGCCGAAATCTGACACAGTTCTTCTATACATTAAAATCCATGCTTAGTTGTAAAGTATTGATATTTCGAAATAAACAAAGAAAAAATAATAAAGCAAATTGAATAAATCCAACGAATTTATACACAAAACACATATTTTGAAAGATCTCGCGTGATATTAAGGGTCGAGACAAATCTCACGACATCTCATCATAAAGGTAGAGGGGGTTTACAAAAACCTCAAAACACCTTACGTAATTAATGTAGGACCCTTAACCACTAATTAATTAATGCTTTAGCAATTCCGTTAACATCGTAGTTACATGAAAACGATAATCTCAGTATATATAAACAATTAGCATAATATACCGTAATCATATGATAATTCAAGTGTAACAAGTCAATAATTATAACGAAAATGTTTAATTGAAATCCAGTTCTGTTATTTTGTAACTGTGTTTAATTAAAAACAATAATTATTACAAATGTTATATTAACAATTAAATTATTAATATAAATGGTAAATAGGTCTCCAATCAATAGTTTTAAAGACATGCTTTTTAAACAACAAACAGTTACCAATAAGTTATTATATTGAGTATTTACTTATGCGAACGAATTACGATATGGAATTTCTATTTTATTAATTTCTGAGGAAGATAGAGTAACTGGTAAAAAGAAGAAACACACAAAATATATCTGCTTAATTATTTAAATACGTAGGTGACCTAACTTCACTTTATTAGTTAAGGCAATAATGTATTGTTACTGATCATGATGGATGTAAATACTTACGCTTTAAAATATCTCGGACATCGTAAAATGCAGGACAAGTCCTGGGAAAATAGACTGGTCGACAAACCTACTTTACACATACCCCTATTGAATTAATTAATAAAACATTTACTCCCAGAATTGCAATACAAATTACTATTCCAACAGTAAACATTCCGTGGCAATGTCAGAGAAACTCATACTCTATGGGATACTACTAGAAGACTAGAAGGTTGGTTGCTATAAATCATTCTAAAAAAAATACGATCGACGGTTAAATTATATGGATATTGTTCATAAAAAATACTAAAATCGCGTTTAGGGAGGATGGAGTTAGGAGAATAAAAATTTAGGGTTATAGGTATTAATGATGTAAAAAAAAACTAAAATAATAAAAAAATAATCAAAAAAATAGTTTTTTTTTTTCTGGATATGGACACTAATCACCTATCGGTATGAAACTTAATGACCTCATACTTACCAAATGTACATAATAAAATTCATAAAAATCGGTCAAACCGTTTCGGAGGAGCTCGACCACAAACACCGTGACACGAGATTTTTATACATTAGATAAAATTCATGGAACATTTAAAAATAGAACAACAACGAAGCTTTACAGGTTATAGGCCATGTTAAACGACCTGAATGGTAACAGACAGTGCGATTTCAAAGGAATGTCTTACTTCCAATGCTTCGATTGTGGAATGAGGTTTTCCCATAGTTATTAATAATTACCTGATAATGGGAACACATGTACTTATAAGATATATTATGTTCTTTGTGACAAATCACTGTGATTTCATCTGTCTTCGTTTCTATATTGTGTTCTTCGCAAGTAATTATAATTACGTTTCAGAAATTTGGTATCTTCATTCTACCCTCACAATACATTCTTGATAATTGAATGTATGCATAAACTCAAAAATGCTGGATTTCGTAAAACACCGCAATGATTTAACTACTAGAAACAGTGACAACATACAACAGTTTTTTTGGGTAATAATGTTAGATTTTACAATTAAGTTCGAAAGCACACTACCGATTTGCCGGATGGTGGTTCAAGCTAAGGATGATCGATATTCCTCGTTGGTGAATAAGCATCGATATTTCCTTTAGAAACATCGATGTGTTGTCACGTTTTTAGACATCGATGTTTTGCTATCGATAATTATCCTACATCGATGTTCTTATATCGATAGTAACATCGACATCAACATCGATGTTTTTCTAATATCGATCATCGCTAGTTCAAGCACCATGTCAAGCGGGTTTTGATGTCAAAAGACTATTATAGGGTGGATCAATATGTGAGCGATGGTGATGTTTGGAATTAACACCTATCTCTGTGCATAAGCTAAAAACCCTTGTAACTATAATCTTCTATACATATAATAAGCATGTAAATCTAAAGTGTCCGTACTTTTTCGAATTTCGTGAAAAAAAAATTTGTAGGTGTCTAGGAATAAGTAATAGAATACATTTCAATCATTTTTTGAAATATCTGTCTGTCTGTTTGTATGCACACGCATCACTGCTAAAGTTCTGGGTTCACAATAAAACCTCATCAAGAAAATCATAAAGCATATTCTCGAGTATAACTTAGTCTTTGCTTCATTAAAATCGGTCTACTCTACAATAAAAAGCAAACGTCACGCGGTTTTCCCAGGCGGTCACGCCTCCAAGTACTGATCGCGCCCGACATTCGGTGATCGGACGAGAACTGGTAGTTTCATCACTTTATCCGACATAGTGTTTACCCCACCACTTTTTGTCACACAAAAAGGTTGCTGATGAAAATTTCAAAGCACTCCTATAAGAAGGTACATTTCAAAATATGAAATATTTTCCATTTTTTTTTTAGATTTCAAGGTTTGTCGATATCTTCTAAAAAATAAAGATAATCGGTTGACAAACACAGTAGGAAAAGGTGTCGATATATTTTATCTTTATTTCTTTGTATATATGTGTACTAGCAAGCCAGGCGAACGTTGTCTCGCCCTGATAATAAAAAAAAGCTTGACAAATTATATACATAAACCTTCCTGATAGATCACTTTATCTACTGGTGAAAACCGCATGAAAATTTGTTCTGTAGTTTTTCAGTTTATCGCGAATAGACAGACAGACAGACGTGTTAGAGGACTTTGTTGCAAAATATTATCCGCTAAATTAATATTTATTGACCTAATGGCCAATAAAATTTGTTGATAACATTAGAAAAGTGTCCAAAAAAGGTGTCCTGTTGTCAAAATAGAAACAAAGAAATATAAAGTGATACTGAATTATACATACATACAATAACTTATTAAATATTTCATTTCGACGCATTGGGATAGACGAATCACGATTAGGTTCATTGCATAACTTAATTCTCGGACCGGTGACCCACATTTCGCGGGCGTCTGTCTTGCAGCATTAAAAGACAGGGAACATCAACATTTTTAAGGTAATAACTTTTCACACAATATTTTTAAAGCATGTTTTTTCAAATGTCTACATTAAAACAGGATTAGAGATTTGTCTTACTTATATAAAAAGTTAGATACTAAAAAGAGTTAATTAGAATACCTACTAATTATACATTTCGTGACTATCTATCATTACATAGTATAAAACAAAGTCCCCCATCACGTCTTCTGTCTGTCTGTTCGCGATAAACTCAAAAACTACTGAACGGATTTTCATGTGGTTTTCACCAGTGGATACAGTAATTCATGGTTTTAGTGTATAATTTGTCAAAGTTTTTTTTATAGTCAGGGCGGGACAGCGTCTGCCGAGCCCGCTAGTAATATTATAAATGCGTATGTAGCAGCTAATAAGAGTAAATATTTATTATCTCACAGTTTTGTTCGAACTATGTATTTGCCATAGAAAATTAAAGTTACATTGAAAGAAACTAAATTTTCTAATTTGTTTTTGTTACTGATCGTTTAGTTCCTTCGATCAACAATAACTGGATAAAGGTTCACGTACAAAATCGAAGCTAAAAGCTGTCCGCGTAAATATATACTTAAGTATAGCTATTTGTTTACTAAGAAAGGGAGAAAAAAAGTTTTAAAACAGTTTTAAGTTCAACCTAATTACAACCATGACACCTAGTAATAGAGTCACAAATGTTCAAAATATTATCTAATACTTACGATAAAACGAGCAAAGCAATAAATTACTCCCCTCACAAATGAAAAGACAACATAAACAACATTTAGTGTGAATTCAACCTTAACACGCAATGAATAAAGTACTTTTTCCCGTTATTGTGCATGGTTGAAGAGCCTTGGCCAAAACTTTATACTACCGGTATAAAATCGGTAATTTTGTTCAAAATTCGATATTATTTGTTAGTTTAAAGCTTAAAATATAACTTATTCAACATGTATTTAGCGAAAGTAAGATACTCCGGCCGTTAAATTGCTTTTTCGGGTATTATTTTTGCATCTTTTGAATACACTGCGGCATGTGAAACGTGCTTTTGTTTACCGAGACGTATTTTTCGCGCCGACCCGTTATCTAGTTATTGTTGATCGAAGTTTAGTTCGCAATATTCAACTACAGTATCGCCTAATATTAAGTGAAGACTGAATATATTACCGAACGAATGATCCTAGAACTATAATATATAGTTGAGGACTGAACAGTTTAAGATTATGTTTTACCATTTAATTTTAAAACTTCGAGTTTATTCATGAAAAAAATCATTTTAATTAGTCAATACTCTAATTTAAATAGTTCAAAACTTTAATAATTTTCATGCTATAAGTTACCAAGGTAGATTCTATTTGAACCGAAGATTAAAAAGGATTTTTAATGAAATAATAATATTAAAATTTCAAAATATACAATAAACATTGAAAAAATGTTATTGATATCTGTATGTGAAAGGTCAAATTATCATCTCTATGTACAAGGCTCGCAAGGTGCGTCTGCGCACCGACAATTGCACACTTAGTGATGTCTACGCTTTGATTGTAGCTTTATCGATAGTATTTATTATTCTGTAGCATAGCATAATTGTAAAATAATGTCCATTGTAACTTCAGTTTAATTTTACAAAGCATGAATCTATCAATTAATAATCAATTATTATATCAAGAATTATCCACGGTCCTTTTATATAATACTATCTGCTTGCCCCGGTTTTGCACAGACCTACTAACTAAGAAGACTAAATCTTCCCTTTACTGAAAAACTGAATATTAATCTGTCAATATTTTTTACTATGATTTTTCTCAGTCACTCACTTTTAAATAGAGCTTTTTATACTTGAAAATTTCACTTTTTTCGTACTATTTCATACAAACCTTGTCCTGACAATTACAAACACAATAGAGAATTAGCTAAACAGGTGCAGTCGTTCTGAAGTGATGTGGTTACGTACATAAAACGATTTATTTTTATTTCTATAGATTTGTTATTAATATATTTTTAAAGAATTAATAGTAAAAATGTTATGTCTTATTTAAAATCAAAATTACTAAAAATGTATGAATATATTTTACCAAAGGAGTGATTGAGTTGGCAAAAATAGGTATCGTTGTGTCAATTTTCTTGACAAAACTATTATTACGATTTGATCTATCTAATCATTATTTAACATACAAATTGATAAATTACTTTGCTTATAAATATGAAAAGAAGAGTAACATACTGTTATTTATCAAGATTTTTAAATTAAGTTAGTATTTTTCTACCAGTGTACATCGAAGCAAATTGTTTATTAGATACTATAAACTATAGGTTATCCAGTGGTTGACATTGGACAATGTTAGATTAATATTTTAAGTTAATATTATTATGCTTTCTTGTCAAACAATGTACATATGTTGTAGATTGTAGACCTAATAAGCATAAAGTATAACGCCTATACACTTATAAATAAAGGTTTTCACTCGTGGGTGGTATCGGAAAGAAAAACGAATTTCCAAATTATTTGACAAGCAAAAGGGGAAAAAGTTCTTAACTGTATTGTATTCATGTACACATATATTGATTTTTGAACTAGTTTACTTTTTTTTTCAATAATTTTGTGTTTATGATATAAACAAAAATCTTATTTGATAATATTGTAAGGGAAAAAACCATAACAACTATAATATTGAAGGGAAAAACCTAATATAAAATCGTACATATATATCGATGTTTCTTTTGTTATTTCACTGTGCCGCACAGCACTAGTATTAATGCAACTAAACTCTATAAATTATACGCTAAGAACTCGACTATACCGACGCAAACTTGTCCCAGTAGCTTTTATAATTTATTCGTGGTTACTTTCCTTTGCATTTGCTTATGGGAACGTATCAATAATCTATCTATATACCTACATAAAATGATAAAGATCTGTCCTTGTGCGTGCAGTATTTAAAAATACCTGAAAAGATTTTGATCATATTTGAAATGAGAACTTCTTTAGGCGCATTGAGTGGTATTTTTGTGGCAGGAAATAAACTTATGATTTCGCGTCATGACATGGTAGTAAGCATGACCGATTGTATTGCGCTTGTGTCAGACTAGTGACGTGTAGTGTAGCAGCCTGTGTACATCTAATATTGATGTTTTGTATTGAGATTGTGCAGCTCATCATATATTTGATTAATGTATATAAATATTGTTCGGGGTGCCAATACACGTGGAAACGAGACTAATAATAATAATTTTAATTATGAAATGTATACAAATCATGCTATAATCATTGATGTAAAAATCGAAAACGGAATACGTTCCATTGTTTTGAGTTTTCACTTCTGTCGGCAGTTCATAAGAACTGCGTCGACTTTTTTTAAGTTTTATACCATAGACACTGACTCTTTATTCAAAGAGTTCGAATAGTTTATAGTATGGGGTCTCGCGAACCATTCAAGACAAAGTTTAAGGTATTTCATATCTTCACTTTGGCCTCCCAATACATTCTTGATAATGTTAATGTATTAGAACTTAGATAAGTTGGATTTAGTTAAAGACTAACATAATTTAAACAAAGAAACAATGGCAAATTAGTTATTCCATGTTTGTGGCTCACTAAGACCAGTAATAGTATTTTAGGAAATAGTGTTAGATTTTATAACTAAGTCCAAAAGCACATTACCGATTTGTCAGATAGTAAGTTCAAGCACCATGTCAAGCGGTTTTTAATGACTAAAGGGTGGATCAATATGTGAATAATGGTGACGTCTGGAAATGACGCCCCTCTCGGTGCACCCGCCAAAAACCAATGTAACTATTAACTATAATTATGTACGTCCGTAAAAATATATTATGTACTAGCTGTAGCCGCAGGTCCGCACGCGTTTTTTAAAATTATTACTTCCTATAAAGTCAGCTATCTGCCAATGAAAGTCCCGTGGAAATCGGTAGAACCGTTTTGGAGATAGTATTGCAGACGAAGCCGCGGTTAACAGCTAGTCTAAATTAGAGTAGCCTAAGTTACCCGCTGTAATTTTAGCTGCCTCTCAGTGAAATTCCCGTCAAAATCGGTCCAGCCGTTTCGGAGATTACCCGGAACAAACAGACAGACAGACCGACAAAAATTTTAAAAATTGCTATTTTGTTATCAGTTGCGTGTATACTTTCATACCCAATCATTAAAAAAAACTATTTTGATATTACATACGGACACTTCATTTTTATTATATGTACCTATAGATGATGAAAAGATAAACCAGATCAAGTTTCTTGTTAGTTCTTCTCGATGACTGGCTTGTTTGTTCGAACCGGTGGAAGTCTCGATATTCATAAACACCTTAGTGCCTAACTTGAATAAATTATGTTTTGATTTTGATTGATTTCATACAGAAAAAGAAATACTGTTCCCGAAAGACAGCTCAAATCTATAAAAACGCGGGCGAAACCGCAGGCAAAAGCTAAGAATTTATAAAGATACAGACGCAAAAGTCGCGGATAGCCACTTTTATAGGTATACTAGCGGACCGGGCGGACGTTGTCCTGCCTTGTAAACAAAAAAATCCTAAAAGTCGACCGCAGCGCTACCTACCGGGTCCAATTGTGAATCTAAACCATTCTCGGATCCACTCGAACACGCACACAAAATTTCATCAAAATCGGTCCAGTCGTTTAGGAGGAGTTCAGTCACATACACACGCACACAAGAAATATATATATTAAGATTATACATTTGTCTATATCACACATTGGTTAGAATAAATTATGCTTAGTTTGAAATCAAACGGTTGTGTTGCCAAAAAACTAAAAGAATAAAATATCTGACTACAAAAAACCAATAGAACAAAGTATCGAGTCCCTTCCCGAAGCCTCTAAATTGATTTGAATCGAGTGTAAATCATTTCGACATATTAATTACATTGAACATTTGAATGGAATGTAATAAGCAGGCGGACGTTTTGAAATTTGACGGTGATTACATAGTCATGTCATCTTTACTGCTGTCCCTTATTGCTGTCTCACATGGTATTTTATGTTATTAATTTTTATCTATATTTTTTATTATTTACTAATAAGTAAATCTTCTAACAAGAGAAAGAGACCTTATCTAGATTGACAATATTAACAGTTTTTAAATATAGAAAATGGCAATATCCAGATACACCAACATTTGTGTCTACTGTAGCGACGTACTGACAACACAATTAACAGGTTCATTCGTCGGGCCGTGGACGCTCCGGCACGGGACGTTGCGGATTAAAATTTAAAAATGGCTATAAAATATCAAAATATAGCCATAAAAGCAATAATGTCAGTTTAAAATCCAATCTTAAATAAGTAAGTAAAATAATAAATACAGTTGCTCACAATTACAACGATTTTTGGCATAAATAATAAAATAAACGATAGCAGAAAAAGGTACCAACAAAGAGTCTACTGAAAAAAATGGTAAGTTAATAGTAGTGCATCATTACAATTTAACCCAAATAGTTGATATATAAAGGGGCAACTACAAAAAGTATTGAACTACAAGTTATAAGGAACTTAACCACACTTATTAGCATTATCACACTATGAGCGAGATAAGTGATTTTGACCTATTTAATACTACTGTAAATAAGGCGACAACGTTTTTAACAAGGACGTTCTTTAATGATGGTGATTGCAAATAGTAATAGACTGTGAATATTCTTGAATTTCTTCCTTTATTATAATGTTTACCTAATACCTTATAATGCAAGTGATTGTATTCTGTTTTATATCGGCGAAGACTTATAAATGGCTTGATGTTTTCTATTCTAATAACTATGTATTGTACGTTATAGCTGTTAGTTTTCCTAATAAATAAATTAGTAACTTAAATATGTAGGTGGTAGAGCCACGCTGAAGCTATTATTGGTTTCAGCACGAATGGGTCGGCTCGCCCGAGGTAGTACCACCCTCTCACAGAAAACCGACGTGAAGTAATAGTGCTTGCATTGTTGCGTTTCGTTAGGTCTGTGAGAGCGCCGGAGGCCCACATCCCCTCTCCTCTCCTCTCCCCCCTCCCTCCCTTTCCCCCAACACAGGTTGGCAACGCACTTTCGACTCCCCTGGTGTTGTTAGTGTCTATGGATGGTGGTGATCACTTAACATCAAGTGACCCACTTGTTCGTTTGCCTGCTATAACATAAAAAAAATGTAATTAAA
Source organism: Antheraea yamamai (assembly GCA_036509395.1). Lineage (NCBI taxonomy): Eukaryota > Metazoa > Arthropoda > Insecta > Lepidoptera > Saturniidae > Antheraea > Antheraea yamamai. The sequence goes on from AP028442.1 coordinate 3,050,351, forward strand.
ATCAACAAAAATAAGATGATTGTGTATGTACAATTTATATATGTATGGGTATATTCTTATTAATCTTACTCTTAAGTTTACTATGTTAATGAGTCTTGACTTCTGTCTGTACTAAAATTCTTTAGAGGCAACTATTGTATAGGTTATAAGGTTAAAAAAATGTCTGTCTGTATGTACGGAACAAATTCAAAAACGAGTTGACTAGTTTATATAAAAGTAGTTTCATTCGCGTTAAAAGACAGGTATTACATCTTTTGGGAAGAGTACTTCTGCCGTATGAAAGGTACCCTATGGAACCTATGTTATTTTCTGTACCCTTGACTACGTGTTATGGAGGGTAGAGGTAAGGAGAATTACCTCATACGGGAGACATGTTGAAAAAGTGTCCAACTCTAAGCACTATACAATAGTTCCAAAATCCACCAAAATGGCGCTAGCATAGGCAAAGTTTATTGGATTATCCGAAATAATCTTGTAAATATAACCTAAAATAACTGCTGTAAGATAACGTGGAGTGAGATAGAATTTTTGTGAACTTTAAATAATACGTTTAGTGATTCTTGAGTGTTTACTTTTATAAAATTTGTTGGAATAATTGAACAATAATGAATCCTGTTGCTACTATAGCGCCACCCTAATTTAATGCATTTTAATGGACACTTTTTCATACATAGAGATGGCTCCTTACCTCTACACTCCATAGTACGTACATGCAAAATTTCCTGATGTTCGCGTTACACGCCAGCAAACTCACATTCGCATTTATAATTTAATAAGGATTTATAATAATTTTCAAATAATATCGACACTTCCACATTGAAATCCAATAGTGACCTAAACTGAGTGACCCTAACCAGCGTTACATAATGCGAATTTAAATTATCAAAATCAAAAATACTTTATTCAATTTAGGCAATTATAAACGTCTAAATTACTACCCGTTCGCAAAACAACCCAGTCATCGAGAAGAACTGGCAAGAAACCAGATATGGATTCTTCTTTATTGTATGTATTTTTATAACAAGGTATTTCAATTGCAATCGTGAGGGATGTTACTTCTAGATATCAAGACCGTTCATGTTATCACTGACTCTATAATAATAGCTTTTGACAGCAACACCTTCTTGACAAGTAGTCCGGTGAAGCTGTTAAGACTTTGCTAGGTCAATAGCGTAGTCAGTTCGAAAAAAAAAATCTTCTTGACAAGGCGCGTGAAGGGAATGTTTTTAATTAGAAATAATGAGTTAAATAATTACATAAAAATATAATTAGAATATTTGCCCTTAAACTGCAAATGTAGGCAAAGTCACTGATTATAACCAGATTAAAATAAAATGGCTTGCATAATTCAAATAAATATAAATTACAAAGAACAAGCTTGCGCTAAATGTTAGGCCAATGAAATATATTGACAACATTGTTATAAGCGACATCTAGTAGCCACTAAAAGAGCTATTTCATTATTTCTAATACCTTAAACCAATAATTTATGTAATGTCATTTAATAGAACAGATGACACTAGTCTACGAAGTAAAATTTCCTATTTTCATTATTATTTTATTGTTCAATTATTTTGTCACCCAAATATTCTATAGGTATAGGGTGTTACCATCTTGGTCAATATCGTCATTCAATATTATGTAAGGTTGTAGTCAAAGGCTAACACCGAAATAACATAAAATAAATAATAATAGCGAAAATATATCATGTTAAAGTTAATCGATACTCAGATACAGCCGCCAGATCGCATCAGTAAACCCAGGGTGATAGATTTCAAACTTAGGTGATCCGAGTAACGTTTAAAATATTCCCAACAATTCTTCTACGAATTGTTTCCACTGAAAGATCAAAGTAACTATAAAATTAGAACTCGCAGCCTACGCTTCATGCGAATTTATACATATCCGGATTCAAAAATAAAATCTAATCTTCTAAACGTCATTTGGGGACGAAATTTATGTATAGGTCATAAATTGACAAACTCGAGCACCGTTTGACCGCTCACCATGAAAATAGTAAGTCTTATTTTTTTTCACGTACAATATTTCCATATTTCCATTTTACTATAACTGGCCAATAGGTAGCGCTGGAATATATTTCATTTTATAAGTTTTCTATCTTTTGCTCGCGTCTAAGTTTATGATGATTTGATCTATTTTTCGATAAAGATACATTTTTTCGGGATGACAGGTGTAATTTATAAACTAAACTAATTATAAATACATGACATTTCTCATAACTTGTTTTTAAAATACCCATAAATATAGGTACGCTACAAATAATCTTCAAGCTTCGTTGACAAGCGCTTATGTACAATCATCTTAAGATCGCGTATGATATAACTTCTTGCATTTGACATTTCCAATAGGCAATTCAACCTTTCGAAATATTTTACAAATGTAATTTCAACACAACAAACAAAACTTTATCCAGATGGTACACTTAGTTTTAAAACTAGATTGAACATTTCATCGCAGGAATATACGCAGTACAGAGCACTTTTATTTTGATTAAAATAATTATCTTGCATTTCTAATTACTTTATTTAATTTATGTTCTACAAGTATTATACTATTCGTTGTAGTGACTACGCTGCTCGTACGCACTGCACTACACATTTTTTTCTAATGTAGTTACTTTATTAAACATTACATTATTTATCTTATATATAAGTATTTGTTACATAAGCCTTTTGTACAAAATATTTATAACTCAAATAACGGGACCAACTTAGAGGCACTGGTAAATACACTAACGACCTGGTAGAGACGTTTCCCTTATATTATGTAAGGGATAATAATTTAGCCACTATGAACACTAGTGTACATCTTTATATATAAGTTTCTTCTGTACGTGTGTATGTCACTGAACTCACCCTAAACGGCTGGATCGATTTTGATGAAATTTTGTGTGCGAGTTCCAGTGGATCCGAGAATGGTTTAGATTCACAATTGGACCCGGTAGGTGGCTCTACGGCTGAATTTTAGATAGTTTTCTTATTATCAAAGCAGGGCAACATCCGTCCGGCCCGCTAGTTACTTATATGTAATTAATGTTAACAAATGTTATGTAAAATTCAATTGTTCGAGGGTAAATCAAAAAGGGTGTCAAAAATATTACGTTAGTTAAGTGTAATAGGACAAATAGCAAATACATATAAAAGTAGGTGTGTGCTTATGACCACACGATAGGAGAGAAAACTTATAAATAAATACGTGCACATATAAGTTTATACAGATTTGTCAATATATATATGTGGTGGCGCCGTTGCGTTTTCGACGCCACCGAAGGCGGGGTTTTCTATGTTATTTTAAGTGGACTGTATTTGCGGGGGTGCTAAATTTGATACTCAACTATATTGCGATCAGATACGACGAGGGAGACAAGAGTAGGAAGGAAACTTGGCACATACCTCGTGGCGTTGCAGTTTCCACGTGGCTCTCTATGCACTCCACAGTTTCTTCTCCGTCACAACACTGACGGACACTAAAGTCTAACTTCAAAAGGTCTCACACAACAATTATTGTTTATAATATCATCAGCTTGTAAGAGACCCACTGCAGGGACATAGGCATCTTCCCGAAGGAAGGTATGGGCATAAGCACCACGCCAGCCCACGACGTATTGGCGATTTCAAACTCTGAGAAATCCACAGTTCTATGTTTTCCCACATATAGTAGTATTACAAGAACATTACTCAAGTTCAGGTTTCCTCACGATGTTTTCCTTCACCGTCAGCCGATAGTGTTACCAATTCAAATTAGTAAATGTACCCGAATCCCGAAAAATTAGTTGGTACAAGCCGGGGTTCGAACCTGCGGACATCGTAACGATATTCCACCGGTCAAACCACTAGACCACCGCGACTTTAACTAGTTAAACAATAAATGGTTATTGACGGCTGGACCCGAGTACATAAGATGCAATAGGTTACAGACTCAAGCGCGCTTAATGTAGTAGAGTAAACCCGATTCTACATCGCTCTTATTAACTTTTCGGAAAGAGTGCCATATAGACCTAAACAAGTGTTCAGTTTAAAACGTGCTTGCTTGAAAACATACACATATTGTCATTTGTGTTTATAAGAGGTCTTAACATGTGAAAGGAACACTTGTTATTATAGAGCGCCAAATAAACATCATTCTATTATATTGAACTCACAGTTTGCATAGTTTGTAATTTGAATGTTCATAAATAAACTGGTGGTGCTGTTACTAAAACCAATATTTTAAAAAGAACAGCCGTTATTATTCGTAATTTATATTGAGAAAACACAATAGGAAGTTTATTATAGTGTTTATATGAATTTTTACAATGAAACTTTTAGTAAGTTTTTTAATTAAGATTTAGTTTTTTAATTGTCTATACTAATATTATAAAGAGGTAAAGTTTGTGACGTTCTGAGTTTGTGACGTTATTTGACGAAAAATTCTTTCAATGCTATATAGCTCATTTATCGAGGAAGATTATAGGCTATATATCATCATGCTAAGATCAATAGAAGCAGAGCACCAATGAAAAATATTTCAAAATCGGCATTTTTTCCTCTTGAGTGTTGCGTGTTAGCGTTAGCACAAAGTAACTATTCCACGCAAACGAAGTCGCGGGTAGAGACTAGTTTTATAATAAATTAATTAACTTCCACTGTTGAGGCATAAAGTAAATCGATATTTACGTTCGCGTTAGTATTTGTTTTTCAATAGAACTGAATGTGACGTATCTGCATGTGATTTTTTATGTAGCCTGTGGATAGTATTATACGCGACGACAATGTTGTTTGCAAAGGCAATTGGTGTTGACTGCAAATTTCGTTGGGAGCCTGTATTCTCATATAATAAATTTATCTTTGAGATATTTCAAACATTAAACGTAACGTAGTCCGGTGAAGCTGTTAAGAACTTGCTAGGTCAATACCGTAGTCGGTTCGAGAACAAATAAATTTAACGTAACATCTCGTACAAATATTTCCCTTGTAAAAATTCTTTTAGTTATCACATGTATTTTTTTTTCATTTTATTTTTGGCAACCATTTTTCTAGATTGTTACTGCCATTGTCGGATAGGAAATAATATTACAAGTGTCTTGTGATCATTTCAATGTTCTACCAACAAGATAGTGTCTCCCTTGTTAGAACTTTTAAAGTCAGGGTACGTCGGCTTTACCAGTGTCATTTAGCAGAATTATCGGGTTAATGCTGTATTTACTGTTGTACTTGATGTTGACTAACTATACTTTTATTTATTGTATTGATATTTATGTATGATGTTGTTATGTGTATGTATTGTATATGTGTTGTATATATGTATTATATATGTAGTATATTGGTGTTGATATTTTATTTATATATTGTAATATTAAATAGGCTAAACATAATTTCATAAAAACCTCACCTTTTACACCTACCAACATTTATCTCTGCACCACCTAATGGTTGACTGGTAGAGAATGCCTTAGGCATTAAGTCCGCCATTGCGTATTTAACGCATAAAGTGTAAATAAATAAATAAATAAATAAACTTTTCAGGGAGTTTTTTTGACATCTCAGAATTCATGCTCCGTGGTATTATTCCTCATCCACTTCACTTCTGCACAATAACCGAACTATATTGCGTAAAATACCACCAATATTACAAAATATAGAGTCAAATTCCCAAGATTATGAACAGAATATAAAAGATTGTATTTTCATCATATGTATTTACTGTTTCATTACAGTTTCAACTTGTCATTTTTAACATTTTATTCGTTCTTGTTAGTGGATTTCACGCGCATTTTAATTCGAAATAACTAAGGCTCTTGACTTTTAAGAACTTTTACAGCTTTATAGGGCTCGACGACAAGTTCAGTCGAAATGGCAACCGTAAGGGTAAGGCAAGTGGCAAACCTTGACTTGTGTGCAAATTCCGCGAATTAGAATTTAACTAAATATAATTCGTCTGTGCATCCTTCACTTGTTTTATTCAATTTACTCTTTCTTTCTTCGGCAAGTACCTATTTTTCGTCCTGTTTACGCCCTTGCAAAAAAAAAACATTGCATTAAAACTAGAAATTGGACTTTTAATCGAACTACAATCAAAACATTTTAAGAAGTCTTTCGTATTACTTTTCACTCTTATGACCTCCAAAACAAGACATATACGGCCTTAATTACAGTAGTTAAAGTGATTACATTATTAAATTAATAACAAAATCAAAAGAGCGAGCGTGCACGCAATACCATGCCTATTACAGCAAATTTGACAGGACGTGTTATATGTTTCGTCAGTGGTGAAGCTATCATACAAATATGTTAGGCTAGCTGTTACTCGCGATTTCGTCTGCATCGTTAATTATATTAGCAATAAGTTATGCGTACAAAGGAAAAACATGGGCACCACATCGCTTGTCTCACTTCTTCGCGGCAAGAAAACACATCGCTGTACGCGCTGTGTCAATAATGACTATGTAACTCTTAGTTTCTTGAAACTTAGAGGTGATAACATTTTTTTAGACAAGAACTAAGTGTCAAAAAAGTGAAACAAATAATAATAATCGAAATCCATCAGCAGTCTTTGAGTGATGAATGAATGAATTGCATAATGAGAGAGTAAAATAATTTTGATCTATTTTTATTTCATACTATCTTCTGTTCGCGACTTCGTTCGCATAGAATAGTTACTTTGAGCTAACGCCAACACGCATCGGAAGCTCTCAAAAGGAAAAAAAGATATTGAAACATTCTTCATTGGTGCTCCGCTCCTGTTGATCTTAGCTGATATAAAGATTGTATATGCCTATAACCTTCATAGATAAATTAACTATCTAACACTGAAATAATTATTCAAATCGGATTAGTAGTTCCTGAGATTAGCGCGTTCAACCAAACAAACCTTCTACCTTTATAATATTAGTACAGATAAATAACGAATTTAATTGCATGATATAGAATAGAAATATCCTATAACTATTATCCTGGCCAATACTTTAGATTCGAAAGTGTACGTTACGTCTTATCTACTTAAAATTATAATGAAATTTTGCACACACTGATAGAAATCAGGTACAGAAAAGAACACAGGATACCTTTCATGCAGAAATAATATTATTACCGATAGGTATGTCAAATCTACATTAATGCAAGCGAAGCCATGAGGAAAGACTAGTCCGTAATACGCACGACACTTGATTCTATGTGTTATCCAAAGTGTTACTTAAATATATATATCACGCATATGTATATCGGCTAACTGCTAAAATAACATATGTCATAGAAATTATTTCAAAATTATTTTATGTGGCTTATTGAACGATTTATTGATTTCAAATGTATAGAAACAGTAAGTATACATGACACATTAATTAATCTTTACATTATATTACAACATTAACTCTAAAATCATTACGTGGCATCTTTAAATAATAATTGATTGCGGTTCTAATATTTAGGGCTGTCAAATATTCGAATGTTTAATTCGATTTAACAAAGAGACATAAATCTATCCTAATATTATAAAGCTCGTAGGGTTTGTTTGTTTGGTTGATCGCGCTAATCTCAGGAACTACTGGTCCGATTTGAAAAATTATTTAAGTATTACATATCTCATTTATCGAGGAAGACTATAGGCTATATATATCGTTACCAATAGGAGCGAAGCACTAACGAAAAATGTTTCAAAATCGGTTGTTTCTCTTTGTGATCTTCCGCTGCGTATTACTATTCCAAAGTAACTATTCCCCGCGGACAAAGTCGCAGGCAGGAGCTAGTATTATATAATAATGGTATTAAAACATAAGTTAATCAATAATAAACTACTATATGACAAAGCAGTAAACAGAAATAATCTAATAGATTTAAATAGAGTTTGTAGATTCTTGGGCGGGATGTGTTATATTAATAGATTTATTATATTGTATGAAATATATTTTTAATTCAATAACTTTCGCATGAGTAAATTCGAAAAAATTACACGTGAAATGGATTTCCAGTTGTTTCAAAGTCTCCGGTATAATTACAACGTGACTTAAAAACGTTGATTACACTCGGCGGAGTAATCCAAGAATCATGGACCATAGAGATTTAAACATTACGTGGTATGTATTTATCTTATGTAGTTTATAAATTCCTTTATTATCACTACCATGTCCTATTTTTCATTCTACTACTGATTATCTGAAGGAAATTGCTCTGAGACATTAAATTTACCAATTTATGACCAATTCTTTTTATGTTTTGAAACAGCAAACAAGTGTGTAGCCCTCCTGATGTTAAATAGTCACTGTAGTCTATAGCTATGACTAACAGGTTTGATATGGACAGCAATTTTGTACCAATTATAATTTATTACTACTCGTGAATACCGAGATGGAATTCCTCTAATGTTTGATATATATATATACCGAGAAATAGATTCAGTAGTAACGCTTATTCACTTAAATCTTCACAGACTCTACTATTATATTACTATTATATGGTAGTAATAGTAGTATTAAGTAATAATAGTAACATTAAACGTACAACAAAGATTTATTAATTCATTCGATCCCTAGACTGTCCAAAAACATAAGAGTTTAAGGTCCATACAAACGAATGTAGACTTTATGCAATTTTAAAAGCCTGAACAAAATAACAAATTATGTAATGTAAAATTATTATGTTTTTAATTGGCTAGATATTTAAAAGCATGATCCGCCATTTTGAGATCCTGGGTCTTAAATAACACGAATAAGAATTGTAAAGAAATAAAAAAAATATTTTTGACAAAAAAAACATTGCATGTATCAGTGTGTACATGCGGAGGAAGTGGAAACTTCTTTGTCTTATATGTATATTATAAATTACATATATATGAGAATGCTCATAAACTATATATTATATGAAGTCGCGTACTATAAATACTTAACTATACATTTACTTATTTTGGTGTACTACTAGACCCAGCATACACTTATACATACTTACAGGTACACACAAATACCTAGCTTACATTTAAAGCGTAACGAAATGTTTCCCCTATCGCGCTATAAGAATTTTCACTTAAAAATATATCAGCGTTACAACCCTATTACATGCTTATAGAGGTAGCTGCCACACGCAACTGTTTGATCACATACCGGCAACACGTTTTTTACTGATATATTAATGAATGCTATTAGTCATTTGATTGTAAACAGCTTTCGTGTAAGTAGCGCGTACAATATATCATCAAGCGAAATTTAAAACGTTATTTATTATAATTTGGTTCAAAGGTCTCTTTTGTTTATGATACGTAACCAATAGTGTTACTCTGTATAAGAAGGATTCAACGGACAAGGACAACTATAGGGCCACAGTCTTGAGTTCAGACAACTTGTTATAATCGCTCTTTAAGAGCCTAAACTACATAAAGTATTTTTCATTTCTGCAAAATTGTCGTCCATGGAAATGTGCAATTCAATAAACTCATATACAGTGGAACCTGGTTAATTGGGATCTCAAGGGACCAAGAATGTTGTACAATTTATTGAGTGTTTCCATTAATCCAGTTTTCCAATTAGGCAGGTTTAAAATTATAGTTGTCTGATTTACAGAGGCTCCCGCTTATAGAGGTCGAAATGTACGGCTATTCCATTTATGCTATGCTCCCTACACAGTTCATCACGCGACTTTCCACAATCATAATCTGATAGAAGTTTTAATTTTTCAGATACCGATAACGTTTTATATTTACATTTGGGCATTCTGTTCACTTTTACTCTTTTTTTTTTTTTTATATCATAGGAGGCAAACGGATATGTGGGTCACCTGATGTTAAGTGATCACCACCGTCCATAGACACTTGCAACAGCAGGGGAGTTGCAAGTGCGTTGCCAACCTGTCTTGGGGGAGAGGGGGAGTAAGGGAAGGGGGAAGGGAGGGGAGATGGGACCTCCGGCGCTCTCACTGACCGAACGAAACGCAACAATGCAAACAAGCACTGATACTTCACGTCGGTTTTCTGTGAGAGGGTGGTACTAACCCGGTCGAGCCGACCCATTCATGCTGAAACCATTATCAGCTTCAGCGTAGCTCTACCACCTACTACCACCCCTTGTTTTTAGGGCAAAACCTGGGATAGTACTGACAAACATTCTAATGTTTGTAAACAAAAGTGTCAAAACCTGTCCCAACCCGATTAATTTGTCTCATTTATAGAGGGAATTGAGTTACAGAGTCCCAATTATAAAGGTAAACATTGAATAAATCCTAGAAATCAGATCTCATTTAACCAGGTTTGAAAAGTCCCATTAATAGAGGTAATTCAATGAATAAGTACCAGGACCTCATTGCAACTCTCAATAATAGAGGATTCTCATTTATCCAGGTCCCATTTAACCAAGTTTCACTGTATATATATTATTCTACCGCTGTAAGAAAACTGGAAAAGTCTTTTGCGTGCGCTGAAGTAGGTACATCTAATTCATTTTTTTTTAAGTGAAATTTTATAACAGAAGCTCAACAAACAAATGGACAAAAAAATACAAATAGATACAACATAGTCAAAACTCGGTATACTTGAAGGAGCTTTTTAAAAAGCACAATTTATTTTAATATTTTAATTTTGTCCAATACAAAAGAGAGTTGTTACAAGACTGCACTTAAAAACTAAATTCATTATTTCATCGACTGTTTATGCAGACCGGACGACCACCCAGTTATGCTGACGTAGTAATCTCTTATCTTAGTTTAGACGCGTATGGCTATGGTTTCCTGCCTTATACCGGGCTGCATAACTCCTCCCCCCGTAGTTTCGGAACTATTGGGCGAGTTTTTTCTAGACCAATAGTTTCGACACATTGTATAATTTTTACACATGTAATTCATACAAATTATTATAATGCTTATAGCTAAAAGTACATAGAGGACCAATGTACCGATACTTATATTCTGAAATGTAATAGCACTTTCACTTTCGACACTAACACTTTTCGTTAACACATGGGATAAACCTTGGAGATTCTTTAAGTCCAATTCATCCAGATTCACGGGTCTTATGTTGGGCGGTGATGTCATCGGGTTCAGCGGAACTCCAGGGAAGTTTATGATAGGTAGAGCCGGTGGAGATAATGTTCTTATTCGTTTTTGGTGTTTCCTTAATATAACTTCTTTGATTCTAGCTTCGCAGTTATCATCAGCAGTAATTATATAAGTTCCTTGAATATGGTAGTGGGTGATGTCGTCCTTACACTGTTTGGTGAGTAGTAAGGTAGATCTACTATAGAGTATCCATCGGTTGGTTTGTATCTTTTCAATTTTTACTTCATTGAACTCTACCGGTATTTGTTGGCAGTAACTCATATTGGTATCGAAGTTCATTAAGCTGATCACGCAGACATCTTTAATTAATAGAGGTGAGTGGTTTTCTTCACATAAGAATAGCAACTCGTCGATCTCTAGGCATGGGTTAAGGAGCGATACCGTTTTCGACCCTTTCATCAAGAGGTAAGGATACTTAGGTAATATAAGGGTAGTCTGGTTTAAAGGATTAGTAATAGGTAAGGGGAAAAGCTTATAGTAAGTGTACATATTGGGTTCAAAGAGAGGTATCTCCAAGATAAACGTTATTTGATTTCCCTTTGCGTAAACTTTTAATTCTATACATTTCTCTAATTTCAGAATGTTTTCTGCTTTGGCGGGGAAGGCGAGCCTGTTCTTTATTCCTATAGTTTTTAACAATGATAATAATTCGTCAGTGTCAATAATTGATTGATGTAGTGACCCTAATTTACTGAGAGATATAGCTGTTTCAATCTCATCCAGTGTTATATATAGAGTTTGGAAATTATGCAAAAATAGATTATACATATTAGAGGCTTTAAGGCCATCTTGATAGATCTTTGTATCATTAATTTGTTTTTTGATTTCCCAAATCGCTCTATCGAACTGGAGGAAATTGTTTTTGGTTACATTTAGATTTTTTACAACTGATTCCATCATTTCGGCGACTATTGTCATCTTTTTATTCATTCCATCTTGTTTCGACCTTACATCGTTGATTAACGTGTCAAATTTTATTGCGTCCTCATTATCCAAATTTCCTGTAATTAGTTTAACCAGAGAACCAATGGGATTTAGAATTCCTCGTTTGTGTTTTTGTAGTGGTATTATTTGATTTAATTTTTGTAATGTAATATTTTTGATAAAGTCTGTCTGTATCTTTAAGTCGCTAATATCTGAAGGTAATGATTTAGTTCCGAAATAATGTACCATGTGTGAGTTTAGGCTAGCATACCGGTTTACATTAGCTTCTAAGTCCTCACGAATTAAACTTAAGTCTAAAATCTTAATAATACTCCACTTATCGTTTCTAATAAGAGCTTGCCCTTCCTTGACAGGGAGCATTCCCGGGTTATTATTAACCGGTTGAAGTAGAAGGGCCCGGCTGCTGGCTATCAGCATCAGGGACACGATGGACCTGCGAAGGGCGTTTTATGTCCTTAATAGGAGCCTTAGTGTTACGACCATGGACCCTAACGGGCACTATATTCCTGACTACCTCGCCTGTAACTTCCGCCTTTATGTATCGTGCTTTATCTTTACTTCTTCTTGCATTCACACCTTTCATAAACACCGTATTTCCTTCCTTAACATTAAAATCCCTTTCGCCCCCACGTTTTCCTCTAATGTTTTCCTTTTTACCTATGATTTTATCAGTCAGATACTCGTATAAGTATTTTGTTCGCTTTTTGTGGTCCTGTAATAAATGTTGCGTATAATCTTTGTTAAATTCGACGTCGAAGGTACTTGTTAAGTCGGTATGGCCAAAAGCTACCTCAAAAGGAGTAAGGCCTGTCGTCGAATGTATAGTCTGGTTGTACGACATAACTGCGTATGTCATGACAGAAGCTGCATCAGTAAATTTGTGTTCATATTTTGCTAAACGGTATATCTCTATAAGAGTGGAATGGAACCGTTCCACGAGTCCCATAGAATTATGGTTATGTGGAGTTCCAATATGTAAGTTAATTTTGTAAAAGTTAAGGGTTTCCTTTAGAAGCAAGTTGTTAAACTCTGTACCCGAATCCGCGCTTATTTTTCGTGGTACACCGTATATAGAAAAATATTTAATGAGGGCCTTTATTATCTCTGGTGTGGTTTTACTATTAATTTCCATAGCTTGACCTAGTTTACTAAATGCATCGATTATGGTGAGGTATAAATTTCCCTCTATGGTGAAAACATCAATGAAAATTTCCTGAAATGGTCGGTTTTGTGTCTGTGTTAGTTGTAATTCTGGTTTTATGGGTTTACGATCGTATTTCATAGCTTTGCAAGCTACGCAGGAGTTTATGACAGTTGCTACAATCACATCCATATTATTCCAAAAGTATGTGCGTTTAATATGCATTAACGTTTCCTTTATACCACGGTGGCATGTCTTCCCTATATGGTATTTTAATACTAGTTCTCGTTGCTCCTCTTCGTTATCTACGTAAACTACCCTTCGTTTGCATTCAAAGATGTTAACGGAACCTTTTTTGAATAAAGAAACAGTTGCTTCTGCAAATTGTTTACGATGTGTGTCGTGTTCGTAATAAATGAAATGTTTTATTTTAGGCTTAATGTATTCCTTCAAAAATTGTCTCACCAAGTCAGGTCTATTTAAAGGTAGGTGGACCTCCAGTACCTTTTGTTTTGGTCTCGATATGTCTTTCACCGCTGTCTCATCCCTATGCCAAGTGTGTACAAGTATTTGGAGTGGTTTTGTGTCTACAGCTTCGTCCAGAATGGGTATACCTACGGTATCTGTTTCCAATGCAGAATGTTCAGTAAACGTGTGAGATAACTGTGGTACCTCAGATGTTGAGATTGTGCTGCTAGTTGGAGAGGGTAAAGAAAACGGTGATCGGGGTTGATTTAAAGGGGATGCAGTTAATGTTCTCTCTGAGTCTGACGATATTTCAATAGGACTTTCTGCTCGCTCATTCGTTCCTAATCTATCATCATTACTTTGCAATCGTTCAATTTCCCTTATCAGTTCATCTATGTGTTTCTGTAATCTCTCATTACTATCAACGTTAACCTTCATAGAATCTTTGTCGCTATCTCCTAATGCATTCAATTTAATTCGTGATAGAGCATCCGCAACACAATTTTGTTTCCCATTTTTATAAACGATGTCATAATCAAATTCAGCTAACCGCAATTTCCATCGAGTGAGTTTACTATTGGGTTCATTAATAGAGTTTAACCATCTTAATGGTCTATGGTCAGTATATATAATGAATTTTCTGCCATACAGATAAGGTCTAAAGTACTTAACGGCCCATATTATCGCTAATAATTCCTTTTCAATAGTGCTATACCTAGTTTCTGCATCATTTAGTGTTCTACTGGCATATGCTATAGGTTTGTCTACCCCAATTGACCCTTGAGACAGTACAGCGCCTAATGCATAGTTGGATGCATCTGTGGTCAAGATAAATGGTTTAGAAAAATCTGGAAATTGTAATATGGGGGCATTTACCAGAAGTTCTTTACATTGTTCTACTGCTCTTATGAACTGATCGGTAATTTCAACTTTATTTCTTTTCTTTAGACAGTTTGTTAGGGGTTGCGTTATTTTAGCAAAGTCTTTTATAAATTTACGATAGTATCCCACCAGACCTAAAAAGCTTTTAATTTGTGTTGGTGTTTTGGGAATAGGAAAGTTTAAAACTGCTTGTATTTTTTCATCGTTTGGTTTTAGTCCTTCTTTAGTGATCATATGACCTAGATATAACACTTCTTTTCGGAAGAATTCACATTTATCTAATGTCGCTTTGAGGTTCGTTTCTCTGAGACGATCAAAAACCATTCGTAACCTATCTAAATGTTGTTGTAAACTAGTAGAAAACACTATTATGTCATCGAGATAAACGAGACAGTGTATGCCTTGGAGGCCCCTTAACACACTGTCCATCGCCCTTTGGAATGTAGCTGGGGCTGTCTTAAGTCCAAAAGGTAGACGCTTAAACTCAAAGTGACCGGATTGTGTAGTAAACGCTGTTTTATGTCTATCCTGTTCCTCAACTTCGAGTTGATGGTACCCGCTTGCTAGATCTATTGTACTAAAATACATTGATTTACCTAGTTTGTCAAATATATCAGAAATATTTGGCAGAGGATATTTGTCGTCAATCGTAACTTCATTTAAACGTCTATAGTCAATTACCATTCTAAATTTTCTGTCACCTGTAGAGTCTAGTTTCTTAGGTACCAAATGTACTGGTGCGCTCCATGGAGAGTGTGATTCGGTTATGATGTCATTGTCTAGTAGTTTGTCCACTTGTCTTTGGATTTCGTCATTTTGAGAAGGTGGATGTCTATACGGTCTTATATAAATCGGGTCTTCGTTCTTTGTTCTAATCTGGTGTTTAACGCGGTCTGTAAATGTCAGAGGTAATTCGTCGCAATGAAATACATCTCGATATTCATAACACAGTTGCTTTATACACTGACGCTCTTCTTTGTTCATATGTTCGAGACGTAACTTTGTCAAATTTTGTTTCAATATTTCATCAATTTCTAACTCGTTCATTGTTACATTCACGGCACATTCATCACTTTCATACTTTGTCACCTTTATGGGCTCCGAAAACGTCATAGTAACTCTATCATCAGAGGTATTTTGTATGATATTATAGGCAAATGAGTCGACACAACTTATGATAGCGCTCGGCATCCGGACGCCTTGGCCAAAATCTATGTAATTTATAATAGCTTCTCCGTTCCTCATATCGGTTGGGATTTTAACGCGTGTTTCTGTTCTGGGTTCTAGTACTATTTCGTGCGGTGGATTATATATAATTGGTATACATGTATTTCGTGTATATAGTAATTGGTTCTTCATGTCTATTGAGGCGTCGAGTTGTTTTAAAAGGTCCGAACCTATCAAACCATCGTATCTACTATCGACGTCATAAACATAAAATTTATGACTTTGTGAACTTTTGAATGTCTTTAGGAGTGGGATGTATATGGCTTCTGTGTGCTGACTGCGAGCGTGTGTGCTAATTACCTCGAAAGGCTCGTACCATTTAAAATTTGAAAAATATTTATTTGCAATGGCAGGGCTCACGAATGATCGTGTACTTCCTATATCTAACATAAATCGAGCTTGTATTTCTGGTATTTCTATGTGTGGTAGTTTTAGAATGCCATCACAATTAATATGTATTACCTCGGTTGAAGAGGTGAGGCCTGTGTGTGAAAATTTTCTGCATCATAAGAAGCGGTATCCTGATAATAGTTTTCAGAAGGCTCTACATATGACTCTGGTTGAGTTTGCGGCACTTCACAATTATATGTGTAATTATTCTCAAAATATTCTACATTTTGTTGACTATAGCTATCCGGGGATATTTCGACTTCATTATTATAAAATATTTGATCATTATTTTCAGGCGTGGCTTCTAAAGTATTTTGTCTTAAAGGGCGCGCGGTGCGCATAGATACGTCGGTGTCTAAATTTGATTTTTGATTTTGTATATTCTGATGAGGTATACCGAATTTAAAGTTATTTTGCGGCGGAGCGAAAGCTGTTTGTGGTCTCACCGGATTATTTATAGGAGGTCTGAAAGCCTGATTTTGTTGAGGGATACCGAATTTAAACTGTGGTTGTGGATTTGGAATACCATATCTATAATTTTGGGGGCCCAAATTTGGCCTAAATGTATTTTGCTGATTTGGGACACCAAACTTAAAACCATGTTGCGGTTGATGTGGGATTCCAAAGTTAGCATTTTGATGTGGCATTGAAAATTTATTCGGTTGACTTTGTTGCGGAATTCCAAATTTATAGCTGGGATTTGATGGATTAGCGATTGGAACAGCGGGTTGCGTTCTGATATTTTGATTAATCGAATTTTGTTTTATTTTATTTTTCGCATTATATTGATTCATAAAGTTTACTTCCTCTGTTACAATAGCTAACGCTTTTTCTAAACTAGTACACTGTTTAAGTCTCACGATACGAATTAAATCCTCGGGTAAGTTAAAGAGAAACACATTTAATGCCATATTATTATACACAATCATTTTCGCGGCTTTAACCCCCTCGTCTGTTAATAAATTGACCTTAGCAAATAGAGTACAGCGCGTGTGCTGTATTCTGTGACAAAAATCGATGTAAGATTCACCTGATTTTAATTTCATTTGCTCTAGTTCTATAGCGATACATTCTTCGGATCGCGGGTCGCCAAAATGTTGGATCAAAAGTTCTTTTAAGGACTCCCAGGACGTAATATCCTCCCTTTCGCTCAATAAAATTGCAGCTCTACCTGTTAACCGGCTACTAATAGCGTGAAATACATATAATGTTTGCGTTGCACTATTTGCATCGGAAAACGCCCTAAAAATATATTGCGCTTTCCTAATAAATAAATTCAATAAGCCTTCCTCCCCTTCAAATTTAGGTATGAGGCATAATAAATCTTTTGGAATTGCACGTACGTGCTCCATGTTCTTAAAATATAGCTTAAAGTAATTACTTAATAATTATAACGTGTCAGATGCACAAAAGTGAAACAAGGAAAATCAAATAACGATTTCTCTAGCCAATAAAAATAGATGGGAACAAAGATGGACGTGAAAGGGTCTACTCACAGTGCACTCGAACCCATCCTTCCACTGTAGCTAGGCGGCCTTGATTTTTCACTGAGTCTTGTTGGTAGAGTTTTCCCGAAATTGACGAATTTATTTGTTCGTAGTTTTCCGTGCAAGTGCGAAGCGGCACAGTACTTTTCGATTCGCGTAACTGACTTTTAAGTTCACGATGTACTATACGCACGGAATCCTACCGGCTGCGCCAGTCAAAACTCGGTATACTTGAAGGAGCTTTTTAAAAAGCACAATTTATTTTAATATTTTAATTTTGTCCAATACAAAAGAGAGTTGTTACAAGACTGCACTTAAAAACTAAATTCATTATTTCATCGACTGTTTATGCAGACCGGACGACCACCCAGTTATGCTGACGTAGTAATCTCTTATCTTAGTTTAGACGCGTATGGCTATGGTTTCCTGCCTTATACCGGGCTGCATAACTACATTATTTCCTGTTTTCGAATTCGATATTGTAAAAAATAACCGATGTACCCATCTTTATTTGGACAGCAGTATTACTAATTCTACATAAAATATTAGATCTCATCTTAAATAGGTTGGAAAGAGAACTAATATCCCTATTTTGTATACAACAGATAGTTCAATGGTATTATATAGGTCAATGAAGTGTAAAGGAGTTGCCTCTTTAAACTAACATAAGGGCGTATTGCGTAGAGTCTGCTTTAAAGTTGTACCCACTACATCTTTTGCAAGGTTTTTTAGAAATTTCTGCAAGCAGCTACGTCTTCCTAACATCAGGCGTACTGTATGTATACCTATATCTATACGTTCCCCTCTTTATATCTTAGAACTCCACGATGACAGAAACTATTAGTGTGGATGTATATTGTACACGTTAATTGCCTTTGATTGCATCGCGGTTCACACACACCAACCATAACACCTGGTACGTTTAGACCTATTAAGTACCTCGGTGAAACAGCTTCGTGGGCTGTTTTCGTTTTTTTTTTTTTGTGTAAAATTGACACGCGGTAGTGTCTCAAGCTCAGTTCAAGCTAGCAGAATGGCGAGCGCGCGCTACCGTGTGTAATATTACACGAACCATTTGAGGCCACTTTTCACCCCCTCATATCTCAAAAACTATTTCACATAAACATGTATTCACATAAAGATATAATTCGTATGTTCGAACTCGCCAAGTCAGACCTTATTACCAGAAATTATATTTTAAGTTGTTATAACATACTTTATGTTGTTATAAATAAATTTAAGGACTGACCATTAAACTTGGCACTCATTTAGATTTCAATTATTTTGTCGTTGAAGTCAACAACCAAGGCATATATCATAATATTGACCTTGGCTCTCATTTCACATTTATGTTTTTGATGGTATATTTAGTAATATTCCCTACGGAACCCTCGTTTTTTAACTTCATCCGAAACCGATGTGGAATGTTTCTAACTGGCATAAGCAATTAATTGATCCACGTAGGTCGAATATTTTAAAATGCGTATAATTGTAACATAAACTTCGTACCGCACGATTTATATATTGTATCTAATTTGTGTATGAATTCATTTTATTTGCTTAGACACATCGACCTCAAAATACACGGCGATAATAAAACGAAATACATCGTATGTTATTTATGATAATATATAGTAATCAATTTTGAAATACATTCAAACCGTGACCTACATAACAGTTTAGGAATAACGCCATATATTTCTATAATTAGAAAACACGGTAATGGAGTCGTTCATCAAGTACATTCGCACTTATCTTGGAAGGGATGTCGCTTATTTTGGCAAGATATAACAATAAGGATCGGTTAGTGTAAGGAAACGTGACGTTCGTAGTTCATCAAGCAATTTTGCAAATTGCACTCTCAATTTTTTTGTAATATGTGTGGCGTGGCGAGATGTGGCGACACAAAACACAAACTTTGCTCTATTAACGAAATACTCAAAAACATTTGCAACCCATCTGTATTAACATAAGATTCAAATTGTTACGCGGCACGCGCCGGCGACCTAGCTCCCTTTGATAAATGCAGCCAAACACACCGCGCCTGCACTTAGTGTATTTTATGTAATAAAATAAATAAACATTCATTATTTTATGGAACAAATTTGTAATACTTTATCTTTTCATTTTGCCATAGCTCATTCCTGTCGTAATCTCTTCTTTTATGCATATAACTTATACAAAACAATTTTGATGTTTCACATCTGCCAGGCGTCCCGTGAGGGCTCCATCTTTTTTGTTACAATGGAAAGTTTATCATTTCATATTTGTAAATAATATTATAGGTGTACTAGAAAATTCTGTCCGTTCTTGGTACATAATAAAATAAATTTTTTAGCTTCAAACGAGCAATTTTGTTTTGTAACTATACAATGCAATATAGCGCCATCTCTTAATATTTTATAGTACACGACAATAATACTTTCTGAGAGCCTGGAATTTTAAGATTCGAAGTGACTATTAGGTCCAGTGGATGCGCTGCAGTGCAGTGGACTTGATTTATTGTATTTTTAGTTCGCAGTTCTAGAAACAAGAAATACCAGTAATGTAAAAATAACATAGCGATATAAAAATGTTAAAATTGCTATAATGTTCATTATGTTTTTATCTACATTTTAATTTTATTTTGCAATTTATTCTTTTTTTAGGTATTTGTTAATAATCCTATTCATATTTTACCGCTTGTGAGAATATATAGAAGTTTTCTGAAGGTGGTAGAGACATGCTGAAGCTATAACTGGTTTCAGCATGAATGGGTCGGCTCGCCCGGGGTAGAACCACCCTCTCACAGAAACACCAACGTGAAGTAACAGTGCTTGCATTGATGCGTTTCGTTCGGTCAGTGATCCCCGTCCCCACCTCTTGCCTCACCTTCCCTCCCCTTCGCCCCTTACACAGGCTGGCAACGCACTTGCGACTCCCCTGGTGTTGCTAGTGTCTGTGGACGGTGGTGATCACTTAACATCAGGTGACCCTGTTCGTTTGCCTCCTATGATATAAAAATAGAAAAAAAAGTTTGTCACCTTTGCAAAAACTATTGAACTGATTTTGGTGTAACTTTATAATATAGCTCATATATCAAAATAACACAAGGAATGGGTTATAAAGTCGTTATTTCAATTGTCCAAATTGTAACGATAAGTGTCAAGTATGTTAGAAGAAGCGCTACCATTGGAGAGCTCTTTCGGTGAATGTATTGTATAAACATTTAAAATTAAACAAAGTAATGTAAAGTCATGGTGTTATCATTCGCGAAAAAGAAGATGAAATTGTGGGCAGCTGCTAGTATTATATAGTTATGATCCGTGTCCGTTACACAGATAATGAAGAAATCAATGTTTCGAAAATGTGATCAGAAATTCAAAAATGATTTGACAGCCACTTATCAAGTCTATCAAACTGGCTATGAAGTTTCGTCACCTACCAGTCAGATTACTCGTCAGATACCGATAGTTGTAGATTAAGTATACTAAAACTTGCCTTAGATTTTAGTACAAGATGAAATACTATCGTTGTTTAAAAATATTTAAAGCCAATGACATGAAACGACCTTTCATTACATGACCTATAAACCCATAACAATATGTTTCTAAGTTCAGAAACCTTTACTATAACTATTTTGTAGGTAAGAAAATGAAATGTCGTGAACTTTCCACTTATAACCATATAGCAATGCCTTTACTGTTATATTAGTTGGTTAATGTTACTATTTGAGTAATATATGTTATTTACATTTTTTTTTGTTTTGTTTTCCCTGCTTTCTTTCCTCTGACACAGGTCAGAGACATTTTGTAGCGTGGGGAAGAGTGACGGCGTGGGTTTTTTTGCTCTTATCTGGTTGGGCTGTACCTATTGAAGTTGCAGCCTATAAAGGGCGAATGAATGAATGAATGAATGAATTCTTTATTGCACTTTTGATTTGTACACTGGCGAGCTTAATGCCATGAGGCATTTTCTCCCAACTAACCAGCAAGGCTAAGGGTGTACATACAATATGACATAACAAAAATCGTAGTATTAAAGTTAGTGTTAACGATTATGACATTACTAATTTTTAATATTACTAATTTTAATTAATTATTTTTTTTATTTACTTTTTCATATATATTTTTTTTATTTTGTTTTTTTTTTAAGGTATTTTACTTGTTGAATTACAATTATGATAAAGTATTTGGTAAGGCAATATGGGATAATAAGTCTGCCTAAAAACTTGACTTAGTCGAGTGAAGCTGTGAAGGCTCATCAGGCCAATGGCGTAATCAATTCGAGAAAAAAAAGATCTCCATACTATCTTATATCTCACTCACTCGCGTACGTTTTATATGGATCTTTTAAACTAAATTTCTCACCAACCCGTAGGCTTTTTCAAAAAATTTCTTTCATACAAACATTGTCCTAAAAGTTATAACACACAAAAAATAAGAAATCGGTGAAGGCCTTTCTGAAGTGACTCATTTACATACATTCGACAATTTAAATATAGATATAATGAAAATCATAAATATTTTATTCAATTTAAGCCATAAGAACGTCAAAATTACTACCGGTTCGAAAAACAACCTAGTCATGGAGAAGAGCTGGCAAGAAACTCGATCCGGTTTCTCTTTTTAATATATACATTTCACATAGACTACACGTTACAACCGTTGTTAGATGGACAGAGAGAGGAGTAAATTCCAGACGTCATATATTGATCCACCTTTAGACATCAAAACCCGCTTGGTATGGAGCTTAAATTTACAGTCCGGCAAAACTGCAAAATGCTTTGCGACTTTCTTGTGGAACAACATTATTACCTAAAGAACTGTTACTGGTTTTACTAAGTCTGATACATGGAAGATAGATATATAGGTAACGCGGCAATTGGATAGACAGTGACTGAGTCTGGGATGCGAGAGGTAAAAGAGTCATCGTGTGTCGCATATCACCCCCACACAACGGTCTGTCGGTACACCGTGGGGGGGTGTCGCATATCACTATGTGAATATGGATCACAATTGTTTTAGTAATTCTGTTAAAGAGAGTCTTTTGTCTTAATTAATTGTGATAACAAATAATCCAATGCTTAATTAAACAAATCCGGTAATTAAAAAAAACACAAAGCCTTTTTAAAAATAAAACTCAGATAAAATAATGCGTATGAATATATTATTCAATTAATTACTTAAAACTAGTTCTACACGTACTATGTAAATTACTTCATAAATGTTTTTATAATGATTTTGTAAACTTCTTTACGATTCTGTATAAAAACGTAACAATGTAATTTAATTACCATACTAGAAGAGATAACAAAATTGAATTAAATTATTCTTTTTCGCTTCACGTACTTATTTCGAGGGCTCGCTGGATCGATTTACGTTTATAGTTAATACTCTACTACTCCTTAGCTGATATCTAGACTATAAAGTGAAGTCGTAATATAAAACATCTTACTGAGAAACGGATAATCTAACACAAAAATATCTCTCCACATTTATAAATCGTGAGTTTAGCGCGTTTAAACGAATTAACTACCTCTAAAATATTTTAGTAAATTTGAGAAAGTGAAATGTAATTAATATTGTTATTGGTTAGTTAGTGATGACGCAACCGTTAAAATAATATTAAGAATCACACTCATCACATCATCCTATAAGGGAAACACCGTAGAGCCCATAGGCTTCTTTCCGAACGAAGATATAGGCATAATGATCCTGCAAACACACGGCGTAATGTAGACTTCAAGCTCCGAGAAATTCAGTTCTATATTTTCCCACATACGGCGGTAATATAAGAATATTTCTCAGCTTCAGGTTTTCTCATAATGTATTTTTAAATATTATTTTAGGGAACCCATCTTCTAGTAGATTATTACTGCCATTGTCGAGTAAATAATGATATTACAAGTTTCATGCGATCATTTCAATGAACTAGCAAAATGGTGGCAGTCTTTCCAGGAAGTTTTTGTGGCAAGGCTCTTCTGGGCTCTTCTCGCGCGCCCCGTGAGGTGCGTGCGGGGAGATCGCATCAGGGTATCCCCTCTGGCGGTAGTATCCATCGACCCCCGCTTCGACGGGCGTGTTTTATTTAGGGGAGCTTATGCGTCCCGGCTTC
Organism: Antheraea yamamai; assembly: GCA_036509395.1. NCBI lineage: Eukaryota > Metazoa > Arthropoda > Insecta > Lepidoptera > Saturniidae > Antheraea > Antheraea yamamai. The sequence continues at coordinate 3,074,020 of AP028442.1, forward strand.
TTGTGCGTGGCAAGGCATAATCCATGTTTCGTGGTGTTCATCCCCATCCACTCCACTTGTGCACAATAACCAAACTATATTACGTAAAACACCACCAATATTACGAAGTATAGAGCTAAATAACATAAAACTATGAATAAACTATTAAATCCACTACATGACATTCCAAGATCCTGACAAAAATTTCTTTTCATGATATTCTCCTTCACCTTCAACCGGTAGTGTTACCAATTTAAATTAGCAAATGTACGGGAATCCGAAAAAAATTGGTGATACGTGCCGAGATTCGTACCTGTGAACATTTAATTGACATTCTACTAGCAAAATACCTCGACCAGCAGGACTTTCCATTATTACAATTGTTAACATTTAATAGTTTTTTTTAAGTTATAATACTTCGTTGATGTTTTTTGGATATGATGGAGAAAAATTGTGAAAGGAGGTCTCACATTTCGTCGTCACATTAATTATTTTAAATCCTTGGCTTGTCAGACGATACGGTAATTCGACAATTTAATATATGTAAGTTCAAACACTCCGACGATCCTAGTGTGAATATCTGTTGTGTTTTTTTGACCTGCCTTCCTGCTTTTGGTCTGACTATCCTGCACATCCTTACAAGGCTTTCGTTACGAGAGTTCATGGCACTCGGCCGAACGATTACTAACTAAATGGTCTTAAAGTGGCCGGACCTCTGATGAAAGCCATAGCACGAATCGATCTAAACGTACCATGTGAGCTAATCTAAAACATACATGTATGCGTTGGGAAAACATATATTCGCACCTTCTTATGTGCTGCTCTAATGCATACAAGTATTTTAAAACTGATAATTGCCCGTACTCTCATTATATTAGATTTTTTTTTTATTATTTCTTTTAATATTAATTTTTCCAATTGATCATATAAAATTCTGCTTCAAATTACTCTCAGATGTAATGTTTTTGTTTTTTTTTTTCAAATTTTGTTTGAGTTTGTTAAGGGAATTAATTTTCTGAATGTAAAATATTAAGTAAACTTAGTGAATTTCATAATTTCATTTTGTAACCCTAACTGTTTGCTCATTGTCAGACTAAGCATGCAGTCTACACCTCTAATTACGATGACACTTACCGTTACAAATTGTGCGTGTCTTATTTTAATAATGATCAGTGTACATTGTGTTGGTGTTCAATAAATAAATAAATAAATAATTTTGATTAAAGCCAATTTACCAAAAATGTCCATTTTATAGAACTTATGTATCTACTGTTCGCGCGTACACGTATGTGGGGTGCAGTCTATTCTCCTTTATTTTCATCTTCACTACGTCCAGCCAGTGTTTTTTGGGCCTGCCGCAAGACCTTGGTATACTGACCTTGGGTATATTATATAAACTACTACTCTCCACTCTGAGGGATCGAATCTGGGCTTGAGACGCTATAGAGGAGTGTTGCGTTGGATGTGCAGGAGAGAAGTTAATCGCTCGTCTACGATGGCGTTATCTGTGGCTTAGTGGGCGCGGGTGCGAGCATGCTCTGTTTGAAGAATCCGACAGGTACGAATCGTTCGTTGAACCTATCAAAAGTCGTTAGCGTTAAATATGGGTAGTATTTATATACATTCCTTCTATGTTAGCCCCGTGTCGTCACACAAAAATATATTTTAAACACAACGGGGGTAGATTTATTATGTTTCTGACGATGGATATACGATAACATATGGTGTTTTTTTTCGCATTCGTTCATAGTAAAATGTATGTATGTCCATTGTCCTAGAAAATTATAATTGCATAAGAATCCATAAACATAAATAACATTGAAATATATTTTGCTTGTTAATATAACTATAATATAAAAGAAAAATGTTTTTGACAATATGTCCAATACAAATATAAACAACTAGTTAAAAATAGCACTACGGAATGATTTCCTTTATTTTGTATCCAAAGTAATTAGTTATAAAACTGATTACATTTGCGAATTTTAATTAATCCTCTTTTTATAAGTCGCCGCACCGTTTGAGTTTACCTTCAACTACGACGTATTAACATTATAACGTAAATTAAAAAACCAGGAAATACTAGATTGGAAGTGCCTGTTTTATGTCCACAATCAGACTATCTAGTTAAGCTTACAATAGGTTTGTTAACACGTAACCTATTGATATTAATTTGTGTAAATAAAAAGTCATATATTTCGGAGTAACAATTACCATTAAGGAGTTTTGGTGGAGTCTTTTGTCATGTAGTGGATTTTATATTTTATTCATAATCTTGTGTTATTTGACTATATATTGTATAATATTGGTGGTGTCTTACGTAACATAGTTCGGTTATTGTGCACATATGAGTAAATGGATAATAATATCTCGGAGCATGAATTCTGAGATGGCACAAACACTCCCTGGAAAATTCTAACAAGGGAGCCACCATCTTGTTAGAATATTGAAATTATCACAAGACACTTGTAATATTTATTACCTACTCAATAATGGCGGTAATAATCTAAAAGATTGGTTGCCAAAAAATAAAAATAAACATTGTTAATATCATATTTACATAACATATTATAAAACAAAGTCCTTTGCCACGTCTGCCTGCCTGTTTATTCGCGATAAACTCGTAACTACTGAATGGATTTTCATGCAGTTTTATTTGTAGAGATAAAGTGATTCATGAGGAAGGTTTAGGTATAGAATTTGTCAAGGCGTATTTTTTTATTATCAGGGCGGAACAACGTCCGCCAAAGCCGCTAGTTTATTCATAAAACACTTACTGAACTATAGTCCATTTCAGTAACATTAGAACAAAAAATTTAAAGTATTAATAACTAGCCGACCCGTGCCCACTTCGTTGGGCGGTAATAGGCATTATCAAGCTCCAACTTTTCTCTAGAACTCAATCATATATATTTCATAATTAAGGCAGCGTTCGTAAGAAACGTTTTCGTTCAACCATTTTTCTCCGACTCTCCAGATATTACCCCCTACAACCTCACAAACTTTACCTCTTTATAATATTAGTATAGATTGTAGATAATATAATTAGTTAATAGCTTCTGCCCGCGACTTCGCACGCGTGGAATAGTTATTTTGGGCTAAGACGCAGCGGAAGCTCTCTAAAGGAAAAAAGACCCGATTTTAAAACATTTTTCATTGTAGCTCCGCTCCTATTGCCCTTAGCGTGATGATATATAGCGCCTATAGCCTTCCTTGATAAATGAGCTATCTATCACTCACAAATAACGTGGTTATCTATTGGTAAAATAATTTTCAAAATCGGTTTAGTAGTTCCTGAGATTACCCCCTACAACATCACAAACTCACAAACTTTACCTCTTTATAATATTAGTATATAGATTATAGCCCCTGCCCGCGACTTCGTCCACGTAGTAGTAATACGCTGACACACAGCAGAATCTCTCAAAAAAAAAAACATGTCGATTTTAAAACATTTTTCAACTGTGCTCCGCTCTTACTGGCCTTAGCGTGATGATATATAGTCTATAACCATTCTCGATGTATGAGCTATATAACACTGAAAGAATTATTCAAATCGGACCAGTAGTTCCTTTTTTTTTTTAACGTGGGGAAATCCCTTATGGATACCCACCCTCCCGGGGGAGAGAGTGGGTTATGTCCGACTCGCACGGACTAAAACCCCACGGTGTACCGACAGACCGTTGTGTGGGGGCGGCAAGGGATCGTTCAAGCTAATCAACCTTGTAGAGCCGCCCCCACGGTCCGCCCGGCGGTCACCTTCCTACCTACACACCGGCTGCCCCCCCTCGTCCGCCGGACCTGTGCAATGAGGAGATGGGCCCCCCGGCCCACCCCCTCAGGTCCGACTACGGTGGCAGGAGGAGTTGGGCAAAGCGCCGCCTCCTCCCGCCTGTCCTCCTTTGGCGGAGAGGGCCACTTTGAGGATCTGCCTCGCGGGCCCTCTCCGCCTCCTCCTTCTGCGAGATGACGTCCTCGCAGAAGGAGGACATCGCTCGCCACGCCTGTTCGCTGCCGAGCATGGCCGAGACCACGCTCGGCAGCGATAAGTCCGGTCCTACCGCCGCCGCCAGAATGCGGCGCAGCTCCCCCCACGCAGCACACTCAGACAGAGTGTGCTGCGCGGTATCTTCGACAGCGCCGCACTCGTGACAGGCGGCGGTCGGCTCCCTGCGTGCGATCCGGTGCAGGTACCACCCGAAACAACCGTGTCCGGTGAGTACCTGCACCAGTCGAAACGTCAGGGAGCCCCACTCCCTTGACATCCACTCCCGCAGGACCGGGCGGACGGCGTCTATAGTGTACCGCCCGAACCGCTCGTCCGCCAGGTCCTGCTTCCATCTTTCGACGGCGTCCCCCCTGAGACGCCGTCTCTCCGCCTCTACCTCCCTGGGAGCCGGAGGCTCCCCCCTTCGTTTCCTCGCCGCCGTGAACTCGTACACGGCGGCGAGAACTCCTGCCTCCAGCTCCCAGGGTAGGGAGCCGGCGAGCACAAAGGCCGCCGCCGAGGACACCGTCCGGTACGCCCGGATCGCCCTCAGTGCCACCGTGCGCTGCGCGCTTCGTAGTTCGCGCACGTTGGCGGCACCGAGGGCGTCGGACCAGACCGGTGCCCCATAGGCGGCCATTGCTCGCACGACTCCCATATAGAGTCGACGGCACCCGGCGCCCGGCCCCCCTATGTTCGGGAGCAACCGGCCGAGTGCCGCCGCCGCCCCAGCAATTCGCGGTCCGAGCCCCGCAAAATGGGGCTCGAACCGCCAGCGCCCGTCCAGGGTGAGGCCCAGATATTTCATCCGGGTCGACACCCTGATCCGGGCGCCCTCCACCACAATGTGAGCCCCAGGTGGTGGCCCCCGCCGAGGCCCATGAAAGAGTAGGGCCTCGGTCTTCTCGAGGGCCACCCTGAGGACCAACCTCCTGATGCGCCTGACCACGAGGGTTGTGGCCATCGTGGCCAGGCGCTCCACCTCCCTCCACTCCCCCCCCCGGGCTACGACTAGGGTGTCATCCGCGTAACATATGAGGCGTGCCCCATATGGGAGCACGCCGCGGAGCACCCAGTCGTAGCCCATGTTCCACAGGAGCGGCCCCAATGCCGACCCCTGTGGAATCCCCCGCCTTGTGGCCCGCTTGATCATACGCCCGTCGCCGTCTACGTAGGCGACCTCCCTACCCTCTAGGTACGCCTCCAACACCCGCCGCAGGTACGGGGGCACTCCGAAATACCGGAGCGCCTCCCGGATGACCCCGTGCGGCAGGGT